>JAWWLV010000121.1:105046655-105064707 GCA_035041135.1 Platyrinchus mystaceus | reverse complement strand
TCACCTAAAAAATCCATTGCGCAGGCTTGAAAGGTCAAAAGACCTTTCCCAGATCTTCGTTCACGAAGACTGGCCACTTACTTACTTACATGAATGGGGAAACCAATTCTGAGGTCTTCCAGCAGTTCCTGGCTCAGCTGTTCTTGCTTCCCAGTGCTTTGTACAGCCTGTACACTTTGAGTGTCAGGTCAGATTTTCACTTGAGCTTTGTTGATTTACAACAAATTAAGAAACTCCATGTTTTTGAAACATGCGAAAAACATTGCTAGATTAGTTCTGCTACAATTTAATCTTCTCTTTGTAAAATAATGACTCTTTTACAAATATTCACCTGGAAAACTATGGTGCAGAAGGAGGGAAGAAGCTTATCTTGGTGTGATGTTAATAATTTTCATCCTTCACTGTAACTGTTTGACTGCTGTGCCTGACCCATACCAAATTCAGGTGAAATGAAATCTTTCATTAAGCTGGTAAAATGTAAGGTGTTTTTATTTTGGAGCATGCAAAGAAATGCTCACAAGACCAAAATTCATAGAATCATAGAATCAGATGGGTTGGAAAGGACCTCTGAGATCATCAAGTCCAACCCTTGATCCAACACCACAGTAGTGCATCCTGCAGTGCTTCAGCTCTGATACTGTCGTAAAGCAGCAATAATGTTTTCTCGGAGAGTTGATCACTCAGGTGAACATGGAAAATGTGAGAAGCCTTTTTTAACTCACTAATGTTTATTTACAAAAAAATTACATTTTAATCATGATTATTGGATTTTTATTAGCTTTTGTGCAGAAGATTATTGTCTAAATTTTGGACTAGATATTTTTATTGTTTGTGAAAAGTGCTTGTCTGTATATGGTGTCTTGAGACTTGTCTGTTTCATTTTGATCAAAAATTCCTCCAAAACCTATTTGAGAGAATCACAATATTTTATTTGGATTTTTTTCTCCTGCAGTTCTGAGCTTAGTGTATCCTCATAAAGTCCAAGCCCTGTAATGCCACAGCTCAGAAGAATACTTCCTGCAGAACCTGATCATGAGTCACCTCCTCTTACAGAGGCTGGATACCACTGTACTAGTTAGGAGATGTAGTTCAGTCAGGGAACCTGAACTTTCAGTCAAAAGCAGAAGGCTACAAAACTAGGTGTTTTGTTTGTTTGTTTGTTTGTTTCTGAAATGTCTCAACAGAAATTTTACAAGCACAAAAATATTTTTCTTATTAAAAATTAGGTTTTCCATTTTGTGTTCTATGAAGAATATAAGAAATTCAACCAGCTCTTGACACACTAAAACAAATGTGCTCTGTGTATTGAGAAAAATAATTTGCCCTTTCTTCCTCACATATACCTAAGAGTAATTTTCAGTGACCAACTCATTGTGAAGGAGAATTCCTTGCACCCTTTTCTTTAGACATCTACAGTGAATTGTCTAAAGCTGATGAAAGGTCTAAAACTCAGATTCATCACACAGTTTAAGGTACGATTTGAACTGTGCAAGATGGTTACCTAATCACCCTAAGTTGACATGTCCAGAGAAAAATTACAGCTACGATCTCTGGCAATGCATCTGTCTTTCATATTACTAGAGCAGCTACTTTTCTATTAACAGACTGTAGATGATGTGAGTGTGGTCCCAAGGAAGGTGCCTCAGTTACAAAAAGCAAAGTGGGATGAATGCAGACAAGAGTATAGGAAGCTAATTTACCCCAATATATCACAGACCCAGATTTTCAGTTGCCTAAAATCAGCACACCAAGCAGAAGTCAATGGATCTATGTTAGTGGAGGTCTGGTTCTATGGACAGGGCAGCAATAAAAACAAAGGTTTTGTTTTCAGGAAATGCTATATTTTTGATTTATGAAATAGAGATGAACACACAATGTTAAAAAAATCCCCAACCCACAAGCACCATGTTGTGCTCAAAAAACATCAGCTGTGTAGGTCAATAAATATCAAACACAGTTCAGCATGGTGAATGTAAAATAATACTTAGGGGAAAGTAACCAATTTGGATAGCTTGTGCTCCCTTTGCACTGTTGATCAAAGGAAAAAACATGGGGATTATACAGGAAAATATTGATTAAGTCAACACCACAAACACCTGCATTTTGGGAGACAGAACTTAGGTTAAAAAGCTATGATAAAAAAATACTTGAAGTTTGGATAAACACAGAAAACAGGTGCTTTATGAGGCACTTCATGCAGGAACTGAAAGAAGTATATTTTTTTCATTAGGAGTAATAACGCATCTGTTTAGGAAATCTGCTTCTCAAACAAACTCTTAGGCTGAGATTTCCTTTCTTATTGGTCTAATTACTCTTTAAAATCCTTATTCTGTTTCACCACAGTATATGAAAAGAGTTTCCATCTACTTTCTGCTGGAAGATCTGGGTTTACACTCTGTTGGGTGATTTGGGTCAGTGAACTCTGTCAAGTCCTGTTTCCCAATGTGCCAGTCATCCCACAGGAGAGCAGGGCTGGAGGCAAGCTGGTGAACAGCTCGAGACGTTCTCCTGTGGGGACAGACCTTTTCCAAAATACGCCAGAGAAACTGGTGCATCAGGGATCAGCTAGTCAAATAACTGAGCCAGGAAGGTTTCTCATAGGAATTTCTAGTGACAGCTTAATCTGACAGCACAGGTTGTCCCAAGGATGTCATGTCTCTGAGAAGCAGCACAGAGAGTTAAACCTCTGCTGTGTTTTCTTTTGCGCAATACTAGCTAACATCATTATTTCAGCAATAAGCTTCATGATGGCACAGCAGAAAGAGGTCAAATGCATCTGGAGACATATTAATATCCAAGTCTTGTCAAAAGTTTTATAACCAGATACAGTAGGTGAAGTACCTTTTCTGATTCACACCAAATGAAAACTTCACTGTACTTAATATGCCAAGCGTTTCCTTCTGAAGAAGAATACTTTGTATTTCTATGTATCTTCCCATTCTATGTTTTTACAGGAATTCACAACTTTTACACCTTTAACCTCATAAAGCCTGCTGGGTTTATTATCTCTGTTTAACAGAAGGGAAAACTAAAACGGAGATAGTAGAAGAACATACTCAACAACACATGGCATCTGCTGCAGAGCTGGAATTGGAGCCCAAGCACTCCTGACTTTTCAGTCTTTCTCAAAGCCACCTCTGGATTTTAAGCTAGAGAGTTCTAGTGCTTTTATACACTGCCAACTGCCCAGAAAAACCCTGTGCATGGTCTTTGATTACTACTTTGTTGTCTTCCTATTTAAGGGTCCCAGTCCTTACTGAAACCCTTTTGTATTCAATATAAAAACACAGATAGGAATTACTTTTATTCCAAAGACTATAGTATCTAGTTTTAGACAAGTGTTAGTTGGAGAAAATCAGAATGGGTGAAAGGCAGACATAAAATCAAGACTCCATGGCAATATACATTTGTAATTACTCTCTGAAATCAGTTTGTACTTTAAAATCAGTAGAGTTATAATGGTACAATGCATAAACAAACCCAATTTTATGCTCTCAAAATTTACTTTATACTTGAATAATATTTTAATAGCTTTACACTGATAGTATATTACGTCTATATTACATATTATAGAGTAACCAAACTGATCTCTTAGTTATCCCAATTGGAACCCTTTTCTAATTTAGAAAGATCCCAGGCTTTCTTTTGTGTTCTTAAACCAGCATGATTTTTGGCCTATTGCCTCATCTTTTTTTATTCTTTCTAGAGTCTCACCTAGTGTTGCTGTGCACAGCCAGTAAGTTCCTTTTCTCTTATCACACTTGTTGTCTTCAAGCAACTCCAGCAGATCAGGTCTATTTATTACTGGCATTTATAGTTAGTTAAACACAAACTGTTTGACTCCACTCTGCTTGCGCTTAACAAAACCACTTTCCCAGGTGTTCTTCCTACTGCATAGTTTAAGGTTTCCAAGATTTCCCTTCAACAGATGTTAAACTCCCTGGTCTCAGTTTCTTGGTCTTTAATCTCTTGACCCTTTTTAAACTAATGGAGTTGTATTTGCCACTTCCTAATCCTCAGGAATCTCCTTCATTTTTAAGAATGTCAGTTAATTTAATGCCTTTAACTAATGCTTGTGAAATCATGTTATTTGGACCTATGGTTATATCTGCCATAAGTGCAGTAATTTTTTTCTTTTTCTAATTACAAATTTTCCTTTTTACTCTAGACTACCTTCTTTTTGTCTCTGGAAAATTGATCCATTGTTTAGTCAGAGTACTGTTCCACCTTCTTCTAAGACAAAAAGAGAGTAACTGTTTAACAGGTTTTTTTATTCTCTTGTGCCTCAAATAGAAATCTTCACTTGCACAGAGGAAAATGAAGTTGCAGAAAGAAAGGCAGTTCCCACATATTTTTCTGTCCTCAGTGGGACTTGAGCATTTCCAACATTACAGTAGAAATGTGAAACCATATCAATAAACCTTCAGTCTGATTAAAAATTGTGAGATAGCCAGCAGTTAACAGCAGTTGGGTTGCACATTGACTAAATAGTCTACCTTCTTTTCTTGGGTTTCCTTTCTTCCAATGAGATCTTAGTGAAGGAACCACTTACAGCTCATAGACCAAATCAAGTGCTCTGTTGAATTGAAGCCCACGTGTGCTGAAGGGAAATGTGCTGGTATATTTTCTTTGATAATTGAAACACTTTGTAGGCCACCCTCATCTTCAGACGATTATGAAGAATGTCTCAGAGCATTTAGAGACTGAGTTTTTCCCAGACCATCCAAGTGGGAGTTAAAAAATATATTCTAGCAAGTTCCAAGAAGCATGTTTTGACTTTTTGTGGAGAGCTGTGAAACCTTTTCCCACTGTCAGTTTTCTCTTGATACTTAAAAACCTTTTTCCCTAGTTACAAAGTGCTTCTGATCTTATTCCTTGGACTCCAATCTCTTCATAAGCAATATAGGGTGTCCATAAGAGTTACATTTGCAGAAGCAGTCTATACTTTATCTGATATGAATCATATCTTTTGGCTTCAGCTGCAAAGTTCTCCATACTCTTGAAACTGAGCTCCCTCAGATGTGATCCATTCACTTTCTGAAGGCTCTATTCATGTAGTATTTTGTTGCAGTAGGTTTGGACAATCATACATGTTCTGGAATATACAGAGATTTGAAAATTAAGAACTAGCTTTTTTGCCAGATGCATTGGGAATTTCATAGAATCAAAACTGAGTAATGACAATTTTTTTATACAGGATCAAAACTATATTGAATTTTTAATAATTATGAACTTGTCTGAATCCTTCATCATTATGGGCAAACAAAGAGCTGACATTTAAGTTTAATTGGAACCACTTACTTTCTAGCACTCCTAAGCAAGGGAAATCTAAAAAGCATGAAGGTCTGAGGAGTGTTGATGGACTCTGTTCAAAACTCCCACAAGAGCAAAGGTCTTTAAATGTAATGTAAATCAAGGAGTTTTTTCTTTCAAATGCTGTCACAGGAGAAGTCAGTGGCATTCTGTATGGAAAAAAAAATGATAAATTCTATTGCTTGTTTTAGAAGTCCAGAAATTGCAGCTTCAAAGATGCATTTTACATTGAAGAAGAAACTTAGAAAGGAGGAAAGTGCAGCAGAAGATCAAAAGGAGTTTCTTTTAGGCTTCCTGCTGAATTTCTACAAGGAGAGAAAACTCTGCAATTCCTCCAACATACCTAAGGTGTACTTATTAGAATGAATAAATGACCAACTTCACCAAGAAGGTTGAAAACTAATATATATATATATATATATAAAGATCAATAGGCTGAAGACTTTTCAGTCCAAAGTCTCATACTGATAACTGAAAGCAAGGACTACCAAGCAGATGTTATCACCATAATATTTCACCAAGAGGGCATGAACATCCTTTAGATAAAAGGGAACAAGGATCTGAGGAAATATGAATGTTATCCGAGGGTTTTTTTGAAAGAGGTTTGCTCCGGGTTTGTGAATAAAAATGAATAAAAATGAAGCAGCTGCATTGTAAACACAGTAGTAAAAAAGAAGGGGGAAACAAGTAAGGAAAAGCTTAAAGTGTGGACTAGAGTCAAAATGTGAAGATACTAATAAGTTTTCCACAAAAATTTTATCTAAGCTAACTAAAATAGGAGCATTAAATATTGTATTACGTAAAATGCAAAGTATCCAGGTACATATTTATCTAGATTTCAGATTTCTTTCAAATACCATTTCTGTGAACTGCTCCTCACTGTATTGATTTGTATTGAGAACCAAAAGGTCTATATAGTACATACAAACAAGACCTTGGTCCTTACTTTACATTTTCCATATTTTCTCTGAGTTTTCATTTTTCATAACCACAGAAATGAGAGAATCTAAGGCAACACATTCATATCTCATCTTGACCAGTCGTATGGTCTATATGTGGCCGTTCCATAATTTAAAAAAAATAAATTATCAATTACTATCTGAAGTCCTTTTGAAAGCAATTAATCTTGTATTTCATTGCTATGGCTTATATTGCTGAAACAAATAGTCCTTTATTATTTCCATTAAAATTATTCCACTACTCTAATTAGTATTAATTAATTAAGTATTATTAATAAAGTACAGGCTTAGTAGAATTATCACAATCTTGGTTTAATTAAAAGCAAAAGTGTCATAATAAAGTGTTCAAACAGTTTAAATGCCCTGACACTGAATTTCCATTTTCAAAACTGGTTTGGACACTGAAACATAGTAGTAGATAACATCTTCATTGTTATTCATAATTTCTGAAAATGGAATGTAAATTAAGGACTCTTGAATGCTTATCCCTTTATGTAGCTCTGTGAAGTCGAGAGTCTAGAAAATGTTTTGCCATTGCCTTTTCACATTTGTCTTCTCTTGAAAGTACTGTAAAAATGTTCTCCCAGTAACAGCCACATGCAAAAAGGCCAATTTTTTTTCAGCTATATTTTGTGTTACTTTGTGTCCCCTGTCACCCTGCCACTTGCCTTCCTTATTTCTTGTCACATCTCTGAACTGCGTGGACCATCCGGATTTAACTAACTCTCTGCAGCTCCCTGCAGAATGCATTCCTCTGTCAGCACATATGCTTCTCATTCACCAATATTGTTATGCATTCGATTTTTCCCCCCTTCTCTTTTTTACTGCCACTACCTTGTTGGCATTGTAAAAAAAAAAAAAACCTTTAAAGGGCCCTCAACCACTGTCATTACATGCTCCAGACAGCAACCCAGGGTGCAACCGGCATCCCACCACAAGTAGGAAATGAGAAATTCTGGGCTATAATGAGAGCCATTGAATTTTTTCACAGCAGCTTAACAAAGGATTTTTAGCTCAGGTGTTTCAGTAATGGTAACACATATGGAAAAAGCAGTGCTTTGGGCCCTTGAGCTTTTTCGTCTCTCTCCCACCTCAACACATGAATCAATGTAATTCCCATGAAGGAGGCACAGTAGCCCTGGCAATGTAGGATTACGAGTGCTATTTCTACTTGTGTTATTTCTTGCATATCTTTGGTAGCTGCATGACTGTAGGATTCTCCTTGGTACCCTGCATAGTGGCTCCATTGTCCTTACATACCGTCTTCTCTGAAACAAGCATTCTTTTCTTCCAAATGTTTTCAAGCAGTTTTTTATAAGTGTTTTAATTTTTAGCCTGTTTGAGGTTTATTTGTTTTTGTTTTGGTTTGTTTTGCTTTGTTTTTTTCCTAATAAAAAGAAGTAAACTTTTTCTATGTTAACATTTTTACTTTGTAGAAAGTCAGTCGACTTACCCTTTGGATTCTGCAGCCATGTCACCTTTTGCAGCACAGCTGCAAAGCCTGAAGGACTTGAGAATGTGAGGAGAAAACCAGCCTGGGCCCCTCTGGCTTCAGTGTAGCTAGGATTTCACCCCATGTGCCCTGAAACTAGAGGTCATGGCCAATCTCTGCAATATGAGACTTGGATGAGGTCACTAATCTAATCATGACCTAAGCTTATGCTGGAATTCCTGACTTTGGAGACACAGATGCGAAAGAAACCAGTTTTGGGGGCCCTAATAAACCAATTAAATGCATTAGTGGTGTCCTCATTTACCAGATTTTCAATTCTTTCAAACTGTCTTCTCAGGAAGATTCAATGAGATTGAACTTCTGTTGAAAGATTTTTAGGACAAGTTATCTCTTTCAATAAAATTATATATCCTTTAGCCATATGGAACACCATTTTTTTCTAGGGTCTTTGGGATAACAAAAATATTCAGTACAGAAACCAAGCGTTGGGTCAAGGCTGCGGAAAAATGAAAATATTTTCAAAATTTAAAGATGTCTAAGGAAAGAATCATCTATTTTCCTACTTGTATCTGATGTTACTGTCCTGTCACTGTTTTTGAGTTTAGAGATGCATAAATCAGGCAACCATGGACATTCTTTTGCAGAATAATATTTTTACCCTAAAAATTTAAAAACATGAACAGTTTTGTACCTGAGGCCTTAGGTGATCATACTCCCACCCCTACTTCTCTGTGTAGGAGTTGTTAAAGAAAGTTTTGATGTTATTTCAAGTACTGCTGGAATGTACCTAAAGGTTCTAGGAATGGGCAGAGTATAGGAAAACAAAGAGAACAGCACATCCTTTGTTACTGATGCACAGTGTGAGGGAGTTTGTAAAACTGCATGAGACAAAAATGCTTTGGTTTTCTTCTGTCTTTTAAACAAACAAATAAGCAAACATAAAACCCTTGTGGTGTACATTTAAATGAAGAAGGCTCTAGTATTATGTCTTTTTGTCCTCAAAAAATAACTGTATCATGAGTTCAGAATACACAAAATCTATGGTGATGAGTGTAATAGAAATGGATACAAATAAACAAAACAAATTAACAAACAGCTACAAGAATTCCATCTCCTGACACTGGGAAAATCAAGTCTTCTGGTAAGACATTGTAACATACACAGAAGACAGTCTATGAATTCATGTAATATTCCACTGTAATCCTTTTTTGGCCTTTTAGTTAACAATATGATAATAATGCCTGTAAAAAGTGAGTATTTTCTATAATATACCAAAGAATACTCATTCAATTAAAGCATTTAATATTCTGTGTAGTGCCTGTAGGTTCTGGATGTATTTATTATTTCTTAATGTCAACAAAAGTGTCTTTAAATATAAAAGCACATTCTTTTGTCCTGAGAAAGCAGATTTGTTTTAAGCCCATTGAAATGCACAATGAAGAGGAGAAGAAGTGATATCTCCACCGGACTTCTTATTTTCGACATCTGGTTGTGGTCCGTTGGGAGAAATGTAAGTAACAGTTTACCACATGGATTACAAATGTGCTGAATTGCAAGAATGAATATTAAATGAAAATATCCATAGCACCTGCAGCTTGTCCGGGAGAATTCCCCTTGTGTGTTGTGGGTGGGTTTTCTGAAAAACCCCCAGTGAGATGCAAACTGCAACTGCAGCTGCTTGTAGTAGCAGCTTGTCTAGTGTTACTCAAGAGTTTGCAGATTCTGTTCCCTTCAATGAATCAACATTGATCAGGGCTGCCAACACGCTAAAAAAAGAAAGGGAGGGAGCAGGAGGAGGGTTACAGGGGAAGGATTATGATCATTAGGATTATTCCCACAGGTTTTAGATGATTAGGAAAAATTTTAAAATAGTGATTAAA
Organism: Platyrinchus mystaceus; assembly: GCA_035041135.1. Classification (NCBI taxonomy): domain Eukaryota; kingdom Metazoa; phylum Chordata; class Aves; order Passeriformes; family Tyrannidae; genus Platyrinchus; species Platyrinchus mystaceus. The sequence goes on along the minus strand of JAWWLV010000121.1, from coordinate 105,055,102 downwards.
AAGAAAAAAGCAGAAAAAGAAAATGCAAGCAAAATGCTTGATGAAATATAAAGCTGGTTTGATGTCTCTGGGTGAGAAAGCATTGTTTGCTCTGTCAAAAGGTCAGGCCTGTTTTTTTCTCAATAGAAGCCCTGCAATTGTGTTTTGCTGGCTTCATATACATTCTGTATATACTGAGCACTGTACACATGTGATACTTGGCTGGATTTCAGATGCAGTGCAAGAGGGGATTAAACAGTGGGGAATGTTTCCCCTTTAGTATTAACTTTTTATTTTAAAGAGATTGAGTTAATTCTACCTGAACATGCCTTGAAAAAAGAGTGGATCATTAGGAAATTTGTGACTCCTATATTAATTTTACTCTCCAAAGAAATGGTGAAGAACAGACTCTGCATGCTTCACATCTTTTTATCTGGCCTCTCTGAAGAGCACTTGCACATTTAGGCATAACATAGTGGAAATCAAAGGCAGAGCAATGCTGGCAGCACAAAAAGGGAATAGCTAGTCTTTCCTTTGGGTTTTATAATGTCAAGATGATAAAAATATGAATGTCACGTGGTAGTTAATATTTTTTCTTGCAGAAAAAAATCATATTTTTAGCCTTGAAAGGTTGCCAAATTATTCTGTTTTGGAATTTGTGTAGGATCTTGCTACTATTACAGAAAAATGAAAACTTTAATGCACATTTCTTTGGACCTCGTTGATACAACAGGTCCTCAAGGAAACCTCAAGTTGCACATGGATTAGATGAGAGTCACACAGCAAACACTTTTTACCCTGAAGTAGCCTCAGTGGGTGACTAACTCCAAATAGAAGGTTTACTTTGGAGATAGATGATACTTCTACCTTTGGTTCTAGCCCGTTGCACAAATATTTGGAGCATGTCTAAAGAAACCCACTGAATTGAACTGCCCATATGCAGTTCCAGATTTTGCATCCCTCGATTTTATATCTCTATGAATCAAGTCTGATGCTGACAGATGGGATATGGAACACACCACCTCAGTAGTGGAGACTCCAGCTGGGCAGCGTTCGTCCTGCCATTGCTCATGGGAATATTAAGGTCCACATCCCGAAGAGGAGGAGGGAGTGAATCAGAAGAGGGAGCTCTAATTGTGCTAGTGAGGCCAGAAGGGGCCTTGTGTTGGAGTATACCCAAAGTAGGAAGAGAGAGTTCTTTATCTGTTTTTCATGCAGAAAAAGGAGTTTTACTCCTTTCCTGCCCCTCTGGAAGTCCATGTTTTCATCCTAGTTTAATAGCTCCCAACAGACTCTCTAGCAGTCTATTGTGCTGTGCTTCTTTTCTCCTCCCTCCCTCTTCCTTCCCTCCCAGTCAAATCCCAGGCATCCCACCAGCAAAGACTTCAGCTTTCCAGGAATCTCTGATGGGGAAACTTTATTCATTTTGCTTAAAACATTTCATGAGTTAAGTTACTAAACCTATTGTACAATATCATATTAATCAACACAGGAGGACTTCTACATAATGGTCTTCAGAGATATTGCAGAACTTGAAACAATGTCTTTAAAGAAATCAGAGCTTTAAATGTTCCCAAATAGGGGACAAATATTGGCTGTTCCTTAAAATAAAATGAAATGTGGCAGACAAATAGTTTCCTATCATATGTGGCCTTTTGTAGACACTTCCTTCCTTATCGTTTTTTTCCCCCCAAGAGAAATGAAGTTTCAACAGGAGTCAGCAAGTATGATGTTGCTTCTGAGTCCTATTGACCTGACTTGGACATTGCCACTGTGAGGCACAACGAATGAGGCTGAAACAAGGAACAAGTGCTTTTGTCTGCTTGGAAGCTCTGGGAGATGTTTGGTGTGTGGCCCTTAGGGAAGGGCCCTTGTGCCACATCCCAATCCTGTTAAGTGTCGTGTTTGAAGGGATATGCAGACTTTTTAAAAACACCACCCCATTGACAGTTCATTAATGTTTTCTCTGTTTCACAAGTAATTTTTGTAATTTTTCACAGGTAAAATTAATTTCTGGAGATCAAGATAAACTGCTCTATTTTGTGCTAGGCAGAAAAAGTTTAAGGAAAGAAGTAATGTTTCTGCATCCTTAAGTTCTCTTGTACAAAGGCTCCTGAATTTTGACAAGGAGCAGGTGTTCTGCACACTGCTTACACTCCTTTTTGCTACTGGTTATAGTAGAAATGGAATTAATCATAACTTTCAGCCCGTTGTGACTCATACAAAAGTTAACAAAAAGCTTGACTAATCACCACTGGAGATGCTTCAGCTTTCTTGGGGGGAAATTGGTGACTTTGACTTACACACCCTTCTGGCATACACAGACATACAGTTATCCGGAACATAAGGAAGACACTACTGCTCCTCAGGGATGCAGGAATATTCAGTCACAAGGAGAGAAGCGGCAAGGGGTCAGTCAGGTGGCATAGGCAGAGTGGCACTAATCAGAGAAAGATCTTAACTGGCAGGAAAACTCCAATGTAAACAAGTTAGAAAGCACCTGGCACCACTATACCAATTTTCTAGAACAGTGTACTCTGGATATAGGAGTGTGCCCAAAAAGAACTCCTGTTGACAAGAGCCCTGGGGCACCTCCAGGGCTGTGCTGGTGCTCTCTGAAGCAGAGTCTTGGTCACCTCTCCAGGGAATTCTCAGCTTGGACTTCCAACACACAATGCAAAGACATTTGCCAAAATGTGATTTGAACAATAAATATGTCAGGCCAGTGACATATTTTCTTACCAATCACTTCAACAGACACCATTTTCCTTGCTAAAAATCCCTTACACGGACACCTGCATGTGAGTATATGGCAGAGCTCATGGGGTTGCATATAATGAGTAAGGTAATTGGAAGATTAGCAATTTCTCTTTGGGGTTGGTTTTTAATATTTCATCATGAGTTTACTGGAAGTGTGCAGCTGAGATCTATATTACCACAGTGTTTACACATGTGACTTTTAATGGACAGAAATTGAAAGAACCTATCTTTCTGGTTAGTGAAAACCATAATTACTCATTATTCCCCGCTCCCTCCTTTACCACACTCCTTAGAGCCTGCTGGTGAGCTGCACAGAGGTGTTTCTTTTACAAGGGTTATTATGGAGACACCTGTTAGAATAGATACAGTTAATACTGCATCAACATTTCCATTGATTTGGTTTATGACCCAGCTGTAAAAACTCCTTTTAGTCTGAGAATTGATGAATGATGACTGAACCAAGGAACTCAGGGAAAATAATTATTGTAGCTTACTAGAAAGCAACATCAAATTAGATGAATTAGACATTAAGAAGTTTCAGAAGTTTGCTTTACATATTTATAGTGTGAAAAATATTTCTTTCTACAATAGGAGTATAGAAGTTTTTTAGACACAGAAGTCTAGTGCCTCTGTACTTTAAAAAAAATGGTTAAAACAGGGCTTTTCAAGTGGAGGAATGGCTTCTGCTAGCAGTTTGGCTAATTATTTTGCATCAGGAAGTTCATTGTTATTTTAGTAGATAATTTAGAAAAGGCTATGATTTAAGGTATAATGCCCTTTCTGCTTTGGCCAGATCAAAGAATCATTTAATACTGAGGAAGGTAGAAGAAATGTCACCAATCTTTTCTCCTCTATAAGATGGGTAAGTAATATGGAAACATAGACTTTCTGAACTAGTGTTTATAAAGCAATGGCACAGAAGTTCTGTATGTTATGTTCAGAGAAAATCCACAGAAACAAGTGACCCATGTGAAACAAAACTTTGTAAGGTGCCTCATGTACTAAATAAATTGTCTCACCTTCCCCCTCCTCTCAGGGTCCAAAACCACAAAATGCAACCACATGTTTGGGTAATAGTCCTCCAAACTGAAAAGGGGACCATTAAGGGAAGGCAGATCTGGTTTTAAGCTCAAAAGAGTCTGCCATTATAGCAGTAACAGACATCCTCCTGCAAGTGGTCCTAGTGTGGGTTGTGTGTCCCATCCCTTCTGCAGCAAAGGTGAAGGCAAGCAATTACAGGCTGGGAGCAACTTTACCTGCAAAGTAAGAGCTAGACTACAACAAAAGAAGACAACGATGTACCAGGGATGTGAAATTACAGAGAATCTGGTCTAAATGTCTGAGATAATCCATGTTCCTTTGCAAGCAAAGGGTGATGTGTGTTTGTAACTATCGGTATTGAACCAGGGCTCATTCATTGCACCTGACTTGGGGCAGGCACTGTTAGTTCCATTACAGTATATTGTAACTTAATATTTACACACGGAAATATCTGAGTGAATGGCCTCAGCCTGGGTGACTTATGCTACACTCATCAAGGCAGTCAATCTCCTGGAGGGTTCCAGATTTTCTTAACTCCTGTGGGTTTGCTAAATGTGATATAAATAATGGGGCTGGCATCACTTTCCTCAACAAGAAGAAAAGACTGATTTTCATAGCAAAAAAAAAATCCATTTGTGAAGACAATATTGTTTAAGGCAAAATGTGAGAACTGGGGTCTCAAAGGATGTGGAAGTTTAAGAAAATGTGAGATCTGATCCAGAGTTCACTGAAGTCATGGAAAGATTTCCTTTACCTCTATTAGTGGGTATTGAATGAACCCCTTGGATCAACAGAAATAGAGGAAGAACCAGACACAAGTTATCATGACAAGTCAGAGTGATGGCAACAGCACTCAGAAAAACATGAAAGTGTAATAAATGTGACGTAAAAGTAATACTTTTATTTTAATAGTTAGCATTTTCTATTCTAGTCCTCTTGGTTAAGCACCAGGGTCAAAGTATTTAATATCCATTAGGCATTTTAGGCCTGATTTTTTTATCATTACTCACTTTCAGAGCACATGTTCATTTGATGTTCTTTATACCATGACTATATCCAAGTTCTTACTGGCATATTCCCTACTAGACATCCCTGGTGAATTAACTCTCATAGTCAGGCCCTGAAAATAAATAGATTTAGTTTACCAGATCTGCATTAATTTTGAACAATGAGCATGATCATATTGCACATATTAATTCTAAGTAAGTTTCAGGTGAAATAGATGGCTGTACATGCAAGTGCACAGGCACGTATACACACACAAAAGAACCATTTTTAGAACACAAAAAATTTCTTCCTAGGAAGACTATGTCATTGATTTTACTGAGATGAAGTTAATCAGAGATTGAGCTATGCAGTGAAGATAGGTCTGTTCAAGACAATACAGTCTCCATGTGAATTACAGAAAAAGGCAGAGTGATTTTTTTACAATAGTCTTCACAGACCAGGGTTAAGATGGCATTTAGATAGCTGATTTACAACCAATGGGAAATAGTTATCCAGGTTTTTGCAGCTATTGGGAAAGTTCTGATTATGGCATTTACAGTTCTACTACTTTACAGGTGGTCTGGATTCAATTTTGTGCCATGGGGCTGTTCACTGTAGGTGTGTTGACACAGTTCAGGCAATGGATGCTGTCTAGAGTCTTTGAGGATAATGTGAGGGACTGGAAAAGTGCACCCTTCTGCATGATAAGGGCCCAACTAAATGAAATAAGGAAAGAAGTGGAAGAATAAGTGTGTTTTGGCGGATAATAAATACTTGATCCCTCATTTTCTTTCTTGGAGCTTATCTGCTTTGGACACATGCCACAAATCCACTTTTGGTAAGTTCATAACTTACCTTGGAAAAGCCTGGTTAAAGCAGAGCAAAGAGCAGGATGTTTTCATAAATGTATGAATATAAAGGAGACTTGGTTTCCTTGTTCTAGTCCACCAGTCATTTTGTGTCTTGCTTGGATAGCAAAAATAAAAAGCAAACAACCACAGTTGTATGAAAAATGTGGGAAATACATTATTTTAAATGTTATTCAGGATTAAAAAAAAATCCTTGGCACACCAAACACTTTTTTCTCAAGCATATTTTGATATTGTGTTCAAGTTTACAATTCAGAGATCATTAATTTCAACTTACTAATTAAAATGGTACTTATATTACATAATGACTTTTTTCTTTGTCTTCTGAAACCAGTTTATAACACCTCTTAAATTTACATTTGAAATTAATTTTAGAAGGAAGCTAGCATTCTAAATTTATTGAGGGTCTGTTATATGTTTTTACCATTTTATAAAAGGAAAATTTTCTTTCTACATCCACAAGTGAGGTAGGAATAGGCATAAAAGCTTTAAAAAATAAAGAGAAGTAGCATCTAAAAATAGGATATTAAACCAGTTCCTAGCACTTGACTTTTAAAATATAACATATTTTACTGAATCATTTAATGTATGTATTTCTCATATATTACCTTTCATCAAATTTCAGTTTTCAATAATCCTTACAATTTCCTGAAAGGGAAGAAAAGGTGGCTGAACAGAGTTAGCAGAGTTTTGTTTGATGAAATAAAAGTCTGAAGTCAGATATTTGAGAACTAATGTATATCACTAAATGAAATCCTTTCCCATTCCTCCCAGGTTACCATGATTTGTTCTCAGATAAGAGCTATGTTTATGAGTTGAGAATCTGTCATCAATTTCTTTATATAATTTAACCTTCTGTGAATAAATGAACAAAGTAATAAACTTCAGCGTAAGGAAAATTAGACTTTTTAAAACTGTATCGTACAAATCTTATAGAACATTGTATGAGAAATATAAGCACTGTTCAGCCACTGAGCATTTCTTTCCATCACTCCACTGACTGCAACCCTCCCAGGACTAAAAACTACAAATAGGCAGTTTTGTCTAGTATGCAGAGTGACTTCTAAGAATTGAGAAACATTTCCTGCAGGGTACAGAGATCATCAGCATTTGAGATCAAATTATGACAAGGTCAAATCATAACCAAGGTAGTTTTCAGTATTATGTAGAGCAAGAATTATAGAGGTACTTGAACACAAATATTCATTCTCATTTTTATTCTAGTTTGAATGAAAGAATTAACATTACTATTTTATTAGAATATTAGTATAATGTGCCATAAATGCTCATCAACAACAAATTATTCCCCTTTTAATTGTTTAGCAATGATAGTCATGATATAATATTTATGTGGTTAGGTATCCTCATGACCAGATAGGAAAAAACACACAATTTGTTTCCTTAATTGAAAAGGGGGTTATGAGTCTACGTAATGTTAGCAAAGGGTCAGTCTAGGAGGACAAAACAATGTATTTGCTATTAGAATGAAGTAATCTATATAGATTGTCCCAACTAATACCACAGTAAGCAATTTGGTGTGTGCTATAGTCACAATGTCAATGGCATCCTAATCACTCAGAGAAGTTCCAAGCTGCTTTTGGCCTGAAAGGGAAAACCAGTTTTGACATTTCATCATCACATTCATGGTCAGGGTCATGTTTCATGCAGTTTTAATGTGACCAACTAAAAATACATAGAGAATAACTTAGATAACGAAAAAATGTTATTTGTGGGTTTTTTGTGTGTGTGTGTGTTTTGAGTTTGGGGTTTGTTTGTTTGTTGTGGTTTGATTTTGGTTTTGGCTTTTTATATAAATAAAGACCAAGGTCCACTTGTAACTTTTTAATTTTAAAAAATGATTGACTGATACAAAATCTGATTTTTTGTGAGAAGTATACTGTGTCCATGATACAGGTCCCCTTTAAAGCTCAGGAAGGCCTCTCTCAGCTTCCAGTTTAGTCACTTTTTCAAAAGAATTTCCCAGAATTTGGTTGCCAGACTCTAAGTCTCCAGTGACCCCTTTCTCATTGCTCTGTTTTCAAGTGGTGTATCCTTTTTATGAGATTTGGCTTGGGAATGATGCTGACCTTGACAAAAGTGAGGTGGGGATTTTAGAGGTTTGTGCCAGGACTTTGGCTGCTATTTCGGTTTTGTAATCACTTTATCTATGAGGTTTTTGTATTAGCCAATGAAACTAATAAAATAAATAAATACCCCAGTATAATGCACATCATGTTGTTCTACTTTGCTAAATTCTTGAAGGATTTTTGGCAGTAGTATTTTGGTGTGGTGTGTCTTTTTTCCTGATGTCATTACTGAGGTTTATCAAATATCATTTTTTATCTAGCTGAAGCATATATAAAAATCAGTGACCTAAAGAGAAAGCCATCAATGTTCAAATAATTAGAAAGATTCTGTGCATACTTATTACTTCAGAGTCACAGAGGCACGGCACTTGTGTTTAGCATTTAGAATGCTCTTCCTAATATGCATATTCTGGTTTTAATCCCACTTCAAACTCAGTTGAGTTTGCCTTTAGTTCTTCAGTTGTATTCTGTACTGACTGTGACTTCACTGGCATGTATGTTATGTCCTACCATAACCCACATCTCAAAATGCTCCGAAGAGTAAACTGCAGACAGTCTTGAGTCCTAAGTTAATAGCTCATGACCAGGCTTTGTGAATGAAGATTTGGGAAGGGCTCTACCCACGCTTGCTACAAGCACACTGATGACTAAAAAGGCCAATGCGAGACAGACAAGTCCGGTTGCAGAAGGCACAGCAGAAAGACTCCCTGGGTGAGATCGACAA
>JAWWLV010000121.1:105024041-105046446 GCA_035041135.1 Platyrinchus mystaceus | reverse complement strand
TGCCATTGGCCTTCTTGGCCACCTGGGCACACTGCTGGCTCATGTTCAGCTTCCTGTTGATCCAAACTCCCAGGTCCTTTTCTGCCTGGCTGCTCTCCAGCCACTCTGTTCCCAGCCTGTAGCCCAACAGGGGGTTGTTGTGGCCAAAGTGCAGGACCTGTCACTTGGCCTTGTTGAACTTCATCCTGTTGGAACCAGACCATCTGTCCAGCTTGTCCAGGTCCCTCTGAAGAGCTCTCCTGCCTTCCAGTAGATCAACACTCCCTCCCAACTTGGTGTCATCTGCAAATTTGCTAATGGTCTACCTCGACCACAGAGGTAGTATGAACCTCAGAAAATAGAACATAAAGCAAAAGTCTGCCCAAGTGTTAAGGAGAGGTAGGGTGGGAACAGAGACTGTGACTTAAGCCCTACTCTCTCTGCACAGAAATGTCTATAGCTGGATTCAAGACCTTGACACAAAAGGTAAGTAACCAATCCCTTTCAAATGGAGTACTAACTGTCTTCTTAAAGGGCAGAGGAGAAAATTCACTTTTATGTTGTAAATTGGTTCTTGAGAGCATAATTTCAGAGGTTAGAGACCTTCATTTAACACCTCCCTCCCTAACATATTTGTGCCTACAATCTTTCCTTGCCTGGGGGAATCAGTGAATTACATTGTATTATTAAGTGCAAATGGTTTTAATGGAGGCAAAAGGAAACAAAACAAACCAGAAATAATATTTTACCAAATTGTTTCTGACAAAGTCTCTCTGTTTTGCATATAGTTTTTCACAATTCTCATACTTTTGGGTTGAGAAAAAAGTAACATTTAATTAGATGAGCCTCTTGAATATGTTGAACATTAATATAAAAAAGTGCTCTGCGACTGCATTCCTAAGATAAAACGCAGTTAGATCAGTACAGTTTACGGGAATGAAAAACAAAGCAAAACTTTTTTTTTTAATTGCATTATTTTCTGCTGTTGTGAGTTGTTAGAGAAATTGTAGTTTCTCTTTGTTGAAATATTTCAGGCAAAATGCATGGCATGGAACAAAGTTCTAGGAAATCACTTGCAGCATTTTCAATTTTGCAATACTTATTTTACACTGCCAGAAATATTGCATCTTGAGCTCCCTAAAGTTTTGGTCCTGCCTGACAAGGAAATAAACAGTGATTTCAGAATTTCAACATATTTCTGAGGAAGCCCTTTTTCTCCATGCTGGTAAATTTACAATGGAATATTTTAGTTTCTGAGAAGCGTATTAGGTTGTGTGCATCTGTGAAAACCTTGTATCTTTCTGAACACTTATGTATTCTTGCATTGTTATGAGAAAGAGATATTTCATATAAATCACTTCAACTATATCTATGCTAGTAAATAAAATGGCCAGAGATCATCATCACCTCTGGTGTATAAAATATGCTGATATAGTCAAAGTCTCCTTTGTCTCCAAACCGTCATACTGAGACAAACATCCAATGTGTTAACTCCTGACCATGCCCCAGCTGGGATGTAGGTCAATGCCAGACAGTCTGAGTGAAAAATGTGTCAAGGCCCAATCCTGCCATACTTGGGTTCATGCCCTTGCCCTGGTCTGTGTAGTCCTTCAGATGTAACCCAATAACTGAGCAACTGTGGATAAATGATTCCCTGAAAACTTGCAAAAGTGAGGAGGGAAAATAATGTCTAAACAGATGAACAAGAGTGGTTTAGGCTTTAAGATTAAGATGGGGTGGTATAGATAACCCAGCCATGTTGTTCTTCATCATTGCTTCCTTGTGAATGAAGAAATTGTATTTTGGAGGAGGAAAAGGAGGGGGAGGAGTACATGGTCTTTCATTCATATCTGTAACTACCAAAGCTGTTCCTGTCAAGTTCAATATGGCAGAAGCCTTTGATCTTAGTAACGTAACCAGCTTTTACTGAAAAAGATGTCAGCAAGAAATTGCTCCTTCTTTTTATTCTGGTAAATGCGAGAGCCTGGAAGCTCCAATCTGACCTACCAACAGTACACAGTGACCCAGTTTTGTTCCCTCCCACTCAGTGGAATAGACAAAGGGCAGCACAGGGCTAGCTGGGTTAACACTGTGGACATCAGGGTCAAAGAAATTTTGGAATTTTCCCTGTTTCATTCCAGAGCAAGGTGTTTAGGGACAGAACATATTGGAAAATCTGTAGGATTTCCAAACCTGCTGCAGAGATAATACAGCAGTTGTACCATTTGTAGTTTAGAGGCTGAAAGAGTGAAGGAATGAATCTATGTGTTCTTAGTGGGAGGAAAAAAATGTGGTCAGGAAAATCCCCAAAACACCTGCATAAAAACTGTGCATACAGTTTCGATACATGCAATTTATCATCATTGTGAGTAGGCTGGAGTAAGCTGAGCTTTCCAAACACTGTTCTTGCTGTGGAATGCAGCCATTCTTCATGATAGTCTTCAGGGCATAAGTATTTCTAAACCCAAAGTGTTTCACAGCATATTTTAAATAATCAGTCATCATATTAAATGTTCTCAGTCATCCCAGTGTTTCTGTATTTGAGTTACTTCTTATTACAGAAAAATTACACACAATAGTAGAGAAAATAACTATTTCACCCCCAATATTAGCTAATCAAAATGTAAGCATTTTTCCCTCTATTTTTTTATTTCAGTGTGGATTTCTGAGAACAATATAAATGTACTGGACTTAAGAAATACAAGTCTTAAACCAAACTTTTAACAAGTATCATCCTTCCAGCTCAAGAACAAGCAAAAAAGTGGTTTTCCGTAGCAACAGAAGTTGTCCTGACAGGGAAAACTGTAGTCATGTTTAGATATGCAGCATCCATGGAATTTAATTCACATCAAATGAATTAAATAACGTAAGCTGCTCATTATGACTCCTGGTGAAGCCAGTAGGGAAGGTAATGCTCACAGAAACACATACAGGCACAAGTCAATTAATTCCTCATCTTTTACACATGTATTTTTTAGGATGAAATGAGTTTGATATTTGAATATTTGATATATATATATGTTTGCATACAGTAAAAACTATCTTTCATCATGACAGATAATTATGGTAAACATAAATATAGCCTCTGGGTACTCCTCTCTTGAGACACAGCAACTTCAGGGAATACACTCATGAGGAAACAAGAAAAAAGGACCCATGGATTTTGTTGTAGATATGTTTGCTTTTCTTAAATATGCCAAATGAAGATGGACTTCTTGTGCTTCTAAAGGGATCTGGAAGGAGTCAAACATTCTCCTCTATTCAGCTCATCCAGTGGGTCCAACTCTGAAGCTGATTCTAAGGATTTAATCAAATTATCACCATGTTCAGTGGAATTTTGGGTTCAGTCTGGACAACAGAAATAAAACCATTTGTCAGATAAATTGAAGTATGAAGTGCTAAAATGAGGTTTATGGAACCATGAAGAACATATTCTCTGTTACTCCAATTTGTGTAAAACTGATGTGATTTTATATGTAATAAGAATATTAGACTTTCTGAGTGAACCTTAAGAACAGTTTTGAGTGAACCTTGGCTGATTTATGCTTTGCATTCTCACATGATTTTGACAAGGAACCAGATAAAATTTGGCAGTTCTGGCTGTGTTTCATTTATGAGATTTTGAGTTTTTCTGGACCTGACACACAAGCAAAACTTGTGCTGTGAACCCACCCAGAAAGAAACTGAAGAAAACAGTGACCCAGCCCTCCATAAAATTAAATTACCAATTTTCACATAATTCTGACCTATGGATATTAAAATTAGGTGAGGTGAATCCTGTACTCCAGGAACACCACTATTGATGACAAGAAGCAACACAACAGAGAACAATAGCTTCCAGATGTAGCCTACATGGGCAGTAGGAGAAACATTTCCATCTTCTTTCAGTTGCTTCTTCCACACAAGCAGTTGAAATGGCAGAGCTTTAACACCCTGGGAACCCAGTCCTGCCTCTACATCAGTCTGCTCGTCTGTCTGCCATGTACCACCAACTGAACTCGTCCAAACCCATCTCATCTGTTTAACGTGCCTTCATCTATGACACGTTTCACTTGAGCGAGCTTTTAATCGACAGAGGCTTTTTGTGTCCTGATCCTGGTCCCACATCCTCAGGCAGGAGAATGTACCTTGAAAATAGCTGCTTTCTGGCAGAGGCTGGAATGCCAAGATATTTCGGCACTCAAGTACTTATCTTGAAGGATCTGTCTGGAGCTCTTCTGAATGCCTTCACCTAGGCAGACCTGGCAACTACTGCCGTTGTGCATTACTTTTGCAGGCTGGAAACTTCTTCACCGCACTAAGCAAAGCTGTGTATCAGTACTAGCTTTCCCATCCTGCCAGCAAATCTATGTCATGCTAGAGAGGTATGACACTTGGAATGAAGGTTTTAGTTTTGCAATATCACAGGCATAAGAAACAGTACAAATAGAGGTTAAAAGCAAATAGAATAATTTTCTGCTTAAGTGGGTTTATAAGGATAAAATAATTGACATGCACACACAGATTTTGCATCTAATGTCAAGTCAAATATAGTTTATGAGTGTATTTTCATTTATTCCAATGAATCATATTCTTTGTCATAGTTGAAATTGCCAGTGATGATGAAGTAAACTGTCACTGGTGATAACAGTACTGGTGATCTATCCATGAATTATAACCACACCAAAATGATATTTTTTTTTCTGTTACACCTTTGGGCAGCCTCTGGCTCATCATTATTGTTCTCAGAGCTCAACTAAAAAGAAAAGAAAAAAAAGAAAATATAAAGAAAAGAAAAGCCTTTTCCAGAGGAATGAGAATGCCATTTAACATTGTACTTTTTTTCTGATCATCCTTCTCATTGGGTGCAGTTCAGAAGTTTGAGGTGTTTTAGACTTCAGTACCAAAATAGGAACAAGTTATACCTCAGATTAAATACAAATGCATGGTGAACAAACAATGTGCAATCTGACAGATTTTTTTTCTCCAGGAGTTATCTTTTCAAGAAGTCAGGTTTGTAAGGGAATTGCAGAGCAAAACATACCTTTTGCTAACGGTGAGTAGTAGTTTCAAGGAATTAACCATTTTTTCCTGAAATGTATCATTCATATGTAAGATTTAAGGAATGTTCTGTCCAAATTTAACTCTTTAGAGTCTCAAAGTATATCACGAGATTAAACACGACAACACAGCAGGCATCATGAAGAAGCAAATCATAAACAGGCTTAAAACACTACTTATATTGACTTAAATGATTCTTAGGTTGAACTGAGGAATAAAAAGGTCAAGAGTAGTCTTAAGGTTTGCCCAGTAAAACAGTGGCAGTGGAGAGAATGAATGACAAGCCATGTGCTGCATTTACTCATTGTAATGAACAGTATGGATTATGAAATGACATGAAAGGGAAAGCTCTTGCACCTCAAGGAAACACAGCCCTGACCTCTAGCAGGAAGAGCACCTACAGCACAATCTGACCCCTTTAGGTCAGTGAACTGTTAGCCACATAAAGAAACACACTAGGATAAATGAGACAGTTCAGATGGTCAGCTTCGTAGTAGTGTTTGCTACTTAAAATTGATGGGAGACCAGTACAAAAAAGAACATGCATTGTTGGGGCAGAAAGTAAAATAAAAACACACCACTTCCTTTACCCTTTCCACTCCCCCACCCCCCCACTTCTTTCTTTCTTTCTTTCATCTCATTCCATCCTTTATGACTGAGAGGGAGATGACTTAGCTAGAATGTTTCCTTGAGGGCACAAAGAGAAGAAGGGACATAATTAATTATAATGATGGAGATCATGTACAATAGACAATTTCAATTTAACTGACGATTTATAAAATATTAGGATAACTCCAAAATTTTGTTACAGAAAGAAAATATGAATTCTGAATGAAGGCAGCATCTTAGGATGAAAACAGGCAAGTACTGTTGAAAAACATCCCAGAGAAAGAAGAAGAACTCACTTCATACATTTACACTGAATGCAAACATGCAACAGGCTAAGGGAGAGAGAAAGAACAAACTGTATCTCAAGCTACAGTGAAAAAGAAAAAGTAAGCTCAGCAAAATTCCCAAGGTGAGTCCATGCTTTGAAGAAAGAAGGGGAAATAAGGTGAGAGAGAGGGAGAGGTGTTACATTTCCAAAACTTTGCACTGACTGTATACAAGATACTGGAACAGCTAAAAAGGAACTTTGGAGTCAGATACACTTTAAGTTTCTGTTTTCATATTTCATTTTTTGTTTACAGTTTTGCAGACAGGAATTCATCTCACTGTTTTCTAGGACACATTTCTTTCCTTCTTTAGTCTCGTCTTATGTTAAGAATGGGCTGTTTTGGCAAGAGGCACGTTACAGAGAAATGACCTGTGATGCTGGATTAACCCATGCTAGACCCTGTCCTTTGTCATGCGATGAAGGAGAGCAATGGGTTTAGGATTCAGAATGTCTTGTGAAGTTCTTGCTAGACACAGCCCCCCCATGGTTTCAAAAAAAGCAAGAAACTTAATTGGCCCAACAAAGAACTGCGTAAACTAAGTATAAGAGCAAAAATGAGGCAGAGTGGAAATCAGACATTAAACAAGCCCTTTTTTTTAACTTCTCCAAACCTTTCCAGATGTAAAAAATTTAACAACACGTGACAACTGTGTTTCATTGTTAATCCTGGTATTAGAGTTAACTTTACCCTGCTTTCTGCCTTGTCTTCTTACAACTATTGCTTCCAAATGTGTTGGGTTTAGCTTTCTATTAAAGGTAAAACATGTGCACAAGGTCACTTTTGTAACAGAGTGCATAAGATAAATTTCAAATTTAGGCCTGCCCAAAGATAACTGGGAATTTTTATATTTTAACCAAAAAGAATTTGTTCCCCTTTGTGTTGGCGTCAGTGGCAGTTCCTATGTGTAATACAATTAGCACTGGTACCTGAAGTTCCCCACAAGGAAATTATTCAAGACAGATGATAATAGAAAATGGTGAAAAATATGGGATGTGGTTACAGCAGCAAAAATCTCACTTCTTAGAGTTATGTCTTCACTGCAGAATTACTCAGCTGGCGTCCCATTTGGCAACAACATCCTCCAAACCAATTGGAATGATGCCTTGATCTAAGCAAGATGAATTGCAGAGCTATAATTTGCAGTGTGTGCGTTAATTATTCTTCTGGTTAATCTGATGAATAGCTCACTTTGCAGGGAATATTCAGATATCCCTCTTGTGCCTTACCACTGTTCTCTCTTTACTTCATTGAGTTCACGAGAAAACACTCAGTATCTTCAGAACCATATGTGTCTCCATGAAAGACTTGGCTTACACCTGTGACTCTGACCTATTTACTGTTGTTCTGTGCATCATAATACACTATCATATAACGAAAGTTATTTGTGCAACAAAATATGCAAAGAGTATTTACATTAGCAAGGAGAAATTAATCTTCCTTCATTGTAGACCTTTATGGTGTGGGGTGTGATCCACAGGATCCATTCCAGGTGTCATCATGACACTGAGACAAAGATAACCTTAAAACCACCGATTAATTGTCTGTAAAGAGAGGGTAGCTAAGATGTGGACATTTACATGGGTTAAGATGAATCCCATTGCAAGTGACTAATCTCAGCTGGGAAAGAGCTATCACTTTTTTACTGCCTTGATTTCAGTTCACTGCCTGTCAGAGTGAGTGCTGGGCTGCAGTGTTAAATCAAATAGATTAGTTGAGGTCGTGAGAGATACAAAGCAGGGTAGAGTACAAGCACTTACAGAGCCAGACCCTGGTTGTCTGCACTTTCCTAGCTGAGCCCAGTCACTGCTGGGGTGGGTGCCCCTTCCTTTCTCTTTTCAGTGTGGTTTACAACAGTCTGCTCATAATGACCGTCTATCTCATCTGAAATGTTATGGTTGTCCTAATACTGATGTTTGCCATGAGGGTGGAAGGTTAGACCAGAGACAGTGAAATAAAAGTTGAGCGCTTGTACAGACAAGTGCCAGACAGTAGAAAAGGTCACTACTAGCTGCTGAGACTGGTGCAAATAGACCTTTGTAGCTCTTTCCCACTATTTTTTAAACTAAACTGCCTGAATTCACACTGAATGGACAATGAGAAAAGTACTTGCACAGGCAGGGATCCGTTGGAGCCAAGAAGTAGTGGGTTTAGTTAAGAGATCATAGCTAAGGAGTTAAGAAATGCATGCTGGGGTTTCTGGAGAAGCCACAAGCTTCCATGCAAGGGAGATAATAACAATCCAGACAGGATTGTTTTCTTACTGGAGGGATCTTAGAAAATTATGATTCAAATAAGAATATAACTAAGATTAGAGCCTGATAAATGGGTGATTGATAAAATGTAGTGGAAAGAGAGAAACCACGCAGTGTCATGACATATGTAATCACCAAACTTTAAAGATGTGAATATGTAGGTCTGGGATTTCTATTTCAAATGTAATTTTGCACTGTGTTGATTCTATCTACAGGCTTCAGCAATGCAAGTTGGATCTGCCCTGAAGACTTCACTTGGAAACCATAGAGTTTGACTAGCCCTTGAATCAGTCAGTCAGCTAAAGAGATGCTCATTAGTTCTTCATTGTGTCTTTGCATTTTCAAGAAAAAACAAAATACAGGCATTGGTCAACACAAATTTTCTAAACATGATTTTGGGGCTAACAGTGGTTTCTATAGCTAACCATGATTACCATGATTACTTACCTGAATACCAGCCCACTGGACAGATTAGTGGCCTGTTCCTTTCAGGTTTCAAACGTGGTTGAATCAGCATCACCTTTGATGGTGGCTTCATTTCAGGCTACTACACAGAGTTTAGTTTGTGTTAATTTATTTATATTCTCTGTTACATACATGGATGTAATAGAGAATACATGGATGCATAAACTGATCCATTTTAGAAGCCTATTCACGGAATATAAGCAACTTGTTTGTGAAGTTTGTTAACTACATGTCAAGGCATAAACTGTAGGAAAATAACTTCAAAATCCAAGCAACACTAAAAACAAACTCACCAATCAATACCTTATCTCACATTACAGTAGACAAAAACAAGACTATATCGCTTCCCACTTTATGTGTGAGTAGACCCCAGGCCATAAAAATCAAATTAGGCTCAACTAGGAAAAAATCTGGACTAATGAAAAACTTATGTGAGAAATCAAGAAACTCTGTAGGGCCAAGTACACATTGATTTCATAACTCAAATCCTGTAAGCTGCTTTTCCATTAGTTGGCAAAGCATTTCTCCAAGCTTTGCCTTACTAGAAAGTGCTGTTTTTAACACAGTAATGAGCTTAGCATCAGTTTTCAAATCCTTATCACAAACAGAATTAAAGCTGAAATAATCAGAACAATGTAAGATTTACTTGTATCTCCTCTTGATCAGTTAGCAATGATCAGCATAGTGTCAGCTAAATCAAATCTTCTTGTGTGTTCAAAGTTATTGTTATGACATTGCCTGGAAATGACATTGCCTGCAAACTTTCTTTGACAAGCTGGGACATCACATTTCCCCATGGATCCCCTCAAGGCTGATGAGAGTAGTTTAGTCATGAACTCTGTAGGTTTGCATGCATTTTCTGAGTATGATGCATTTCCAAAGAAGTGTGAACAGAAGATCTGTATGGAAACTGTTTTCTTGCTCCTGAAGAGTTTGCTTAAGACCTTATGATTGACATGAATACCTCTGAGTTCATATACCTGAAGGATTTTAAGCCATCTTCATTGTGATCTTGGTACTTGAGAATGCTTGTGAAGGTTGACATTCATTTATATTTTGGCATTTAATTACATTGACAACTGCAACAAAACATTGTAATAGATGTTTATCAGTTCCCTTTACCATGGTTTGCTGATGATCTAGTCAATTCTATTTCCAGTGAAAAATAAAGAAAAAGTAATGCTGGTTCTAAAGCTGGAGACATGATCATAATTAAAACTGTGGTTTTCCAAAATGAAAGAGCTGTAGATTCTCACAAGTCTATTCACTGAGGCCCATAGTGTCAGATTGACCTAGAACTGTTTTGGAGTTTTGTTTTGGGGTTTTGCTGTGGGCTAGGTTTGTTTGTTTGTTTATTAATTTATCTGAGAAAATAAACCCAAAACCAGAATTTCTTTTTTTTTAGCTGGGTAAACTGAAACCTGTGTTGGTCAAGTGGCTTTGGCAAAGCCAGTGGACAAGTCAGGGGAGAACTAAATCAGCATACAGTCTTGTAATTCTGTATTCCATGTTCTCATTGCCTTCGCAGATGTTCAGTCAGTTGTTTCAGTGCTTTACAAAGTATGTGAGTACCACCAACCTTGTGTGATCTATTCAAAAGCCAGGCAAATACACAAAATCTTATGTAACTGAGCTCATTCAATATACTAAGGAAACCAGCAAACCAGTTCAATGCAGCAGCATGAACAAGTGATGAAGGACAGGAGAAACAAACTTTGATTTACTGAATTAAAATAAATTAATTAGGTATAGCTTTACTGAATGCTCTTCTGGAAACCTTGTTTTGTTTAGTGATGTGGTTTGGTTTTTTTTTATTATTATGGGCTTCTCTCCTACTCCCATTTCTGGTGTTAGAGAAAAAGTAGGAGTATATTATTTTCATTGAGGTTCTCAACTATTGAATAAAGGATTTTGTTGGTAGTCTATCTCCCATTTTTACCATCAGAGAAGACACTCTTCAATTCCAGAGGTCTACAAACCAGAAGGCTCTCCAGAAACTTTTGTAGCCACCTGCTGAAGTGCTGTACCGGGCTTTTGAAGCTGAGGCCAAGAGAGTAATGCTGTTAACCAGACCTATTTTCTTGGTAACCTGACTGCTCAGGCAGAGCATGCTGCCCTATGCTGTCAGAGGTAGCAATGCTCTGAGATTCATTCTCAAGGTCCTAACCAGTGCTATTCCTCATTGTGTGCTGTCAGTCCATAAAACCAACAGACAGACAGCTAAAATGGGATGGTGCAACTCGGGTGTTCCTAAAGACTGGAGAATGAGATTCTGGAAAACAGTGCCATGGAAAGGGACCTGGGGGTCCTGGTCAATGGCAAGTTGAATCTGAGTCAGCAGAGCCCTGGCAGCCAGGAGGGCCAACCGTGTCCTGGGGGGCATCAGGCAAAGCATCGCCAGATGGTCGAGGGAGGGGATTGTCCTGCTCTGCTCTGCACTGGGGCAGCCTCAGCTTGAGTCCTGTGAGCAGTTTTGGGCATTGCAGTATAGGAAAGATATTAGGCTGTTAGAGAGCACCCAAAGGAGGGCAACAAAGATGGTGAAGGGCCTTGAGGGGAAGCCGTGTGAGGAGCAGCTGAGGTCACTTGATCTGTTCAGCCTGGAGAAGAGGACACTGAGGGGAGACCTCACTGCAGTTACAACTTCCTTATGCTAGGAAGAGGAGGGGCAAACACTGATCTCTTCTCTGTAGTGATCAGTGACAGGACCTGAGAGAATGGCCTGAAGTTGTGTCAGGGAAGGTTTAGGTTGGATATTATCAAAAGGTTCTTCACCCAGAGTGTGGTTGGGCACTGGAACAGGCTCCCCAGGGAAGTGGTCACAGCATCAAGCCTGACAGAGTTCAAGAAGCGTTTGGATAATACTCTCAAACACATGATGTGACTCTTGGGGATGGTCCTGTGCAGGGCTCAGAGTTGGACTCAAGGATCCTCATGGGTTCCTTTCAACTCAGCATATTCTCTGATTCTGTGAAAATTAGTCATCTAAGAAAAGATATGTGGTGGCAGTGACAAAACTGGGTGACTTTTCAAGACATTTTGTACACCTTAAATCTTGAACTACATCTCTGTGTGCACCTACTACTTCTGCCTTGACTTTTCCTGGATGTTGACAGTAGTTTTCACACTAAGGGTCATGACTAGGGGTTACAGGAGAGTTCAGAGAGGATCACAAACTACTAGAAAAGTTTAT
The DNA here is from genome assembly GCA_035041135.1 of Platyrinchus mystaceus. Classification (NCBI taxonomy): domain Eukaryota; kingdom Metazoa; phylum Chordata; class Aves; order Passeriformes; family Tyrannidae; genus Platyrinchus; species Platyrinchus mystaceus. The sequence continues at coordinate 105,034,579 of JAWWLV010000121.1, read as the reverse complement.
GGAGGTTTTTTAACAAAACAAGGAACAACAAAAAAACCATTGATCTTATGAATAGCAAGTTAGCCTGCTCTAACATTTGATTAAAAGCAGCAGCCCTTCATTCAAACCCCACAGTTTTTTCCTTTGAAATGCTGTACTCTATTAAGAAATTCAGGAGACTTTTCAAAAGACAGAGGGTGAAAGGGCTCACAATTTTCAAAAGGGAGAAGTTTTGGTTCAGCAAATTATCTCCCGAAATGGATGTGGAGGTTAAACTAACAGTGAATGCAGATAGCACATTTGCAGAAAAGGAAAGCCCTGCTCTGTGGACTATTAATCCAGTCAGGGAACAGCCTACTACCTCATGTGATCACATGAGATTTCAAACTCAGATTTGTGCCTCATGTGTTTGGTTGCTAAAGTAGCCTATAACTTAGGTTTTGATAAGTGACCAGGAGTGACCTGCGTGAGTTGGGTCTAATTACAATCAAACTTTATTAGATCTAAATCAGACGTACCATATAAAAATAAGGTAAAGGTAGGATGATCTTGATGTCAAACAGAAACAAAACCTGACAGGTTGATACTGCTTCTACTACTTTGGCTGTGCAGGAAGGAGAACTGCAAGTCCAGTGTGCTGGACTGAGTATGATGGTAGAGCAGAAGGGCTAGAGAAAGGGGCCCAGGACACCAAAATCTCTCTGGTTCTGCATGGAAAGATGAGACTTTGCCCTTTCTATTTGGATGTTTTTTCAAGTTCATTTTGGTTGCAGATTTAGATTTAATAAAAGGTGAAAGTCTGAGGTTACTAGAACAGTTAATGAACCTTCTGCCAATTAAAGGTTTTGCCCCAAAGACCACACCTTGTGATGGCTGAATTTCACTGCCACCCCTACCAGAGTGTTTTCCCTCTGCTACCTTGTTATTGTAGTGATGGTGGCATTGTAAATTATAGTCCCAGCTGGATGAAGAACCCTTCTGAACTGATCCTAATAATGTTCCCTATAGTATTGCTAATGATTACACAGCTGCCTAGTAGGCATTCTAGAGCATAGGCTCATGGGTCTGCCTCCAGCACAAGTTGCAATAAAGTTTATTTTCATTCAAAACAATATATATTGGGATTATTGTCAGAGCAGCCCCAGAGGCTTGCACAGGAGGTCTAGTAAGCATTGGTAAGAAAATTGGAAGCCTTGAGGTTATTAATGTTGCTAGAACAGCAAGCTTAGTGGCCAGCAGAGGTATAATTTACCTACACTAGCATCACACACTGGAGGCAAGGCAATCAAGTAAGAGGTCAAGGGACTTTAACATAATATTAAATAGATATATAGCCCTGAGCTTTTTAGGCCAGATTCTCAGCTGCTGTAAATCCATGTAGCTTCATGAGAATCAGTGGACCTGCGCAGTTTTCAATCTACTAAGAATCTGGCCTATACCCTTTATGGAAGTTATCCTGAGATCTGAAATGAATGCAGCAGCAAAACTCAATTTTCATTTTTGCTTTCTTTTAAAGCCAACACATGACATTTTTAGCTCAGCTATACATCAGTTTGGAGAGCAAGACTGTAGTTAAACACTTTTGGCAAGGACACATCTCAAAATGGTCATGAAAGAGCTGATTGGATTCCATCAATACACATTAGCTAATATAGAGAAAACTTAAGTAAATGCAGAAGGAGCAAACATCTATTTTTAACTCGTTAGTAACCAATTCAGGTAACATAGAGTCCTTTTGTCTGTAACTGGGGGTTCTAGTCAATAAAACAGCAGTTCATGTTGCTGTTTATAAAAATAGGTTAACATATGTTTGACCAAAATTGTAATATCAGCTTTTTAGGAAATTAAGTGACATGAAAACATTCTGTGAATTCATGCCAGGGGTAGAGCGAGGAAGCTGACACAGACAGCAGAGAGTGTGAGGAAGACACAGACAAGTAAAATGCTTGCACCATTCACTCACAGATACACAAGAGTCAGTCCTTCTTGGTACTTAGAGATCCAAGCCACAATTTTTATTCCTGGATTGCAGTCCAAGTCTATGTCTCACGGCAGTCCCAAAGCTGATGGAGTTTCAGGGACCACAGAGGAGGTTGTGTCTAGTGTTTTTGATCAGGATAATTTGTGGCAAGTCATAAATATAAATCCTGTGCTAACACTTGAATCTCTACCAGACACTTTAGCCTCCAGTAGTATTACTTCCTGTTCTCAAGAAGTCCTCCTATTTACTGACTTATTACAGTTACACATAGTACCTGCCATAGGAAGAAGCTTTTAACACATTTCTTTGATGAAAAATTTAATACCAAGTGCAGTGAAATTCAAGAAGCAGAGATATTTTTCTGAAGTGCAGAGATGAGCTTGTGAATCAATCAACGTACTTGTCCTACATATCTGTAGGGACTGAGCTACTTAAGTGCCCCACTTTTGTTATGCTCTGTAGTTGTTCTTGTTCTCTGTTTAGAAAAAGACCTGACTCCAATTGACCTTTGAGAGGAAGCTTAGCTTCTGTAGCTTGCATTAATATGTCAGTATTTTGAATCTTTGTATCTGTTGGTAGTCTGAGTTTCAAAACTGATCTGACATAACAGTTGGAGTAGACTCATTAACAGCCTTTAATAGATATGCTTCTTGGCACTGGAGTATAATGAAGTCACATCTTTGAGGTCAATAAGGTATTAAAACTTGGAGATACTACTTTACTTGCAGCCAGGATACTTACAAAGCTGGACCAGATAGGGATTCTACAGGTCAGAATTGAAAGGACACATTGCATTTTGTCCATTTCAAAGCTTCTGGTTAAAAAAAAGAAAAAAGTTTTTAAAAAGTGTGAGGTAAAATAAACTGAAAGGTGATATACCCTGTGCTGAGAGAAGACAAAAGAATGGGAGTTGAAAAAGTGAATTACAGCCTTCTGTTCAGCATTCTCATCCTCTCTCCTTTAGTTCACCTTCTGTGTGAATCAGTTTATTTCCAGCTGTGCTTCCATACAGCTTTTCTGACCATCAAGAGCAGGAATCCTCACACCCACATCTCCCTTCTCTTTGCCTTCCCTCCATTTGCTCTTAACAGAAACGAGCAGGACCCTGATGAAGTCTGAGAGAGATACATCCCCTCCATCAAGTCAGGCTTGACCTCTCCTCTCTTACCTTCCCACTGTCAGCACTGCTGGTGGCTGCTCCTGCCCCAGCAGCAGCAGAGCTGCCGGCTCTGCCGCCAGCAGAGTTCGCAGATCATCATGCTCATTAACACAAACTGAACTCAACTGTGACTCAAATTGATATACCAGACAGTCAACTGAAGTTGCTGGGGAACCAAACACTCTGACTGCTCTGCCTGCACTGCTGCTGGGGAGGAAACTTCTGGGCAGAGACCTGGAGGCAGAGAGCTGAAGAGCATGACTTTCTTAGGTTACACCAAACTGGACCACCACGGAGTCTTTGGAAGTTCCTTCTGTCACTGTCTGAGTTGCCCTGGAACAGAGTTATAAAGCATGTGTGAGGCCAAGGAAATCTGTTCTGTCATGCTTCTTTGCATGGGTAACTGAAAACCCAGCCTTACTCAACCCATCTCCTCAGAGTATTTGTGCTCTCTGGAAGGAGAACTGCCCTCTAGAAGCCAGTGCTGGTGACAAGGGACCAGCTGGCATGCTTGTAACCCTTTACTTTTATGCAGGCAGGCTGCCAGGCTGATCAGAATCTAAAATTAACTGTGCTGCTTCAGGTATTGTGAAAACAGTGTATTTCTGGATCACTAGGGATGCCGGGCAGCGAGCCATCCTGAGGACCAGGAGCCAGAATGTCAACTGTTGGCATGTTCTATGGAAAGCATATAGCTGATTCTTTCTTGGCCATTTATCTCCCAGCCCAAACAAGGGGCAGAAGTTTGAAGTGTTAACCCTTCCAAATATTTAGGAGGAGGTGCCATGGGCAGTTACTGACTGTTTCAGACTAAAAAGGCTGGCCCCCTGCTCCTGTGCAAGGATAAAAACTTTACTGATCAGGATACAAACCTTACCTGCATGATATGTGAGGGTTTGTTTTCAATGATCTCAATGACTTTTTCCTGTTGATACTTACTAAGAATCTGACCCACAGTTCTCCAGAGCTGTGAGTATGGGATCAAATCCCATACACTATGTTACAAGCATCTCTTGATGACTCCCAAAGCACTTGCAAACACAAAAGAGGATAAAATATGAGATGAATGGGAAGCTTGAATGGAGCAGGAATTGTAAGCAGAATTTCTCTCTGGAGATTTCAGTCTCCTGTTACTAATAGGTGAGGATCACGTGACCAGTGAGGATCACAGGCAATACCACAGCAAAATCAAAATATAAACATGATTCTTGTGTTATTTTAGCTAAACCAGGAACAAATCTGGCACCATACAATTCTGGCCTTTCAGCTCTGAGACAGGGCAATAGCAGTGCTCATGCCAGCTGGCTATCTGCTCTGCAAGAGTCAACAAGTTTCTTGACATGTGATGTCCTTCTATCTCATTTGTTGATTGGAGCAGTGAAATATTTATGAACTGCCATCAGTGTCCAACTTTTGAGTTTTGACCCAGTAAAGGATAAATATGGGACAATTTGCCTTTGGCCTTTCACTTTGGCCAGTGACCAGCTTTCTGTCTGTTTGTGGTTTCAACTGGATGGGGAAACAACCGTCCCCTAGGTAAAACCCTTTCCATATCTATGACTTACTCCAGAAATAAATGATTTTAAAACCAAACACATTGAGTGAGAAACAAATCCCACACAGTTGTCCAATGGCCTTCGACCTCTTAGTGGCTTGATGCCATCTGGCTGCCAGCTGGCTACTTCACTACATGAGGAAACAAGTTTCTCACAGACAACACTCCCTTCCATTTTTAGTCCTACCAAAAAAAGAAAAAGCAAACACACCTTTCCTATAACACCATTTCAATCCAAAAAAGGGAGTGATGTGACACAGGTGCCTGTTGAACTTTCAACTTTGAGTGGCAAACTACCAACTAGCTACTGCTGGACTTCACTCCCACAGCAAAACAAAAACTTACTCAGGCAAATCATGGTACAAGTCTTGCCACCTTAAAATAAGTATTCAAAAATGGAAAGAGAGTAGAGTAAATAAATGAAGAAATCAAATGTAGTGGGAGGTACTGCAGATCTTTTGTACACATTAAGCCATGAGTAGAGACACATACTTTTTGGCAGATAGGCAAAGAGATAGACTTTATACACAGTCTCCATGCAAAAGTGTTCCTGCTTTGTACAAAGACAGATGGGATGTGAAGGATTTTTACTTTGCAGTGGAAATAGTTCTCAGCCTGATTCAGCAGACAATCGCCTGGTTCCTGGAAGTAGAGCAAACGTGTGCTGTCAGGACTGGGCACACAAGCTTCCTGACCCTCCCAGCTGTCTACCAAAATCCAGGACCTAAAAGATACATAAGAATGCCTTGGAGAGCTGAAGGAAAGAGGCGCTGGGAATAGTTCTCAGGCAGGTTATGAGAGGGTCTCCCAGGGACTCCAGTGCAAGGCAGGATGAGGCTGGGCTAGGCAGGCAGCTGGACTGGAGGGTGACCTGCTGCTGCAGCTCATTTCCTTTCACAAATGGCTGTTGCAATTATCCAACAGTCCCCACATCAACATGTGCTCTCATATGAGATAGATCCAGTCATATAATAATATTAGTCGTATAATGACAGAACTTTATATTTCTTTCTCTTTCTTTCTTTCTCTTTTTTCTTTTGCTTTCTTTCTTCCTTTCTTTCTTCCTTTCTTTCTTCCTTTCTTTCTTTCTTTCTTCCTTTCTTCCTTCCTTCCTTCCTTACTTCCTTCCTTCCCTCCGTGCCTCTCTCCCTCCCTCCCTTCCTTTTCTGTCTTTCTTTTCTGTCTTTCTTTTCTCCAATGGTGCAGAAAGACAGACATATTTAATCAACATTAGCTGTTTTAATTAAATAAAAAATTAACCCCGCTGTGACACTAGAATTTCTCAAGACTTCATTTCCCTTTTCCATTCTCTGGCCCCTATAGTACATGATGTCCACAGACAGAGAGCATCTTCCCACTCTCTCTCCCCTCTTTCTGCCCATGAAGGGTTGCAGGAGGTGTGATTCTCCCACTCTACTTTCTCCATGACAGATTCTCTTTCATCCTGTCATCTACATATACAGCCTGACTCCAAGTCTGTTTATAGCCAGAGAAGTCTTTTCATTGACTTCTGTGGGCTTTGAATCAAGCCTTTATATACCACACATGTACCCAACAGGTATTTATTAACATGAGCTGGCCATGTACTATATGCCATGAGTGTGGAAAAAAACTAACAATAACTTCACAATTACCCACCTAAGCCCTCTAATAGGCTCCAAAGGCATGTCTCTTTGCCAAGCAAGCATTGAATCAAGTTTGACATTTCTAGGGTAAATCATTTTTGTGTTCTAAAAACCAAAAAAAGGGTTAGGAAAAAGTCCAAAGAGTGAGAACATCCCCATTTTTGGACAATAATATCATTCAAATGTCCTATCCAAATGGCTTCAAATGTTCCAGAAACAAATGTGCATTCTGGAATGAGACCACTGACTGCTAGGTAAAATTTCAGGTGGGTCTGCTTGAGGTTGGTAAGATTAAGCAGGAGTTAAAATGGGATTAAGAGTGCTATCCTTTTTTTTTTTCTTTTAATTACACACAGAGATATGAGTGTTAGTCTTTCCAGAATGCTTAGACAGCTCCAGATTGTAATGGCTTTGTGTTTTGACTTTACATTCAGAGATTTCAGCTTTTCACAGGCTTTGCCCTAATTTATCTTAATTTTGAGTTGTAGGACATGAAATTAGATGTTATTTTTTAGTGTCTTCTTGAACGGAATGGGTGGAGACTGAACTATTAGAGAGGACAGCCCAGTGGACTTGGAAAACCCCCAACTCACTGTGCGGGTGAGATGTCACAAGGGACTTTCCACACTTTATCAGATAATAGTTCTAAGCCAAAAAGTTTGGATCCAAACCTAGATAAAAAGTGCCTCCAAGGACAAGTCTGAAGAGCTCCAGGGTTTCCATCCAGGCCAATTTCTAACTGTGATGTAAGACAAAGATATTTCCATTAACATTTAAGTTTTGCATCATCAGTTCTCTCATGCTTTTACTTTTTCCCTTTCAACAGCAAATCAATCATTATAATACTAGTAGAAGTTTGGTTTTGTCTAGTACATGTTAGCTCAGTGTGGATTGGTCCTGGTGAAATACATATCCACGAGAAAGTGTTTGTAGACAAATATCTGCTAACAAGTAGTTTTGTCTTGTTCACTAAGGCAAAAAGTTTTTAAAAGTAGATGTCATCATTGAAGTTTTCTGAGTTCTAAACAAGAGTTTACATGAGTATGACTGCCTTATTTTTTATTTTTTTTTTTAAACAGCCCAGTTACCCTGTGCCCATCTTTAGCAGTCCCTTTTGAAAGTCATGCCTGAAATAAGTCCAAGTATTTTCCATAGATTGTGGCCACCTTTCCTTCATTTGCTGTCACCCTGGAGACATGTACCCTCGTCATTTCTTCTCCTGCTGCTTTAGATACTCTGTAGTTACAAGGGTTAAACGCAGGATTGTAAGTTCACAGATGCAAAAATACATATTTTTTGGCAGGGCAAATGCACTAGGCAACTTCTGCATGTTTGTGCTTTGAGTAAGGAGTCACCTGCTTCTAATGTTACAGGAATATATTGGTTAGTGGAAAGGCAGACACCATTTTTTACTAATTGAATAATCTGTGTTTCTTATCCAAATGGCAGGAGATTGCTTCTATCCCATGATTAGCTTGAAGTTTTGATGACATATTTTTTAAAAAAAAATATATATACATTCCAAAAGTCACTTTTCTGTTTGGTCCAAATCATTTTATTCATAGTACAAAGTGATGGGAAAATGGGTATCAGATGAAAGAAACGGTAAATAGGAAACAATCGTTTGCTTGGATTACCAAGGCAGTTTCTGGGTAGGGTAATGTTTGATGGGTAGGCATATTCAACTGTTTGGCACTGGTGCATGGAATAGCAAACACATGGAGCAGTTAAAATCAAGCTTGCATTAATGATTTCATTGCCTGAACTAAATTTGTGAGGTAAATCATTCTGAGGTGCTCTAAGGCATTTCTATTCTTAGAAGAAAAGTCACAAACTGGAAAGTACGTCACCTTTGCAATCAGCACCCCCTTTAGCCTGTAATGTGGAACACATGGTGGTTGAAGAGGTTACAGTGTTACAGAAATGTCATTACAGAATTTCTCTGTGTTAACATGTATCATCTGTCACATAATTGTTTGTTTTACAACCCATACCTATAATGGGCTAAGTGGGGACTATTTATATCAGTTAACAATGAGTGCCTTTAATTAGTATTTCATGCAACTGGAACATGTTAAAGATTCTGACACAAATCTGGCTTGGGTTGCTAAATTCCATATGAATTTCATTATGAAATTGCTAAGACATTACAGTTGCTCAGGTATTGTGGTTTATAAGTGCACTTCATCTGTTACAAAACTAGAGCAAGTAAGTCATACGCATGTTAAAGAAAAATCTTCAAAACAACATCTTGGTATCTGACACAGTTGAATGAGAGTTTAAAGCAGGAAATAGGAAAATCTTATTATTTGAAATGTGCCTGTATTTGCTCTAAAACTGCAAATTTGCTAACCCATGCAGCTGAAGCATTGTAGAAAAAGAAAAGGTTATGACAATGAAGAATCAGGTTGTACACAAAATTGATAATGAAAATTTATTAACGATGGATCAGTCAGCAAAGAGATTCACAAGCTGTTGCTAGACTGTAGAATGAAAAGATGGTCTTTTGCTGATGGCTGAGACCGAGTGGTTACAAACGTATGTCTGTATGGTTTCTGATTGATCTCAATAAGCAAAATATTTAGCCTGAGACCCTCACTTCCAACCCAATCTCTTTTCAGTGACTGAGGTGGCCAATGGGATATTTTGGAACGGCAGTTCACGCTGAAGGAGACCCGCAGCCCCTGTGGGACTTTCATCCATAGCTCCTCATGAATTTGCAGCATGAAGAATGTGCCAAAGAGCAGTGTAACATGCAGAGAGTGATGTGAGAGGAAAATGTGCCTGAGGTTACCATTTTAAAATTTGGGTAGTGTCACGGTTCTTCAGACTGATGGAAAGAACATGCTAGAATCAGTCGTCTGTCAAAATTAAAACAGTTCAGGAGATTAAGAGTGGGAGAGCAAAGGATGACAGGAAATCCCAGCAGCTTCATGCCTCCACATTATTCTTCTCAAATGTAAGTGCTGAGGTTCCATTCCTCTGTGTGCCTTAGTTCCTGAACCTAACACTTCTTTTTCCTTCCATACCTATATTAGACTTGCAAATTTACATTGTAATGACATGCTAACTCAGCAACTGTCTCTAGAACCTTCCTCAAAGCTTTCTTCTAGATTTTGAGATGCTAAAGTAGGAAGGAGCAGCAGCTTAGGATGTCTCATTTTTCTCCTCCCCCACTTGTATCAGCTACCTGTATCAGTATTGTGTAAACCATTTTCTGACAGGCAACTCCACTATAATGAAATTATTTTACAGATGCTTTAAATGAAACATTTTGGATCATATCTGATGTAATAATTAATATACATAATAAAATATTTTTATTAGTGGAATGACAGAAGCTGGTAGGCTATTCTAAATAAACTAAGTCTAATTTCTTGTGAAATTACTAATTCATAGTCCAGCAACAAGCTTAGAAGTTTAGCTGTTTATTTACCTTCTATTTTCATAGACAAAAAAAACTTTTGTCATTTTAGTATTTCCACACAGAGCACATTAGCTGTCCTATTCTCCTGGAGTGAGTTTGGCAGTAGGAAAAACCTTCATAGTTTGTTACCTTTTTTGAAAGAAAGAATTCAGTTTCTGAAATGTGTTGTCAATATTCAAGATAGCAGTAAAGGAGGTCAGCAATGCATCTCTGATCTTCGTATATTAACTCTTTTTTAATTTATTTTACCAGCAATTTGGTGCAGGAATTGCCTTTGGTTTCAACTGTGGGTTAAAAAAATTTGAAAATCTGTTGTTCATTTGCAATCATATTCTCCTCTTTTTTTTTTCTATTCATCTGATTCTTTGCGAAATGTTTTGAAGATTTCTGCCAGTCTTATCACTAGCATTTTGGATAGCCAGAAGAAATCATAAACAATGGGGGGAAAAAAACAGGATTGCATAATCCTCATGTGATTGCCTTTATTACCTACTTTTCCTCTGTTAGACTTACTTAAACTTATATTATAGTTAGATTTACTCCTTTGTTGAACTATATTTTTCATGATGAGCTATAACAAAGTTTCTTATCGAAGTCCTCAGGCATGGGACATTATAAGAAATAATATCCAGGCTGTGTGTGCAATATACAGAAGTAGATATGAATTTGAAGCACATCAGCTACAATGAGTAGGCACATCAAAATATCTGAAATCAAACAGTTTAAATTCTGTGCATGAGAGACTCCTCTCCTCTCCTCTCCTCTCCTCTCCTCTCCTCTCCTCTCCTCTCCTCTCCTCTCCTCTCCTCTCC
>JAWWLV010000121.1:104980691-105018933 GCA_035041135.1 Platyrinchus mystaceus | reverse complement strand
TTCTCTTAGATGGATGGCCTTAGGGGCTGACGAGCACCATCTGCCCGGGGGATTGTCCCTGAAGCAGGACCGGGAATCGAACCTGGGTTGCGGCGGTGAGAGCGCCGCATCTTAACCACTATACCTTATTTATAGATTACATAGACAGGAAAGAATGCTTAATAAAAAAGACAATCAGTTAATTCAAATTATTTGCTTTCTGTGGTCAGCTGCAGGCAACTGAAATGGTTTTCAGTAGAAGCAGACTGTATATACAGACTAGGGAAGAAGTACTTCTGCAAATGGCTTGTGAGTTGTAAAGGATAAAGAGCTGAGCTCAAATCCCCAGTATAGCATTGAAACAAAAAGGATAGTACAGTGCTTTTATGTGTGAGGAGAGGAATATGGAGGAAGGTAGAGGATGCTACATTACCTCTGGTTTTGGTGATGGGAACCACTACTGGGATGCTGTGAGTTGAGTTGAAGTTAAGTTGTATTAATTGTATTAACTGTGGAGGTAGAAGTTTAACATAAAATTATAAGATGGTGAAAGATATTTTACAGCTAAGTCTTGGGGACTCTGGTCCATCTGTATTATCTGTGAATGAGACTGTTGGCAAGAATCAAGTTCTATGTGAGAGCATGAACAGATTCTTGATAGCAAGGGCTCCTTGTCTTATTAGAATCGATGACTCAAAATAAATTCTATTAAATTCAGCCTTGAAACAAAGTGGAAATTTTAGTCTTTTCTGAGCTAATTGATCACAGAAATTACTTATAAAGTTTAACTTGTGTTTCCTTTGTCCCTGGAAAGAATTGAATTTTTCTAAGTTTATTCTAGTTTAAATAAAAGTAATCTGAGGAAGATTTATTGTGTATTTGTTGAGTCAGTGTAGCTAATTATACCATAACATCTCACACTGTAGTATCTAAAACTAAAAGTTCTACATTATTAATGTGTTTTTCTGAGATATGTTCCCAATCATTTTCCCCAGGGTATGGATTCATATCCAATTTTGAGGCTGGCTTATACTTATTTGGGACATTTTGCTCCAGAATGTTTGCAGACAACACAAACCAGAAATGATAGAAGCTCAAATGGACAATCAACTGAAAGTAATCTGTACTGTGGTGTAAACTTGGCCACGTCTTCTTCTCTGAAGATATTCAAATACCACCTGGGCACGATCCTGTGCAACCTGCTCTAGGCAAATTTGCTTTAACAGGAGGGTTGGACTAGATGATCTCCAGGGACTCCTTCCAACCCCAAATATTCTGTGATTCTGTCATTCTTGATTCAGTGAGCACAGAGAGTTCTTGTTAGTGCAATAACAAATTTAGAATGACCAATATAGACATCTGTCACCAAGTTTCCTCCTATTCCCTCATGGGGACTCTCCTTAGGTCCTCCTAGTGCTTACCAACAGCAGAGCTGAACTAATTACCTGTGAGATGTAAATGTTATCCCTTGTTACTTGAAAGAAAAGTCACATTAGGCTAAGATATTTTTGACAGTTTAGGATTTTTATGCAATTCTGAGCTCCTCTAAAGACTCTATAAAATCTATATTTTCTGAATACCAAAGAAAAGTCAGGCAAACTCTCTGAAACTGTCTGTAGACCACCTCTCAGGGTTTCCTGGACCTGTCTACACTCAGTGAGAGAGGGAGACCATTGAGTAGAGATCCTTTTGGAGGGCAGAGCTTTCTAGCTCCAAACTGGTGCAGACAGGAAAGAAAAGGAAACAGGGAAACCTTCTGATTTTTTGTGTATGGAAGGCACCAGTATGGGAAAGGAAGCAGAAGGAAGACAGGTGCGTTAGAAGCAGGATATAACAGAACGTTTAAACAAACCAGACTCTCCAGGAACAGACAGTGTTCAGGGATGTCTTCATCCAGGTGCTTCTAGAAGCTACCATGGAAGCTGAAAGGACTGAATCATCCATGTAGATCCTTAGTCTTTCAAGTCAGGATCAGCTTTACCTTGAAGTTGTATCGGGTTCAATCCAGCTACAATTCCTTTAGGCCAAATTTTCAGCCTAACACTTCTGGACTGTGACAGCTCATCCAGTTGGCTGCTTGCTCTCTGACCCTGGTACAAATTCCCTTTGTGTCAGTGCAACTATCTCTGTGGCAATGCTCTCAACCAGGGACATTATTTGGTTTCAGGGTGGAGGATGAATAAATACCTTTTCTTTCCTTCAAAATAAGTTAGTATACAACTGTGTATACAGCTACATAAATAGCTGCAATAGCAAAACAGGATAGTTGATCAAGTCCAGAGGAGCAGAGGGAGTGCATGAAGGAGACCAAGCAGAAAGTATAGGAGGGAAACGGAAAGGGATCTTTCACCCTAACTTTGCCATGAAAGGCTTCAGAATGTGAGTTTATCTGCACTTTGATTGTTTCTCTCACTCTCTGATATATAGATACACATACACAAATACCCTTCTAAAAATTAGCCAACAAAGCTTTCCTCCAGGATATTTCAAATTCCTTAGTGGTCTTGGGTGTGCCTTTGTTTCAGCTCAAATAGTGCTATCACATCATAAATGAGCCTGTTTCTATTATCTTAAATGAAGAGTGACGGTCACACCCAGCAGTTCCAACTAGATTTAACCCAGCCTATAACAGTATTAATCCTAGAGCACAACCATAAGCTTCTGCACATGTTTCAAATAAGGCAAACTAGCCTAAACCCAGCACAGTTTTACAAGACGTTGTTCTAGTTCATGAGTGGATAAACTGCAGTTTCAAAAGCTATTTTAGCCTGAACAGGAAACCAAATTATATCAAAATGACATGCAAATCCTGTTTTCACTGTAATACTTACAGCAATAAAAGAATAAACTGAGTTTATCAAAGTACCCTGCAGGTAGCCTCCTTGATAACAATGTCAGCCACCATCCCCACTCAAATCAGGTGCAGAATTTGAACAGTCCTTCAGCAGTCCTAAAATAGCCTTCTCTCAAAGGAGGAGCTTTCTCAGGAGGAGTGGACCTATAGTAGCACCAATAACAGGTCCCTCGGATAAAAAGAGTTGTGAACAGAGACCTCTGCATTAGCCAGTCTTCATTTTCCTTGTGGTTAAAATCAGTTATTTGGCAGTATCAGTAACTTATTGAGACTTTATGTGATTTTTTTTTTTAACCATAGACTTCCTCTTCAGTGTACTTTGATTAAAACAGGGGAAGGGCTATATCTTGCATGTCTGTTTTCCACGGTATAGACTATACAAAATACGAAGGTAAAGACAACACGGCACAGACATCAGGATCCTTAAACCACATAAGCAGACAAAATGTACATTTCTACACTGCATAGATACTTTAGCAAATATTCCCTCTGATTTGGGAATAAGGAAGCTTGTCTTTTTAATAAGGGTTTTAACAACTGTTTGTATCCCTGAAAACAACAGACACAACCTGAAAAAAACTCACACAAGCTAAAAGGTTTGCAATGATAACACAGTTTAATATGGCTTAAATTTGTGTTTGGTGGAAATCTACTTGTTTTTACATCCTTGTTTAATAAAGATGGCCAGAATCCAGTAAAAGCTACTATCAGAAGATAACACATACCTGAGAATGAGATGAAATAGAATTTACAAAAAACTGTCAAAGAATTGGGCAAGGTAAAGTGAGGACTCCATTTATTTCAGGTTTTTACCCTTCTTTAATACTGCCAATCAACAGATTCACAGTCTTATTGTATTCTGGGGTTCAGTCATCTCATGCTTCTTTAGCTGAGGTCATTTGCTGGAGAATTTGAATTTTTCCCACCAATCTAGGCCTTTGTTATTATGTTAAGGTGTTAATTTCAGCTTTTAGGGAGTGGGGAAAATGTAAAAGAAATGTACCGATGCAATGTTGATTTCCAGCATAGTCCCCTCACTTAGAATTTGCTGGATAACACAAGTGACAGTTAAGATGTCTACATTTTTTAATTATTTCCTGCTAGCTGATTTAGCAGGAATTGCCTGTTAATGCTGTAATGCCACACTTCACATCACCATCCTCCTGATCCTCAGCAGCCTACATGCATTCTCCCAAACCTTGTTCCCACTTCAGTGATGAACTTGTGCTCTTATGAATTCAAAGTAGTAAGCACATTCCACATGGAAATTGTAGGAACAGCATAAAATTACATTTAGTATCAGAATAAATAACACAAGGACTATATTACAGGCTACGTCGTTCATTTTACATTTAGTCATGAAAACTTCCATTATTCAATTTAAATGAATGTGTCACATAATTTCCAGCCTCCTGCTCCAGAGAACTGGAGAATCCAAGCGACTTATTTCAGAACTTAGGTCCAGCTTCCCTTTCAGCATTTGGGTCCTGGAGCACACAGATGATCTTGGGCAGCTTGTTGATTCTGTGGTAGCAGACACAGCCAACCATAAGGTTTTTTTTCCTTCCTGCTGTGTTTGGCAAGAAGAGCAGAACCTTTCCTGTCACATGTGGTCCCTGCTCAAGTTATCCATACTTTTCTTACCACAAGGTTAGATTACTCTAATGCACTCCGTGTGAGGCTACATCTTGAGGCCATTTGGCAACTGAATCTAGTGTGCACGACTCAACCACCTGTTTATTAAGTGGAGCATCATGCAGAGAGGACATAAAAAAACCCAGTCTCCAAAATCTGCAATGGCTGCCAATAAATTTCTGGGCTGAGTTCAAGGTGCTGGTTTTAACCTATAAAGACCTGAGTGGTTTGGGAGTTGGTTACCTGAGAGACTGGCTTTCTTTCCCCATGAAGCACTGCTTTTAAAGTTGATATGAAGGGAGAAATTTGAGTTGGTATCACTCAGGTGTAATAAGGATGCTGGCAAGGCTTCTGTGTGGAAGGCCCTCTGCAGTGAATTATTTTAGGTTTATCTATTGTGAAATGCCTCTGATCATGCAAGAATTCAAAACTAACGTGCCCAGTCTGGGTCCAAACCAGGGCAAGAAATACTCATGTTGAAGCACATTGCTATGCTCTGATCTTCCTGTTTTCTAACTACAGTTGCTACCTACATTAAATGTGATTTGGTAACCTAAGTTAAACCTGACATTAACAGCTGCTCACCCAGCTAAGGCTCACACTATGTGTTTAACAACTCTCTCTGAGGTACCCATCTGTCCTGACTGACTACGTAGGATAGTGCAGTGCCTAAAGAACTGTCAAAATAGAGTAACATGCTACAGCAACCCAGGCATTTTTCTTGCCACTGTGCTGGAGTCAAGTTGGATTACTCCTGGCCTTCAGACCTGTGACTGTATCTCTATGAGTAAATAGAATGCCACAGGGCCTGTTATCCAGCATTTCAGTGTCCTGGTAAAGTTCACACCTTGAAGGCTGAATTCCCAAAGTGACTGGTCTCACTCATGCTGTTGAGAGCAACTTCTGGTCGATGAGATCCCTCACAATGTGCCTGGGCACTGAGTGTGTGCCTGCCCACTCTTGAGTGTGGGCCAGAACCAGGGCAGGGATCATGCCAGCAGTTATGTGTATGGTCATGGAAAAATACTTGTGTTCAAGCTCTCATGAGTTTAGATTACTAGTAGGGAAATAGCCTGGAAATCCTGAAGTCATTGGCCTAAAACAGCCTTCTTTATGACCGATGAACCAGGTTCCCAAATAACAAAGAATCTCAAAGGTTGATACTCCTGACACTGCCCTGGACTGATGAACAATGGGAAGATTGAGTTTACGGGAGAGGGCAGTCTTGCAACTTTACTGGAAATTTGTTGGCAATGCATCTCACTCCTTGAAGATATTTCTCCTTCTTACTCTTCCTGGTGGAAGAAGGAGGTACTGCTTCATTATAATTCTGAGAAAAAAAATACTGCAGAGAGAGAGTTACCCAAAGTCTTATTGAAAAGGGGATCATAGAAACAGCAAATAAAATCTCTCCTCTAAAGTTCCAGACGTGGAACATGATCTGTATTGGTCTTTGCAATAAAATACAGGTCACAAAAGAATAGGATGTGTCAATAGAAGCAAAAAATTACCTGTCTTGGTGTTTCTGAGGTTGTGAAGTTTCCATTGCTGCAGATCTCAGAGATCACCATAGATATAGACAACTCTTCTTTGGGCAGAGGTATGCTTTAGGTGGCTACCTGAAGTGTCTTCGAGGTGTATGATTCTTTAATCATGTTTTGCTGAAGTACCTTTCTGTTACTTCAAAATATGACTGAAGCAATATTATTGTATCAAAAGTTTTTTGCACACTGGGGTGAAGGCTGAGATAGAGCCTCAGTCTTCAGGTCCAAGAACAGTAGAGTTATTCTGAGGAGAAGACAGAGTTTCCTGGGGAATTTAATCAGACTGTGGAATTAATGACCTTTGTCAACACCCTTTGATCCAATTAAACTTTTTTAAAGACAATACCTAATATTAATCTCATTAAGAATAATAGATGCTACTAGTGTGTTTCACACTTTCTCTGCATAACCAAAACTCATTATACATTTCTAAAATCTCCTGCAGTTTGTTTTCAAGGCCCCACCTTCATGAAAATATCTCTTAATTTGGATTAATGTGGGAGATTGAAAGCATCCATGTGAGACCAGATGGGAAAGTTTCCACCCTGCTAGTTTTGTTCTACTGGAAAACATTGATTTGTTAAAATTAAAATTTCTGTCCATAAAAATATCCATTTTCCAGAAAATTTCTTTGTAGGTTTTTTCATGTTATGGAATTTCTTATCCTTAGGAATGCAACTATTTATCTGAAGTAAATAGCTCTCTCATGAGGACCCTGAAAGTTATGGGCTAATTTATGTTCCACTTGATTCACATAGGAGATTTTAGTCTGTGAGAAACTAGAAGAAAATTATTTTAATTACTTAAAATTGAAGATTTTGTCTACATCCTGGAGAATGCAGCAAAATTCTGATATGTTTAATTTTTTCCTGTCTGATAGAATAATTTCCTTTCCTGATCTATACCAAATTCACCAACATTTTTGGTGAGGTTTATAGAAGATTCAGCCACTGATTTCCTTTTAATCAACATTTAATCAAATTTTAAAGCCAAACTCTGACAGTAACACTTTTATTTGCATTATTCAAGGTCCTTTTCTCACCTGCCTCCATGAGTAGATTTTGTAAGTGCTTTCAACTGTAATGTTCAACATGTCATGAACTACTGCTTTTTCCACTATGTCACCTATGCTGTCTGTTGTTTGAGCTAGCAAAATGTTGGAATTACTTTGACTCTTCACTGTTTTCCTCTTTGGAATGGTGAGGTCATGTGTTAAAAGACTTTTCAAGCATCATCACTTATCTCATGGTGAGTTCTATCAGCTGTATCAGAGAGGTTCACGGTTCGTGAAAT
This sequence comes from Platyrinchus mystaceus, assembly GCA_035041135.1. Classification (NCBI taxonomy): domain Eukaryota; kingdom Metazoa; phylum Chordata; class Aves; order Passeriformes; family Tyrannidae; genus Platyrinchus; species Platyrinchus mystaceus. The sequence continues at coordinate 105,011,628 of JAWWLV010000121.1, read as the reverse complement.
GGAGATATTTTGGCAATAAGGAGGCTTACAAGTTCTGCCAGCTGTACCAACAGAAAGAGTGATGCCTCTGAGCTACCCGAACAGGACATTCAAATGCAATGCACTTCAGCCATTTATGATCCAAATGGGGTACCAGGCACACCAGTGCCAGCAAACTTGAGTTCTCTTTTAAAGACTTACAAGCCTTAACAGCACACTCCACACTCCATTTCCATGAGACAACATGAGGCACAGATGGGACTCTTAATCGTCCTCACCACTGCTTTATTGCAAACAAGTGCAGTAGATTTAACAGGAAGCAGCCCCTGCCTTGCCTCTATAATGTGCTTCCTCCAGCAGTATTCATAGATCTGCTTCTATTTTGGTGATGCGATTGGCTTGCAGATGCTGGCTTAACACTTTTGTTTTCTGCTTTGTGCTGCAAATAATTGGAATTTAATTAATTCAGATTTTAAAAGCTCTGACTGGAGCATGATACTTGGCTTCAGTCTCATATTTTCATTTACACAATGATTTCACCCTTCTTGCTATGCACCAATGAAGATTTCTGAGCAAAGTTCAGCTATCATCAGGCAGACAGGCAATACAGGAGTAGGACCTGTACACCCATATCAATAAGAAGTCGCTCAAGCTGAGTAGTGATTAATAGGCAGTTTGAAGTCATTTGCCTATATTCCCTCTTCATCTTCATTTGTGCTGCTGATGTCTGTAGTTGGAACTGAGATTGGGTCAACAATTCCTTTACAAGTGTTTTGGCCTTCAAGTTTTATTTTTTTATTTTGTCAAAAGTGAAAGCTGTCAAGACACAGTGGATAACAGATAGTTCACCCACCATACTATTCAAATGAATAATAACTTTCTTTTATCTTTGAAAGGTCTGTACCCTACAACAAAAATTTAAATTTCTCAAATTCTAAATATTGTCTCAAAATAAAACAGTTTGTAGGGATTTTGATAGATTTTGGAGGGGGTAAATAGGCACCAAGGAAAAATTTTAAATATTTAGTGATGTTTTGTTACATGTTTTTTCAGCAGAGACTATTTTATTAAATTTATAATTACTTCAGAGAAAATTGTGGTCAGTTCTGAGCATTTTTCAATCATTTAATTAATTATTTTTTTAAGTTATTATTATTGTTATTATTATTACTACCATTACTGTTTGGACATTTTAAAATGAGAGGCTGGAGAGCAGTGCTGAGGTAAGGAACCTGTGGGTCCTGGTCAATGGCAAGTCAGCAGTGCCCTGGCAGCCAGGAGGCCCAACCGTGTCCTGGGGGGCACCAGGCACAGCATCACCAGCTGGTCGAGGGAGGGGTTTCCCCTGCTCTGCTCTGCATTGGGGCAGCCTCACCTTGAATATTGTGTCAGTTTTGGGCACCACAGTATAAGAAAGACATTAAGCTGTTAGAAAGCATCCACGAGGATGGTGAAGGGCTTCGAGGGGAAGCTGTATGAGGAGCAGATGAAGTCATTTGTTCTTTTCAGCCTGGAGAAGAGGAGACTGAGGGAAGACCTCATTGCAGTTACAACTTCCTCATGGGGGGGACGAGAAGGGGCAGGTACTGATTTCTTCACTCTGGTCACCAGTGACTGGATTCAAAGAAACAGCATAAAGCTGAGTCAGTGTTTGAAAATCAGGAAAAATTTTTTCACCTAAAGGGTGTTTGAGCACTGGAACAAGGCTCCCCAGGGAAGTGGTCACAGCATCAAGCCTGACAGAGTTCATGAAGTGTTAGACAATGCTATCAGGTACATGATATGATTCTTGGTGTGTCCTGTGCAGGGCCAGAAGTTGGCCCTGATGATCCTGATGGGTCCCTTCCAAATCAGCATATTTTATGATTCTATAATAGGCTTCTTTCTATTCCTCGAGGTTTTTTGTTATTGATCACTGAGGTGTCAGCTCCCCTAATGAAATATTTCGAGCACTTTTTCCCTCAGACTGCCCAAACCCTGCTGAACAAGGCAAAGTGTATTGTCTGGTTCTCTGGTCAACTGTATGTCTCTTTTTTTGCTATTTTTCTACATACTTTTCATTGATCTGTAAATGATCACACTGACTCTGGCAGTACAGTAGCTTCTTGCATTTTCCTCTCCAATCAGCTGAGGGTTTGAGTTGTGTAAGACACATCCCCTTACAGTGCATTTCTCTTTCACAGAGCTCTCTTTCTCCCCTACTCTTCCTTCACACCTCTATATAGTTTCCTCTCTATATTGTTGTATGCTATGTGAATATACTCATTGAGCTACCTATACTCTCAGTGGAGGATTTGCTACTGAGAAATAAAACAGCCTTATCACAGGTAACCGAACTGAGCATTTTAGAAGGACTCATCTGAAGTTCATTAGGTGAAAGGAACTTTATTGAGTAATTTTCTTTCTCTCAGAACTGAACCTCAGAAGACTTATTTACTCCTTGATAGCAAGAATAGAGAACTAATTCATGTGTCTCAGGTGAGAACATTGAAACAACCTACTAGTCAAGGTGAACTGTCTCTATCTTCCTCATGAGCATGACAGGAGGTAAAATTTTAAGATATAGTCCAAACACAATTGAATCCTTCTATTTTTGTGAACAATAACTGAGGTCTAATAATGAGACTCTTTTTTTTTACTATTTTTATTAAGTTAAATAAAGAACTTTGAAACATCTGTGTACCAGAATAAAGAACATGTGCATTACAGAGAGAAAAATAACAGGAGCAGGTGAGGTATTACAGATACTATGGACTTTGCCAATGTTGCATATCCCTTGTGGAAGCATCAGAGTAAGATATTCTTCAAGGTGTGGGCAATATCAAGAAAAAGACAGCCCAGAGGATCCGGTAGGTCCCTTCTGTCTTTAAACTTTCTAAATATCAGACAGTATGATAACTTTGCTCCAAATGTTCCAGGAACAAATAATTTCTTCTTCTTCTTTGAATGTGGCTGCTGAGGTCGAGGGACTCTGGTGGGTAAGAGTGTGACTGCAAGAAAGTAGGTTATTCACTTCAGATAATTAAGTTTTGAGTTGTGTAGAAGGGATTTAAGATGAAGTACCAAGAATGTATGGCAGTAATCTTCACTCATGTACTGCCCAGTAGTCAGCATTCTCTTAGGCTCTTACAAGGTTTGCAGTTTATGAAAAACATTTAAGTGTTTCTGTTACACATTTTGGTTGCCATGTTAACTTGGCTTCCATTGAACTGCAACAAACCCAAAACACCTCCTTACATACTTGCTTTATGACATTTCATTAGAATGCCAATATAACAGTTTTATAGTAAATTTAGGATATGGCAGGAGACTAAAATAACACCATATTCTCTGAACACTTTAATCTAGCTTTAATAATTTTAAGGTTTTTAGACATTTGTAACTTAACCTGTGGGCATAATCTAGTAGTAACAGTGCTTGAGAGAAGTTATGAGCACTGTGCTCTGAGATTACAAGTGGCTCAAATAACATAGTGGTTCCAAGGGAAACTAAATCTTTTTAAAACCCCTCAAACATCAGTTTAAACTGTTAACTTTAATTTTATTTTAAATTCATGTTAGAGTAATTGCATCAAGCTGGGATTATGTGTGTTCTCTGATTCTGTTTTACAGCAATTCTGCTTCTTTTAACCGTTTTCTGTATGGGTGATTCTTACTTGTTGCTTATTGATGGAGGTTTCTCCCTCACAGGGTGTATTCAGTTAAAACAATATCTAACCAATGAAAGCTTTGCTGGAGCATTAGTGGCAGCCCATGTAATTTATTCATTATGAGGGGAAGCATGTAATGCTTAATGTATGTGGGAATCGATTTTATTTTGCAGAGGATTTGTCGTTTTAAACGTGTTCCACATCAGAAGAAGGGAAGATCGCCATTATTATGGAAATACACATTTTTCTTTTATATAGAAGAAGATTGTTACTTTTTGGTGATTTGGATATATCTTCTTTTCAAACACCTATCAGGAATGGCAAAAGCAGCAGTTTTTACAAGTTTTTCATGTCAATGTGTGTCCATGTTTTGGTGCTTAACATGACACACCTCACAGGAGTCCAAGATGCAGAAATTGTTGGGCAAGCACCTCTGAAAATCACACATCCCTTTCAGCCAAAATATTTGTAGCTTGGGAGAACTAGAATTGTTCAGTGAATTACTATAGACCTCGAAATAGTCTTAGGGAGGAAAAAACCCTAAACTTTATTACCTTTGTTTTACAGCAGGGAAACTAAGAAACAGAAAGGTTAAAGCCAAAAATGCCACAGAAGGAGTCAACAGAGAATGTAGCTTCTTGTTTGAACATTTTGAGCAAAACTCCCATTTCAGGGAAGCTGAGGAGCCTACAGTGAGAGAAACCAGAAAGCAGCGAACTTTGTATTAGCAGAATAGAAGAAACCCAGCACCAGGAATATCTCCATCTCTGGAGAAGAAGTTGGGCAAACAGTAAGCACCAATACCATGGTCCAGCTCTGAGAATGTTTTTTGTATATGAAGTACTTAGTCAAGCTTTTCTCCATTTCTTCCATCTGGCCTAAAGAGATTTAAGAGCTGAGAAAACAGGCAAGTACCTGGAAGAAATTTTTCAAAAATCAGTCTGGCTTTTAAAGGAGCCTGAATATGATCTGTACTTCCTTCAATCCCAAAATCATGTACATGTATTTATGCCTTACACATAGAAGTTAGATGCTTTAGATTCCTTGGGCTTTACAGCTTCTAAGTGTTTTCTTCAGCTGCTGAGCTAAGATAATAAAGGATATATAATAAAAGCAAATTCATTGGTCTTCCATGAGTCACGTGTCTCAGTACTGATGAATTTTGCTATTAGGTTTTTATATATCCTAAGCAGTATTTCTTCTAATTAAGGTTGGATAACAAGCACTGTATGACCTTAACTATAAGTAATTTGCTTTTCTGTGGAACCTTTAGCCCCAGTAAAGAAAAAGTACCCAGTGGCCCTATACATAAGTAAGTGACTAGAAAACACTATCTTTTATTTATAATTGCCTGGAGTAGTGAAAAAAAAAAAACAACTAAGAAAATGTTGGTTTGTCCTTCTGTCTTTTCAGGAAATTACAGCCTCCCTCCATATCAGAGCATCAATTTGAGACTCATCAGAAACTTGTTTCAAATGAGAAGTGTCATTTCAAAGACAAGAATGGGTGTTCCTCTGAGGAAGAATATAAAGGGAATTGCACACAAGACAGAGGGAAAATAAAAGCCTAATGCTTGGGCTCTACCATAGAAAAAGTAGATAGAGTGAACACTGGGGGTTTATCAGTTTTCAGTTTTCAGCTGCTGCCCTATTCCATCTGTAGTTTAAGATATCCTCTGGCTTTACAACTTGCTCCTGAAGTTCTGTCTTTCTCACAAGGAATAGCCCAATGGTCTTATGACCTTCAGGAAGAGATTAGACCAATTATTTGGTCAGTGAGAGACCCATGTATTCTCTTCCTGATTTATAACAGGAATCTGAGTCACAGTATCTCACTCCAGGGAGGAGGCACCTTTGCTCTGTAGGTGAGTGTGGGCTGAGGCTCTCTCTCTAGTTTGCTTGATAAAAAGTTCTGATTTGGGTTGTAGCCTGTGTATTAACTTGAAAAAATCTCTAGACCATTCTTGAAAAATATTTATTAAAGAATTGCTGGGAGCTGTGTATGTGTGCAGAAGACATATTTTACTGACACTGTATGTATGCAAGCACCTTGGAGTTACAGCTGGATTTAAATGTCTAAATTGTCAGTTAGATATCTAACTGTTTTTCTGGATTATTCATCACTTTTTTTCCTCAGAGTTTCTCTTTGAACTTCCCCTCTTACTGGAAGTAAGTTACAAATAAGCATATCCCCATCAGCTGGAAGTAAGTTAAAAAATACTCACTCTGCAGTATTTCAGGTCTTAATAAAGCCACTGACCCAAGAAAAAGAAGACTATAAACTTCAGTGCTGTCAGGTGAAGAGCTTTTCACTGAACCTATCTTCTTAGATCATGGGGTTTGGCTATGCTGTGTTTATACACTCCTCAGCCATGATACAATATATGTGTATGGGCCACCCTCTATTACAGGTCTTGTACAACCAGGCTACAAGAGAAAAGAATCCCAATTTGTCCCCTACACCCCTTAGCCTTGGAGGGTAGGGTAGGCTAGTTTTTCTCCAAACAGCCTAAACACACACAAACCTCCCCTACTTTCTCTCTAGCACATGCACAGTTGTGTGGGGAGCTACTCCCCTGCCTGATGGAGAGAGTTCACCTTTTAAACACTTTTACTTTCAAAACTCGGCTTTGAAATCTCTGCACAAACTCCCCTGTTAATTGTCTTTGACTCTGCTCCCACCACAGACAGACCTCTTCAATATGTCCACATCTTCATTGCCTCTGCCAAAGATAGTCCACTGAAGGCAAATGCTGAGAAAAAAAATAGCTGTTGTGTGATAGCAAGTGTGCAAGTGCAAGTAGCAAAAGGAAGGGAACAAATAATAAAACTAACAGAAATCTGAACAGTCTTAGAATTGAGGGGGGGAAAGCTTTTCCTCCTTGTTCCTGAAACAAGTGAAGACTGAGGGTCAGATAACTGTGTCTGCCTGTCTCATCTAAAGATTCTGCTTTTAATAGAATGATTCCAGCTTTCCTAATTCAAAAAAACCAGGTAAAAATATTGTTTTGACTTCGGAGTGCTTCTGTAGGTAACAAAGATATACACAGCATCTTAAATAGGACTACTGAGTATTGAGTTCAGCCTAGAGACATAATGCCTAGAACATGAAAGGTAGATAATCTGAGCACACTTATGCTTGATGCACAGTCACTCTTCTTTAAAAATAGATGGGAACTAAACAAACATCTTTTATTATATTGCTTGTACCAGACACTGCTTCAGATCCATCCCAACCTGCAGATGTTTTAACCTTCTGCTTCCCACCCTTTGTGAAAATACTCAAAGTATTAGACTGACAGTGGAAAAAGGCCATGTGTGTTACTCTTCTGTGCACACACACATATGCACATACACACACATGCCAACACCCAAATGTACCTCTGTGCATCCACAAATGGTGCTTGATCATGAAACTAGATACTGGAACCATTCTCTAAGAGCTGTGGAAATCCCTCCTTTTGGTCCTCTTTTTCTAACATTTGTAAGAATGTTACCCTTTAACTTTAAATGGGACTAAACACAGACCCTAAGTGAATGGTATGGTAACGGTATATGGTGACTCATATGCTGGGAGATGTATACATTGAATGCTGGGCTAGCGAAAGCAGTGTAGCCCAAGGCTCAGCTCCAAACCTCAGTCATGGCTACAGTCTATCCATTCAGGCTGTTGTCACCTGCCATGAACACAGCAAGAGATTCCCCCTCCCTCTGACACCTTGTTTCCTTTCCTGTGATGTGGTGGTGGCAAAACTCATGTCCCACTGCGTTTGTAATGTGAGAAACACCTATTCCATCAGGGAATAGGAGATAGGAATTAGTATCTCTTATCAAGAGAGCCTCTAACTCCATCTCTCCAGAAAATCTCTACCTGCTTATAATACAACTGAATAATCAATGAACAGATAGCACAGGAAGAAAATTGAACTTGGACAATTTTTCTTCTTGGTTATGAGGCCTGGCAAAGAAGGTTGACCAGAGTCATTCATCTTCCCATCCCCAACACATAGCCCTTTCAAGAATGAATTCTACACATTCTGCACTTACACTGATTAGTCCTGTTTTCATGATAAATGAATGGTGGTGGTGATCTTTGCCAAAAAGAAAACCCCTTCAAATCATTAATCTTTAATAAAACTTAAAAGGCTCAAACGTGTTCATATGTTATTTGGAAAAATATGGTTAACAGAAGTCATCGAGTCATAGCGTCACCCTCACTAAACTAAACATGAATCAACAGATTTGGTGGGTTCAGGCCAAGTCTTACCAGACGGAACTGTGCATTGCAAAGGCTACACCCTACCCACTGGTATTACTTGGCAAAGCTTTCTGGAAGCATCAGCTGCGGAGTTATAGATCAAATGAGAAAAGGATAGGGCTATGCTTTTTACCGTCTTATATCCTGAGGGCCCAAAGGCCACAAGCAATATGAGAAAGTGATTCTGTGCCAAGTGTAGCAGGAGTGTATTCATGTGCAGCAGATGCAAAAGGAATGGGGTTTAAAACAGGGTAGATGAATAGCACACTGTGACTACCTGCTTCTTCCCACTGATTCCAAGGCAGCTTACTCCAGAGGCAAACTCCTACACTGCATAAGGAGTGTACGCTGCATAAACTGGATAAGACAATGCTCTTCCCTGCTGCTTTACGCACTTTCTCCCCAGGAAACAGAATTATTTCAGTTATAATTACCGGTGATTACCAGTGATGACTCTCTTGGTAACTCAAGTCAAGAAAGAAAACAACCAAGTAAATATAAACTGAACAAAAAAATCTTTTAACTAATTTCCCTGTATCATCTATCTTTTTAGATCATACTAAGTCCTATACATATATCAAAGTGGGAAATGCTCACAGACTCCATTACACATGAAATTTAAGTCCAATATAATACAATGATGACTACCCTTATAAAGTTGTAGAGACTGAAGGACTGACTCCAGTGTGGAAGATTGCATTGTAGTGAACCTTCAGCCTGACAGTCAAAATCAGGCTGTGTAAATAGTATAAAAATAATATCGGAAAAGAAGCATTCAGCTAAGGATTCTTAATAATTTTTTTATTATTATATTCTGTAAGAATGTTTTAGAGACTGAAATTCTGTTTTCATGAAAATCTGGGGAAAGTAGGGGTCCTATAAAAATGTCTACAGCTTACATGCCCATGCTGAGAGCTCTAACACAATGTATTGAGTCAAAGCAGAACAATAATATATGATCAGAAAGTTAATGAACATGTGAAAACACAAAGCATTCTCCACTGCAAACAGCTTGTGTGCAATTCATTGCCAGACGAAAAATTTAATATGTCATCCATCAAATAATTTAAAATAAAGCCAGATTAGGAAGAGCTTCCATTCAGAATCCACATGTAAAATGTCATGAAGTGTGAGATATAAGAGTTTCAATTGATCTGAAAAGTTAAGCTCAGTCAATTATTCCCAAGCATCTCCTTTAGCAATACAGTAGCTCCACTAAATCAAGAAACAGTTGACTTAAACATTGGCTTTAAAAGTCTAAAGTACTAAGTAAAAACAAAAAAAAAATACAGATGCAGTCTTTATTTAAATATATATATATATAATGGGAAGATCTTTGACAATGACAAAAAAGGTGAAAAGGATACTATAGTCCAGTAAGACAGGAAGTCAGGATCGTATGGTCACTGCAATGAAATACTGTTAGTTCCTGTGAGAATTAGATGGAAAACATCTAAACTCAACCACAGCTACAAACATCTGGATGCTCAGCTGCCCTGTTGGATGAGAGGAAGCAGGTGCAGTTGTCCTCTTGGTTTGAATTAGCCTTACAGTGTTCATGGTAAACATTAATGGAAGAGGCTAATGGCCCCCAGATGGAAACATGACCAGTCCCAATGCATGGACAGCACTGTCTGGATTTCAGTGGAAGAAATGGAGCTTAGGTAGAGTCAGCCACAATAAGGATCTCATACTTGAAAATCATAACCTTTTCCATACTCTCTTTCCTCAGTAAGCCCTCTCCCTTGAGCCAAGAGAGAGATGAGAGAGCTTCAAGAAGATCTTTGTTGAGAGGAAAGACACTCAGCTGGCCAGAGCACAGCAAGGCTGCAAGTACTGAGGTGTGCACTGACAGGATGTATCTGTTCAGAAAGCAGATTTGTAACCAATGATTTTCAGGTCAACTAAATAGGAAAAATAAGCTAAATTGTACAACTGTCTGGTTTGTGAATAGCATAGTCTTACTTCAAAGGGGACTATATTTCAGATTATGTATGTTAACCAAGACTGTATGGATAAATGTTACCATATATGCAAACACTGCATGCCCATATATCTTGGATACCAATACCTCTGGCACTTATATTGCTGTAGAAGCTGCTGCTAAGACCACAGATTTAAAATGAAGCAGATGCAGAGAAAGTTCACCAAAATGAAGTCGAACATGGAGCATCCATCTTTCTGGACAGAGTTAGTTTACCTCAGAACACAAAAGCCAAGAAAGAGGAATATCAATGACGATAAACAGTTTAAATTAGCACAGAAGGTATCGGTGTAATAAACTGCACATGAGATGTAAGATGTGGGATGTTAGAATCCGAAGTGGTTTTCTAATTGGGATAAAAGTATGAATAAAACCCAACAGTAATTCTCAACAACTTTACAATTATGCATAAGAAATCCACCAGAAGACAATTGATCTGGTTTTGACTGGTATAGGATTAATTTTCCTCTTAGCAGCTAGCACGGATCTGTGTTTTGGATTTGTTCTGGAAGCACTGTTGATAATGCAGAGATGTTCTTGTTATTGCAGAGCAGTACTTGCACAGAGCCAAGGAGTTTTCTGGTCCTCACCTCATCCTACCAGCAAGGAGGCTGCAGGTGAAAGAGGAGTTGGGAGTGGACACAGCTCTGACAGTTGACCCCAGGAGACCCAAGGGATGTCCCATACCATATGGCATCATGCTCTGTATATAAAGTGAAAAAGGGGAGTATATATAAAGGGGAAGAAGAAGGGAGGGACATACGGAGTGATGTCGTTTTATCTTCCTAATCAGTATTATGTGTGATGGAGCCCAACTTTCTTGGGGATGGCTGACCACCCGCCTGCACACTGAATTAGGGAATTAATTCCTTGGTTTACTTTTCTTGTGCACTTGTTATTTGTGAGTCTTTTACTTTACCTATTAAACTGTGTTTATCTCAACCCATGAGTTTTGTCACTTTTATCGTTCCAATTCTCTCCCCCATTCTACTGGAGGGGAGTGAGCAAGCTGCTGTGGGGATCTGAGTTACTGGCTGGGGCTAAATCATAACAAAGATACAAAACTGTCTAGAGAGCAGAGGACCAAACTGCACTGACTCAAGAAAACCACTGGAGTTCAGTTTCTAGCCTTAGTTCATTCCTGTAACTATAGGTCTCAGTTATACCTTTAAGTTGTTTTCCTTCTGTAAGGATAATGTTGAGTCATGATTCAAAAGGCAGCCTCTACAACTTCTAAAGAACATCAAGAAATTTAAGCATTTACCTCTCTTGAATAACTATTCACAGATGTGAAAAGTATTATCTGGTTCCAGCTTTGCCTTTCTTCTTTGGGAGAGGGTGGTAATCATAACAGAGTAGTAATTAGTCAGAAGTCATGATGCCTGACCAGAGAAGAGCTGTTAGTGAAGAGGTAAGATTCAATTTTGAGGCTCCACTCCTATCTCCAAGTCATATGTTATATCCTCAGCTGAGTGTTTTCCATCAGATTTAGAAAGAGTAGAAAAAGTTATTCTTATTCTTCTTATTCTGATAGAATTTATCTAAAGCATTCTTGGCCAACTACAAATGTTGTAGCACCTATATTACTGTTTATTCCTGGATTTCTTTCTCTGGCATTTGAATGTAGATGGGATGAAGATACGGATAAGTTGCCTCCAGGATATGAGCAAACAGCAGCTGCTGCTTCTGCTGTTTTGTAGCTCTGCTTCAGTGTGCTCTCCTTCTGCTCTATGCCATAGATGGGTATTCTGCAAGTAAAAGCATGAAAGTCAGAAATCAAAGTCAAGTTTTCCCCATGCAGAAAATTAAGACATGTATACAACTGCTACAGAGCAACTGTTCAAAAAACAACCCAGTTTGTGCCAGAGTAACTGATTTCTGTGTTCTGTCTGCTCACCCAAACCCTGAAACACTTCAATTCTGGGCCCTGGCGGAGTTTGTTCAAATGTGGAAGGACATAAAAACCATAGCCAGCTATCACTGTCAACTATCCCTCTTCTCTGGGCACCACTGTCACCTGCTCAAAAGGCAGATTACTGTATTCAGCTTGACATGAGACCTCTACTTTTCTTCAGGTTTTTTTCCTCATTTATTTATGCTTAAAGTCAGAAACCCATGACTCTTGTCCTGCCCTAAATCTGCCCCCAAAGAGATGCTAGCAGTTTAGAAGTTTACCACTGCTTTATGTAAGCAAGGTTTTTTGAAAACATTCACAATTTAGGAAGTAATTTTGGCAAACTGACAGTTCCAAACAAATGCTCCCCAAATTCCTTAAAAATTACATTGTGACTAAATCAGGACAAAATACAACAGTAGCTGAGACAAGGCCAAGTTGAAGAAAATGTAGGCTGCCAGCAGCTATTTTTCCCTCTGTGAAACATGATATCTAATATTTTTCTTTACATAATCCCTGGAAGTTAGGTGAGCATTCTTACCCCCATTTTACAGATGGATATACCAGAGCAGAGAAGTGATCAAGTGCTTTGAACAAAGCTATAGATAAGTTTGGTAGAAGTAGTTGTCCTAGTTCTACCCCTCCTCATTCATAGCTGCTTTTGTCCCTTTTTCCCCTTTCTTCAGTAGAAAAGCGTGGTTTTAGCATTCACATTCACCATTACACTGGTGACATCCTCTCCTTAGTTGCTTCCATTGCATTTGTTTATTCTGCTGCTTTTCTCTGATCATCCTTATTACCACACACTGAGCAGAAAATGTTATTTTGGAGTTCACCTTTTTATTAGACTACTTTCCCATTATTTTCTAAATGAAGTCTTTTGGCATTTTCTAAATGAAGTCTCTTTTAAGTCTTTTGGCTCTTGTAGCTAATATTTCTATTTTGGCTTCTCAGTATTATGCTTACATTTTATGTCATATACATGCTTTTTTAATTCTTCCATTATTTCTGCTTCCTACAATTTTTTTGAACTTCAATACTTTTGTTATTTTCGTGATGTAGAGTGTTAAATTGAAATTTAAATGTAATGTAAATTTGAAGTAATGGGGTTTAAGTCTCACCTGTTTTTCTATTGCTCTCTTCCATTTTGGAGAGCTATCCATGTTTTCCTTCCCTTCTCCACTTTGTTGGCTGTATTGATAGATGAATTCCTATACCTTGCTACATGCCAGCCTCACAATGAGTGCTGCCCCCTTTCCTGGGACACTTGGTCACCGACTCTGGATGAACCCAGCCTTCACAGCTTTCTCCCTTGCTGGATCCAGAACCTGCTGGCTGTGAATAGTTTTTGGTTTTCCTGTGACTCATGCATTCACAACCCCCATCAAGAAATTGTAAACCCAGTATTAGCTCTGAAGAATGTTCACATTGTGGTTTGGGTTACTGTATAATGGCCTACCCAAAGTAGACTGGAATCAATGGGAACTGTTATTTAGTTTATCTGACTGTAGGGCAGAGAGTAAGGAAAAAAGGGGACATTATATACTTGACAAATTCAATTGACAAAAAAAAAATCTGTTATCTCTACTAAATAGTCTAGTGTTGCTTACCAAAATATCAGCATAAAAAAAGGGTAAGTCATAAGATGGTGAGCTATAGCATTGAGAGGTGTTCGCATTCCCATTACACAAATGAGAACTATTTCTAATGAGATGTCAAAATCTCCAGTTACTATTTAGAAACAGTAAATAAAAGTAGTAACAGCAAATAAAAGACTCTGTGGCAACACAAATATCACAAAAGAAACCACAAAGATTCCTGATGTAATCATAAGGGAAAGAAAGAGAATATATACTTTTTAAAATAGCGTTTAACAAAACTCACTCGTACAAAAACATTTCAGCCTCAAGAGATTATTATTCATGCTGAAACATTTGATTAGTATTATTTTCAAACATCAGTGCAAAAAAGTGTCACATAGAGATGAAAATTATTTTTTGCTTCTAGGCAGAAAGTCACAAAATCGAGGCTTTAACTGAAGAGAGCATGAACTGTGGATGATTTCAGCTGCTGTGAACTGGTAAATAACGACTTTAGCAAATGCTGGTTGGAGAAGGGCAGCACGAGGAGGGATTCGGCCAGCAGGTGGCGAGTTTTCTTCAGGATTGCACTTCCAAGAGGAGATTTTTATGTCCCTGTCTCTTCGGTGATACCCTGACTGTATTATCCCTACAGTTTTCCAAACAAAAGCCTATCTCAAAATAACCTTAAAGTTCGGACCTCAAACCACAAATAGCAGGAGGTTCTGGACCTCAAACCACAAATAGCAGGAAGTTCTCAGGATTGAAACTCTGTCACTACTTAATATTCCCCTTGGACCAGGGTATTGCAGCTTATTTGGTATTTAGGATTGCCTGATGGCACAAAGCCCCTCCTGTTAGATGACCTTTATCTGTAGCACTTCAGCATGGCTGTGTATGACAGAAAATTGTCTTTCTGAGTTGACTCTTAACTTCCTTTGCTTTTGTGACTCTAAGATGATCCTTTAGCTTTATTTCTGTGTAGTTTCAAAGGGAGTTTATACCTTTTCTGACAGTTAACACTAAAAAAAAAAAATCCAATTTTTTTTTCTATAGTGTTAGTATATATTTAGAAGCCACTAAAAACAGGAAAGCTATTGTATACAACTAAAATTCTGGTTTCTTCTATATTATCCTAAATAAACAACTTTAGGGTTGTTCTAAACAATGAGATTCTCACTAAATCAGTGTTTGTACATATTTTAGCCAGAAACTAATTCTATATTATTAAAAACAACACTTTGTGTTAAAATAACACCTTCCCACTGAGTACAAGCCAAGAAATTGAATCTGCAGTGACACAGCACTGCAGTTGTTAGATATTATTATCACTGAAGCCAGTCATAAAAAGTCATGTAGTTTTCTGTGGGAGAAAGAATACTGGAACTCCATGGCTGCTTCAGCATCACACAGTCATGTCAGCAAAGTACATGTGGCTAGGGACGAACTGGCCTCTGGCAATCATACTGTTATAGAAGAGAGGTGGCACAGATGTGGTTCAAAGGACCAAGGGCTGAAGTAATTGAATTAAAAACGTCCTTGTCTCCTGCAGAGAGCTGGTCATTGTGCCTGCCAGCAGTGTTGGTAGATGAGCTGCAGAGCTGCAGCCAGGGGAGTGGGCAGCAGAGCTGGGATCAGCAGCTTTGGACAACATATTTGTTTGTAGTGGGGAGGGCGACCCCAGTGCTTGTGCCTCTCAGTGGATTCCCATCACTCTACAGGAGTTAAAATAGTGACAGTTCCAAATATTTGCTGAAACAGTGAATGACCCAAACCTGTTTTTAAAACTGACTCCCATTGGCTACTGGGCCAGGGTCTGCTCTTCTTGGATGGCTTTCCAAGGCACAGGCCCAGGATATTTAAAATACCACCCACGTTTCTGAGCTGTAGGCTGTGACTCCATGGGCCTGACCCAACAGAGCTGCCCCAGGAGCCTGTCCAAGTCTGCAGAGTGTGTTTGCACGGGAGCTAGCCAACCTTCAGCATCTCTTCTCCTTGTTTTCTGTGCTGGACACACATGGTAGCTGATGTATCAAGGGCATGGAAAATGCTGGGAAGACTGTCAGAGTTCTGTGGTACAAAAGCTGGTCAAATCTCCCCTCAGGCTACTGCACATGAATTGAACATGCCTTTGGGCTCCAGTGTCCAGTCTGTTAGGGTGAAGGGATACAAGTACTGGCAACTGACTGAACCTACAGCATTTTCATTACATATCCCAGGATCTATGCAGTGGACAAAGGCAGAACAAGATCCCAGATAATTAAGATATAAAGCCTTGAGTCCTGTCCTGGTTGTATTGTTATCTTCAGTTCTGCTAATCCTAAAGGAGATGATGAACTGTTGCCATGAAATGTTGCTGATTAAGTGATTAAATGCTAGGAAAAGCTTTACCAACCACTTCTTTCACAGAAAATGTGATTTTGTTTGTTGGTTTGTTTGTTTGTTTGTTTGTTTTTGTTTGGTTTTGGTTCTGTTTTGGGTTGGGTGTTTTTTGTTTGCTTTGTTTTGTTTTGTTTTTTAAACTGTAACAAAATTCTTGTTCCATAGATGTAAGATCCATCAAGTACTGCAGGTATGTGCTTCATTAACTCCTGAAGATAAAGACTGATAAAAATATAGAAATAGAAAATATTTGTACCCATCCTCTAGCCTTCAGGATATGAAATGAGATGCCTAAAATAGGGTCCATTGGCTCTATGTATGTGCCAGCATATGATCAATCAAAAGAAAATGAAAATTTCTCTGAAATGTGAATAAGATCTCAACAGGGGTCGGGTTTACCTTCACTATCTGAAGAATCTGGGAGCTATCACTCCTAAATCAGGTGCAACACTTTAATTCGAAGAGTAACACATCTGGACTAAGTAACAGGTACAAGCGAAGTCAGGGAATGAGTTTCCCCTGGTTTCAGGAAGTGCTGAATCCACTGGGGGTTCCTAGCCCAATGTCACTGTGATGAAAAAACTCTGGGGAAGACAAATCTTGTGGAATCCTGATTCCAGTCATGTGATTGACAGACCATGGCAAGCGAATGTTGCCTTTGTTCACTGAAAGTTATGGAGTCCTCCTTTAACTGTTAACTACAGTAAATACAAGCCATATAAAATTACATGTTATTCAAAACATTTCAAATTGTAAAGGTGACTGACATCTCTTTAATACATGTCCCCCTACTTTTATTGGGCATACTGTAAGGCTGTCTGTCTATCTATCCATCTATCTATATCTACATATACATACAAAGGTTATTTTCTTTTCTAGTGTACATGTATACTTCTGTATACATATGTAACTCTAAATCTTTACATATCTTTTGTTACCACCTAGAAGTAACTATTTCACCTCTATGAGATATTGGTCTTGGTGATCCTTTTTCCTGGCCAAACCAGAGCTGGATGAGTTGGAGGATACCCCTACTGAGTTTCCAGGCTTGCAGAAATGTATATTTTATAGCAGTAGAGAAAGAATTTCTCTTTAAAACACATGGCATAGGCATAATCCACAGCAAAATGATGTGATGTCCAGGCTTCACTGGCATTCTACTTCAGTGTCCCAATTCACACAGGTCTTTGTCTCATAGGCCTCTTTGGAACTCATGTCACCAAAACCTTCAGTTCCTGTGGGATCATTAAAACCTTACTCAATCTCCAGCAGATATGGGAATTGGATGTGAGTGAATGTAATGTACACAAATCATTCCAGCCACCCTTGTATTAAATGAACTTTTTTAAGAAGCTGCTTTTGACCTGATAGAATATAATGGTTTCAAGGGAACCATATAGCCATTACAATCCATCATATAAATGAATACTTAGGGATACCTAAATCCAAAGATTATTTGACTGTTATACATATACTTGCTCAAAGGGGGGCTGGACGATAGACCCCTCAAATATGCAGTGAAAACATCTGTACTTTTAAGAATTTTTCCTTAAAAATGAGCACACACAGAAACTGTCTCAGATTTCCAAAATGATTGGTTCATTTTAAATCAAAGTGACCCCTAGCATCAAATTACATTTTGGATGTATTGATAACAAATTATCAGTTTAGAAAAGTGAAGGATTTCAGAATGATAAAGAGTATTTTATATGACCAGTTCTGATTGCAGACTCCAGTTTCTCTATAACCTGCTGGTTTTTCATGTGTTATTAATTATTGTGTACTGTACTCCTTTAACATCTATGGCAGATACTCTAAAGCTGAGAAAAGCAAGCAATATAAAATACAAAAATGTTCTGCAAACCCTGCTTTTGCTCCCTTTTGTTGCTCTCTTGAAATGTAAAAACAGATAAATGGTTTCCTCTTTCAAATACAACAAAAAGAAATGACTCCTGGGAGGAGCCCTGGGATGCCAAGTTAGAGCCTGGATTGAATTTTTATGACCACTGTAAAAACTCCTGAAAATAGGAAATTATAATGGAAATGCTGACTCTCACTGCACCAGTGTGAGCAGCACCACCACGGCATTATTAGTGATCTAAAGGGGCTGGAAGTTAAAGTGGAATCATTTACACAACTGACTTCACACCACTTTGAAAACAAGGGGTTTGTGGGGCGGGGGGCTGGGGGTGGGGGAGATTTTGTATTTAATTAGTTGCTTGCAAAATCCATTGTGATTCTTGAAGAAGACAAATCCCCTATCGCTCTATTGCGTGCTCTGGATTTTCTTTCCTACTCCGCAGAAGTTGCTGGCAGAGGGCTGTCCCCGCCGGCTGCGCTGGCCGCGGGGGGACAGGGACGCCGGAGAGTCAGCTGGGATTTAGAGGCCCGCGGGTCGCTCCCCCGCCGCAGTAGCTCTCTAGACAAGGGCAGCAATATGGTAAAGCTCTGGGTCACATCTCAACATCATAATCAAGCAAAAACGATTTCCCCCTAGCTAACAAAATGGAGATGTTCCAAAGTTTGTTTTTTATTTTCAGGGAGCCCTAGAAGTTTGAAAAAAAAAAATAGAGAGAACTCAAAAGTTGGCAGAAGAACATTATATCCATCTCTGCTCCGATTTTCTTTTTGGGGGATGGAGGCGGGAGTTGCTATTTGAAGAGCGTTTACTCGCACCGCGGGAGCAGTTTCCACCCGCGTTGTTTGCCGCTATTCTTCCCTTTCTTGTCATTAGCAGCTATTAAAATAATAAGGCTACATGGGACCCGAAGAGAGAAGAGAGGTCGTGAGAGACGGGAGGACCAGTTTGGGAAAGGGTGTGCGGGAAAGCCCGCGCTGCCTCCGGACCCGGCCCCGCACTCGCCGCCACCCTCAGTCCTCGGACACGCTCCGCGCTCGGTCCCCGCGGGATCGTGCCCCTTCCTGCCCCTTTCTGACTCTGCCTTTTCATCTCAGTCCGGGCCATTCCAGCGGGGGCAGAGCCCGCACACTCTAATCCTTCACCACAGTCGACAGCAAAGTCAGAGGAAGAGGAAAAATCAGGCAAAGAAAAGCAGAAAAGATATATATATAAATATATGGATATCCCCCAGGTGCCACCGATAGATAACTGGGGGCCTGTCTCGGGGGGGACATCTTGCCCCGGGAGGCGTGAGGACAAGGAGGGGGACGCTGCAGTGCACTTGTGCATTCTGTCTGCTGAGTGTCTGCCGCCTGGGCTGCTCCATCCTCTCGGTGAAGCTCCGGGAGCGAAGAGGCTTTAGAACCGCTGCCGAGCGCTGCCGGCTGCTCTGTCCTGCTCCCGCTTCGTTTCTCCGGCAGCGTCGGGAGCTGCAGGGCTGCCGAGCTGAGGCAGCTTTGACCAGCCATACCCCCACCCACCGCTGTTGCGTTCGCCGGACTCCGGGGGCGATGCAGCCCCTGGACTCGCCGAACACACCAAGCTCGTCCCTGCCCCGCCGCACACGCTGTTCCCCGCAGTCTCAGCGAGGCTCCTGCGGCTGATGCTCCGCGAGTGGAATGGTTGTTTCTGCTCCATAAAAGAATTTTTAAGGGACAAGAGCAGTTCCCCGGCAGGGAGCAAGTCCCACGAAAGCAAAAGGGAGTTTTATCCTTCCCGTGGCTATGAGATGGGGCCGGGAATCGTTATTCTTTGCAAAGGTTAAATTGGGTGCCGAAGGTGAAGGCGGGCACCCCAGCTGCGGAAGGGAAGAGGAGCAGCAGTCAGGCTGTGCAGCCCTCTCCCAACACGCGTGTAGGTGCATCCAGGGATGCCCCGCATCTACAGCAGCGTAAAACAGAGCAGGCACGACCCCCCGTTATATTCGCGCTACACAGGGTTAGCCCTTGAACCCAGAACTCGTTAGAGAGCAGGCGACAAGCGCAGCGGGCTCCCCACGGGAGGGACGGATAAATGCCCTCACATGTTCTACCCGGGCCCCCTGAGTCTGCTCCGCAGTGGTCACGAAGTCACCCGCCACTGTACGGGCACCAGCACCGGCACCGACGGCACCGGGCGAGGCGGCAGCGCCCGACGGCGGCCCCGGCTCTGCGGGCGCGCACCGGGCAGGCTGTCCCGGTGTGGTGAGCGCCTGGTGCTGTCCGGGATGCTGTTCCCCGAAAAGGGGGGCCATAGCTCAAGGTGGCCTTCGACTTGCAAATACGTAGGACAGGATAGGGACGGGGATGGCTTTGGGAAGGGGATACAGGTGGGAAATAGGGATGGGTGCTCCGGTCTCCCCAGTCATGCCACAGTTTTCCCCTGAAAAGAATTGGGTTTTGCTGTCACTTTTGAATCCTAAAAATGTGGCTAGCTTTGGGAGCAGATGCCTTCACTTTTTACGACTCTTTTGAAGTTGTAACATTCCTAATCGACAGCAGATCTCCACTGTGGAAAAGCGCAGTGTATTCCCCGCGTGTCAGTGCTAATAGAGGTTTTGTATCCAATTCCAGGTATTAGGTTGCCCACCGTTGCAAGTTGACATAATGCAAATTAGCAAGGGACATCATACAAATTGATCCGAGGATAAAGGTTTTGGAAAAACATACCCTTCATAACTTAAAAACACCACATATTTGAAACAAACACACTTAACAAGACAGTTAACCCGAAACTTCAGTACTATCACCAGTGGGTTGACAAGTCCAAATATTTTTATTTTTTTAACAAATACTTAAATATCAGACTACACGTTATCTGGGCAGCTTTCAGCTACGGTTTTCAGGAATACTCTGAAATAGAATAATATCTCAACGACCTGCTTTAATTATAAGTTATTTTCACGTGGGAATCATTTTTCTCTGTCTCCTTATCCCGCAGACAATGAGATCATTTACTGCCCTTTATTTCGATGTTTAAGTATTTATTTCGGAATTATGGGCTTTGTAACTAGAAGTGCATGGTTTTTATTTTGTTTACCTAAAGGCAGCACGTGCAGGTAGCATTGCTATTGCTGTGTTTACCGTCTCAACTAATCTGCTACTTCTCTAAAGAGAATTGCGATTTTTGCCTCATTAGTGTATGCACTTATCCCAGGCTATACCAAGATTTTTCCTATGGAAAAGAGAAATGTCCAGTTAGAAAAGCATATCTGCAGTCTGTGTCTTGGTCTGGGGACACCTGGGAATCCAACATTCATGTTCTGACAACAGGACTTAAAACTATATCTGAAAATGCAAACTTATTCGAAGATGTCAACTTACAGCATCGAGCACATGATCACACTCTTGATCGGAATGAAAATGCGAGGTTTGGGGTTTGGTTGGGTTTTTTGTTTGTTGATTTGGTTCGTGGGGTTTTTTTTGTTTTGTTTTGGTTTGGTTTTGGGGGGGGGTGGGGGGTGGGGGATAATAAGAAAGAAAGAGGGAAAGAAAGTAACATCATGAAATGAGAGAGAACTGAAGAAGCCTGGATGAGAAAACGTCTTTGCTTCGCCTCTGCCTCATAAAAATGCCACTTGTTTACAAAAACAGGGAACGAAAATCTCTTCTCCTGCCTAGAACAGTGAGCAATGCTGGACCCCAAACTCTCCGCGGAAATAGAGAGGATTTGAGGATGAAATGGCAGTGCTAGAGCTTACTTCACCACACTACCGTCGTGTTCTTAAATGTAGTGTTTTCTAGTTACTGTTTTGTTGATTTTAGTTTTATTTGTTTGCTTGTATTTCCTTCAGAGACAGTAAAAAATCAGTATAACAACGGGAGTGACATGAACAATAAAAAACCATGCGTATCCCTGAGCACGGTACCGTGTTATTCTGACGGATCTGTCTTCGCTCCCATATTATGTTACCCTGGCTCCTCGGGATACTGTAATACACCCAAGCAATTTTTCCCCCTTCATGGATCTAAAGGAGTGTGAATGGATGGATGAATAGAAAAACAAATAACCGGGGAGATTACGGCCTCAGGATTAATTATAAAGCACGTTTAACCTTTTTCTTTCGAGGGTTATTTTGCTTTGCCTGTGTCGCCCGGGTAGTTGCTCCCGGACCTAAGCAAGGCTCTGCGGCTCCCGAGCCGCCGGGAATCCGCGGGGTTTCGTATGCCGTGGAACCCCTCCGGGGTGCGGGGAGAGACCGTCCCGGTCCACTGGATGAGGGACAGCAGGAAGGCACCGAGGTCAGGGGCGCTGGGGCGGAAAGTGGGCACCAGAAGGGATGATGGGGCGTGGGGAGGAAGGGACTCTAAACCGGGGGTGGACCCCTAACAGGTAAGCGCCTCCCGGGATCCTCTCTGAGGATCTCCTCAGAGAGGCAGAACAACTTGCGATCCCCAAAATCCATTCGGCGGGAGCAGATTCCTCCCTCCATCCTCTCCCTACTTTTTTTTTTTTTTTTTTTTCTCTCTCAGCCTTTCTCCCCGTCCTGCCCTCAGGGCAGGTCCCGGTGAGTCCAGTCCCGCGGATCGGCTCGGCGGGGAGGGGGCGCAGCGAGGCCGGCCGGGAGCGATGGGTTGCGGAGCCGTGCGGTGCAGGACGGAGCGGTGTCGAGCGGCGGGGCCGGGGGAGCGTCCCCTCCTCCGCGGAGCTGCGCGGGGAACCCCCCGCACCCCAGGGAAGACGCTCCGCCGCGGGGAGCCGCGAGCAGCAGGCCCTGGGGAGATTCTCCAGGGGAGGCTGCGGGAGCGGGGTGGGGGCGAGGTGAGAGGTTTGTGGGCTGCGAGCCCCGGGCTGCTGCGCCTCCAGGAGAAGAGGGTTGAAAAGTTGGTTCTTCCCAGCCAGAAACTTTCTCCCCGAATGCGCATGCCCGGAGTGCGGTGGGAGGTTGAGGGGGGAGCTGGAAGGGGGGGTTGAAATAAGGAGGAGGCAGGAGGGAAGGGATCGGTTCAGTCTGAGCGCGACTGCTCCCGGGCGCGTTCGCACTCCAGCGCACGCAGCCGGCGCCGGGAGCAGGAGCAGGGAGAGCACCTCCGGCTCCGCCGGCCGGGGCACCTGGACACCTGGCCCCGCTCGGATCTGCCTGTACCCATCGGAGGAGCAGTGGGGTGGGTGGGGAGAGCTGTGCCCCGCCGGGCCAACGCAGACACTGACCTAGCCCAACCTCTTTTTTTTTTTTTTTTTTCCCCTATTTTTTTCCACTTTTTTTATTTTACCAGCTCAAATTTAGCCCGGGATCTTTTAACTGCTGCCAGCGGTGGAGCACAGATCGGGAATAGGTAAATAAAAAGAACAACTCATTCTGTTTGGTTTTTGTTTTGCTAAGACTCGGGGGTTGGGGATATCGATCCAAACACTTCCTTTACCTCCTTTATTTCTTTGCCCCCATCCGCTCCCACCATCCCCTGGATGGTGCAGAAGCGTGGAAATAGTGGTTCACGTGAGCAGGACTGTTCTCCTTGGGGTGGGCGGAGGGCTGGGGTAAGCATTCACATGGATCTCGGATATTTTGATGCTATTTAAAGATTTGTCCTCCCCTTTCAAAGTTGTTTCTCCCCCCTTGCGGAGGAGCTGTGTTTTTAACCCGAGCTAAAAATGACACATACGAGCTGCAAAACAGAAGCCTGCACGTCCTTTATGAACTTGAACTTTCAGCTTTTCTCTTTTCTATTATCGGCTTTTCTTTCCTTTTCTTTCTCTTCCTTCTTTATTTATGGGACATTCCTTCTTTCTTTTTTCTTTTTCTCTTTTTTTTTTTTTTTTTTGTTTTTTCTTTTCTCTTTTTACAACTCCATTTTCAGTGTTTTAGGATCCGAGAAGCCTTCTCTGTTTCCTCCCAAGGCCGTAACAGAAATGAACCTGATGTTTATGTTTGTCTGAATGGATCGAAACAAGTTCAGCGCAGGGAGAGACTAAGCTTCTCTTGAAGCCGAGACTATAAAGTGTCAGTGCAAAGCCGAGGATTAGGGTATGGTTGTTATAGTTGGCTTTTGGGAGGGAACCTATAAAAATCGAGCATTTTTGAGATTATCGTAGAGCCGAGGGAATTGTTCGATAAATCGCGAGCTGGGCAGGACGATACGGGCCGAGTCCCAGACAGGTGCACAGTCGGTCCAGTTCAGTAAGTCCGAGGTCAGCTGAGAAACAGACCCCTGAGCCAGCGCCAGGCTCGGGGTCCCAGAGCTGCGGCAGCTCCGCGGCGGGGCCCGGCTGCGGGAGGCCGGGCCCGGGGATGCGCCGCCGTACCCTGCCTGTCCCCGGCGCTGTCACCGCAAAGGTTTGACCCCCACCCGCGGCCGTCCGTGCTGTGACCGTGGGAAGCGAGGAGTACAGAGAGGAGAAATCCTCCCTGTCGCCGGGAGAGAGAGAGGGAGGTCGATTTACTCGTGCGCACGGGACGTTTCTCTGTGCCTCCACCGGACATTTCTCTAGGGAGACAGCGAGGGTGAATCTTGTGCTGGGGACCTTTCTACACCCGAGGGGGGGATACAAAAACATATACCAAATACCCTCAAACCTACCTAAAAACTTGTGCAGGGAGAAGGTGGAGGAGCTTGGCCTCTGCGGCCGTCCCACGCCTGCCACCAGCGCCCGCCTTGGGGCTGTGCTCCAGCCCGTGGCCTCGTAACCCGCTGTCCCTCCAGGGGCCGGACCCGGGTTTTTTTTGCTGTTGTTTTGGATAAAGGCTGCCCCGGGCAGTGTAGCGATCGCTGGTGCAGTCGGATCCCGGTTATTACTTATTA
This sequence comes from Platyrinchus mystaceus, assembly GCA_035041135.1. NCBI lineage: Eukaryota > Metazoa > Chordata > Aves > Passeriformes > Tyrannidae > Platyrinchus > Platyrinchus mystaceus. Next base: position 104,987,284 of record JAWWLV010000121.1, on the reverse strand, counting down.
TTATTATTTGCGAGACTAAAACTCACCGCACTCACCCGCGCTCGCAATGGTGGTCTGGGGAGACTTGTCAACACAGATTTCGTGATAAAATGTGAATGATGATTTTATAAGGATTGAGTGGAGATATCCAAGGCACATGCTGACTGAGTCCTTCCAATCCTCATTAATGTTAGCAATTAACTCTTTCACGCTCAATTAGCCCCGAATAAACCTGCTTTAATAGATTCTGCACACTTCATTAATACTTTGAATAAATCGGTGCTGAACAATGCAGTTTATTCCTCAAGAGCACCACGGTCGAATAATGTGGAGCGAAAGGGCAGTTTTATTCTCTTTCCAATTAGTTTTCCAAACACAGATAAATTGTAGGCTCTATTTGCTCGCTTTAACTTTAGGAAGGGAAAGTTTCCCTCCCTCAAATGGGACAAAATAAATAGCCGACCTAGTGGCAAAATGCTGCACCAGACTTTAAAAGAATCCAGCAAAACTGGGGAACTTTTTTGACAGATGAACCTGATTGCTGTAGTTTCAGGCTCTCGCAAGAATGCATCATTTTATGTCCGCTACTTTATCATGTTTGTAAAAATAAGCAACGTTTTCAGGGTAATTTGCCTCCTCCATTCTTCCATGTGGAACTAATTAGCAAACCTCATTATTTATGAGTCAGGTATTTAATGTAACAAATATCCCTTTCAAAGGACACATCGGAAATTGATATTTCAATGTAAAAAGGAAAAACACCGACTACCCACAAGATTACTTAAAAATCCATTTAATTTCGCCTCTTGCTATGCTACCAGCAGAAAGCTGGGTAGATTTGTTTTATTCCATTTTTTTTTTTTCAGGCATATAGAGTAGGTAGAATTTAATCTAGAAGGTTAAGATTACAGCGGTCTTAAAACAATGGCAACTGGACAATAGCATTACCGTATCTTCAAACAGGACAAAGGGTAAGAAAGCTGGAGACAGATGTAGTCTTTCAAGTTTATGATCCTATTTTGCAGGGTAAATTTATCTTGGCATGAGTGGGTTTTGTTTCAGTCAGAACACAAGTGGTTTGTTCTTAATTACTCACCAAGCTATTTTGTGTTGAAAAACCCGCACAGTTTTTTTGCGATATAGGAATTCAAGCAGAGAACTCTCGGGGTCTTCTTCTGTTTAAAAAAAAAAAAAAAAAAAAAAAAAAAAAAAAAATGAAAAAAAAAAAAGACCTGATAACGATCTGTTTACATGAAGCAGAATTAAAGGTGGAGGTGACACCGAAATCAAAGAAACATTGATCTCTCTACGGGGCAAGCGGGAGACCAGAGAGTTACTGTGCTGTGAAACACGTTTGCTTTGATGTCCCGGAGCGAGGGGACTTCTTTATAAAATACCCTGCTCTTCGTCTGTATTTTTGACTATCCCGGTCGTACAGCGCAAAAGTGTAGCTTACATTTCTGGAAAAGTGCCAAGAAACTTGTAGTAACCTGAAAACTCTGCTCCCACCTCCTCTTTTTTTTTTTTTCTTTTCTTTTCTCTCTTTCTTTTTTCTTTTTTCTTTTTTTCCTTGTTCTCTTTCTTTTTCTTTTTCATCTTTTTTTTTTTTTTTTACTTTAATTTAACAGAACTGCTTTAGCAAAAATAAAAATAATAATAAAAAAAAGAGGCAGCAAACAAGAAAATTCCGTGGGTGCAATGGATATGACCCAATTGTATTTCTCCTTGGTTTGGGCCCCCCTCTTTGTTTGAGGAATTGATCAAATAGAAAATTTTAAATGTTATTGATGAAGAATTTACCCACATTGACATAGTAGATTTTTTGCTTATGTGCTTATATATCCCATATTAAATAATTTCTAAGGATATGAAGAAAAAAAAAGGGATAAACCCGGAACTTTCCTTCATTTGCAATAAACCATTTCATGCTTGAGAGATCTAGAGCCACCTAGACAGGAAAATAGACATGGAGACATTGTGATGGACAGAAATAGACATTTTTAGGTACTCAGACAAGAGAGTTTTCTGTGCACTTTGTTTTTGGGGTCATCGATTGAGGCATTTGTGCTGTGATGTGGACACATTTAGCTTATAGGCAGCATTAGCTAGGTAAAAGTATATCTCCTGTAGAAAACCAAAACAGTCTGGTTGGTTCATCAGACTTAAATCATTTATTAAAAAAAGAAAAAAAAAAGAAAAAAGAAAGGGGAAAAGGAGGAGAATTGAGAATACAACATAAGCATTTTTCAATCAGTCACTATCCAAAATGTATCCAATTGAAAAACGAAAATGACACAATCTCTTATTCTGGGTCATTGCAGTGTAATTCCTCTAAGGTTTGAACCTCTCTTCCTGCTGCTGATTTATGTAAAGCAGTGTGAAAGGTGGGCCCAGAGTACAGACCTGCTCAGAGTAAGCTTCTCCCTCTCACACCCTCTCAACCACAGCTCCTCTGCCCAGGCAATAGCCTACATATAAATCAGATTTGTTTCCCTGGTCTTTGGCCACCAGTTCCCACCTCCCCACACTTTTAGCCCAGAGGGACAATTGCTAATCTTCAGTACTTTGTTGGCTCCAGTTCTCCAAAAGGGTATTGCTCTTCACATGGGCATGAGCTCTAGTCTCAGTACTGTGTGGACCCTGACAGGATTTTGTGGGAAAGCTATGGTCACTCAGCAGAAAGCCTATAGGGATCTCACGAAGACCCTATGTGGGTCCTGCAGAAATCCTGCAGCAAACCTGTGGGGATCTTATGAGCCTCCTGTGGGGACTTCATGGGGATCCTGCCAGAAAACAGCCCCATTGAAGGCAAATTTCAGAGTTCCCCAGGGGGCAAAGTGAGTATAACCTGTGGGCTGTGGAGTGAGAAGGGAGCTCCCTGGGCTGCAGAGATGGGATGCCTCCAAAAGCCATGGGTGCTCTCTTGCACCCTCAAAGAGAGGAAGCTGCATTCCCCACCAATAACCCTCGGGAGGCATCTACTACCAAATGGCTGACAGCAGCGGGGGCTGAATTTTCAGGCAGAGGCAGATGTGACTTGATGCTGCTGCCTTGTAGCATTTTCCCCTCCATCTTGTGGGGTGGGAACGGGTAGAGATCTGGCCCAGAGGAGAGGTTGGGGTCTTGGCAGGACCCTGAAACACAAAGCAAAGGGGTGACACCCAGCCCAGTGAAGGGCTGTGGCCCTGCAGCTGCTGTGCTGAGTGTTCCATGGGAAGGGTCTGTGGAGCCCTTGCCTTTTTGCCTTTTGAAGGCTTCTAATTAAGCGATTGCCTAGATTAGGATGTGGGCTTGAAGCCAGGCACTTCCCCCTGGGGAGAGCAAATGGCACTTCAGATTCACCACCCAAACTCAGCATTTTGCCATTTCTTTTTGCAGTACGCAAGAGGGAATGTTGTTGGCTGGTATTTTCCCCCTAATGTTTTTTTCCCTAAAGTTATTTTCTTTTTTTGAATGAGGAAGGACATGCAGTTCCAAGCACCCAGCTGCCTCCATCACCTCAGAGGTTTGGCTGAGGCCAGACTGCAAGGAGCCGAACAACCCAGGGGCAGCAAACTCTGCACCCCCTCCCCACATCACCTCAAGAGTCTGGGTTAAAGGCAGTTTTTGTGAACAGACACAGTGAGCAGTATCCCACTATTTTCTAAAGGCTGAGGTCAGCCAGGAAGGGATTTTAAATTACATGGGAGAAGCCCAAGCATTATGGGCCAAAATGGCATCTCTTGGCAGTTCCATACAGAGGATCATTGGAGTCTGCATAGAAAGGGGTGCTGTTGAGCGGTGAATGACTGTGGATGGAGTACAACTTTTGTGTACAAGGGAGAGATGGGGAGAGGGAGAATTTGGGGATACACTCGTAGGCAAGAGCTGGTCAGGCCTCTCTGAGTCCCAGGCAGCCCCCTCCTGTGACTTTGGAGAAGGATGTTAATGAGGGGTGAGTCAGAAATTTCTTCTGCTTTTATCTTCATATAAATCTACCTCTCCCTCTTCCCCCTTCCATCTTTATTTTACAGATATTTTCCTCCCCTGTTCCCAAGATCCTCCTCCTGAGCGGCCACCATGGGAAGTAAAACCCTGCCAGCCCCAGTGCCTATCCATCCTTCCCTCCAGCTTACCAACTACTCCTTCCTGCAAGCATTCAATGGGCTGCCTGCTGTGCCCTCTGACCACCTCTCCAACCTCTACGGCTTCAGTGCCCTGCACGCTGTGCACCTGCACCAGTGGACTCTGGGGTACCCGGCCATGCACCTGCCCCGCTCCTCCTTCTCCAAAGTGCCCAGCGTCTCGAGCCTGGTGGATGCACGATTCCAGCTGCCGACCTTCCCACTCTTTCCACATGTCATCCAACCCAAGCAAGAGGCTACCAACGTGACCCTCAAAGCCAAACCCCGCTTTGACTTTGCCAACTTAGCAGTGGCTGCCACACAAGAGGACCACTCTAAACTGGGACAGGTAGACAGTCAGGGCTCACCCACAGGGCTGGGGTCTTTGCTTGAGGTGACTAAACTCTCTCCAGAGAAGAAACCAACACGGGGAAGGTTACCGTCCAAAACTAAGAAGGAGTTTGTGTGTAAATTCTGTGGCAGGCACTTCACTAAGTCCTACAACCTTTTGATCCATGAAAGAACACACACAGATGAACGGCCCTACACATGTGACATTTGTCACAAGGCCTTCCGAAGACAGGATCACCTGAGGGATCACAGGTAACTATTTTCCTTCTCCTTTCCTTTTTTCCTTGTGTGTTTGTACTGTCCTGGTTACCCATCTACACTCATGAAGATGTTTGTAAGAAAAGTTAAGTCCCTGGCCAGCCAACAGTGTTCCTTTTAAGTTTTCCTCTGCCCACTGCTAGTGGAGGAGCTCAGGCAACTCACTTTGGAAGACATACCTCACTCACTCCACAAAAACAACTCTCACAGCCTCCTTCTTAGCTTCCACAGAGGTTTTCGCCCTCCATTTGCATCATATTGTGTCCTCTGCCTTTGGGTGCATCCAGAATTGTCAGGAAGACACACAGCCTGAGGATCCCAAAGTAAGAGAGAAACTCTTTATCCCTAAGAAAGGTACCCTATAAGCCTCTGACGCCTCCCTCTCCTCTTGAATATACACATACAGACAATTACCCAAGCTCGAGACACCGGCATTCTCTGTCTCAGCAGTAGATGTAAAACATCTCCAGCATGTTCTTCCTTAGGTAACTTACTGCTGAGTTTGGCTGGTTATTTCTGATGTCTCAATTGTTTTTCTCTCTCTAGATATATCCATTCTAAAGAAAAGCCTTTTAAGTGTCAAGAATGCGGGAAAGGATTTTGCCAGTCCAGAACACTAGCGGTCCACAAGACACTGCACACGCAAGTAAAGGAAATGAAACCTGCCAAACTTAAGTGTTGAATATCCAACTTCTACGAACTTTTCCTCCCCTTCAGACTTTACACCAAGACCAGAGCAGAAACAAAACTTTCAGGATGGGAGCACTGGACTTTGTGCTTTGTTTTTGTTTGTATTTTAAAAAGGGCAAAATCTGCATCCCTGCAATCCCCCATCCAAGCAATTAACTTCCTAAGTCGTGGGTGAAAAGATTATTTTGCATTTAAAATATACATGAATGATACAGAGAGTGCTAGCTGACTTACGTGGCTTTGATAAACTTTATGCCAAAAGGTGGTGCTCACGTGTTGGACAGAAATCTCTTTCAAGCCAAACAAAACCCCATAAGACACCTCTTCTCAATCCCTCTCTCCCCCCCAAAAAAACAAAATCATAGCTTTCAAAAGTATTACTTAAAAAAATCCAACCTCTTATTTTATACTTTTTTTTTTTTTGACTGTATAAAGCTTCTTATTTTTACACTTAAGGAAATACAGAGAATTCCAGAAGACAATTAAGAACTGAAATGGTGGTTTCTCATTACAGCACCATTAGGACAAGCAGAAGGGCAACTTGCAAATCTCATTTGCTGGTTTGTTTTCAGAAAAGGAGAAGAAAATTAATGTTTGGAACTGACTTAAGTCTCTCTAGTGGGGAATCCTATCATGCGGTAGAAAATCCATCTAGATCTTAGACCCACAGGTCCCTGGTGTTCGTGACAGACCAGTGTTGATGGGATATGGAGACCTTTTTTATTACTTTGTGGTCTAGTGTGCTGTGAGGAAGTTTGTAACTTGTGGACTTATTTAAAAAACCCAGAAGAAAGAAAGATGACAGTACATCAAACTGACGGTATGCACAACATGGTTTTAGTGGTACTTTAAAGTCTTCGTGTGTCCTGGTGTGAGAGAACAAATCTCAACTTGAGAGCTTATTTTTTTAAATGCTGGCTTTCTGAACAGTGTATTCAAATTAAGAGACATTCCAATAAGTTTTGTTTATTAAAAAAAAAAAAAAGTTGTATGGCTGTTTGGCACTTTATGCTGATTATTGGTAATTGACATTTATCACTGGATTGCGTGTGGTTTTTAAGTATTAAAATAAATTGTTATTTTACAGGCAAGTCTTCATGGACTAGATATGTGTTCATTTGGTCTCTGGTCTCTTCTGTGACAAGCCTTCTCTGTCAATATTAAGAACCTATTTCTTTTTATTTTTTTTTTTTTTTTTTTTTTTTTTTTTTT
>JAWWLV010000121.1:104936578-104980592 GCA_035041135.1 Platyrinchus mystaceus | reverse complement strand
TTTTTTTTTTTTTTTTTTTTTTTTTTTTTTTTTTTTTTTAAGGTTGACAAAAGTAAACAGATCTGCAGAGAGTCAAATAATTTTGCTTCTACTAAGGAAAAAACCGACTTGGGTAACTAAATCTTGGGTATTAGCTGATAAGATTAGGTGTCAGAAGTGTTATAAAACAAATCAGATGAGTAATGGGTGAACTGTTGCTGCTCTCAGTGTGGAGGCGCTGCGGGGAGAGCCGCCTTCGCACCCCCTTCCCTGCTCTTGTCAGGAGCGGGCATTTTTCAGTCACATCTTCAGCCGATTCAGCGCTGATTGGGGCGGCCTTTGATTCCCGGCAGCTGTCTTAGATCAGAGATGTTTATACCACTGCGAAACCTCTTAGGATCGAGACGAGGGAGGGAGAGCTTGGTGCTGGTGGGTTCGCCTGAGTCTTTGAAGCACTTCTTGCTGTCCTTTCTCGTCCCCTTGCCAAACCCTAAACCTTCTTCCTCCTGTTACAAGTCAGTGCTCCCCGCGATAAGAGAAGCCTCCTTCTTTACAAATTCTCAAATTAGGGCGGTGACGCGGCCGGGATGACGCCGGAGCTGCTCGGCGGCTCCTGTGTGACCGGGGCACGGATGTTCCTGCGTCAGCATCTCGGTCCGGTGCGGGTCTTTTCCCCTTTTCCCCTTGCCGTTGTTAGAAATTATTTCTTTATTTGGTCAAAGAATCCTATCAACGACAGGGGGAAAAGCTGCGGTTGTAGCTCATTTCATGTAAGGGGAGGGAGAGGAGAAACCTCTCTACACCTCTTGTTTATTGGACACCCATTCGAGCGCAGCATAACTAATGTAGAGGCACTTGCAGGACGGGCTGCAGACCCACCTCTAACGTGAAAAGGCCCTCTGGGAGCGCGCGATACGAGGTGCTGCCTGCACACACATCCAGCTCCAGAGGCTGGGAGTATGGGCAGCGTTTGAAGACGGCTTGCTTTGGCTTTGTTTCCCACCTCGCCACTCACTTCCCACACCACGAGAAGGCGTTTGGTTTTGCATCTGAAAAGAGGCATCTGAAAAAACAACAAGCGAGTAGTGCAGGGTGAAGTCCGCAGTAACCCGCAGGTAGCCCGGGCTGGCCCAGCGCGGGACTAGCGCAGGAGTAGCTCGGAGCCCTGCGCGCCGCTCCGCCGGCGCCTCCTGCGGGGAGCCCCGCTGGAACGAGGAGCATCCCTTCGCGGCGCTGGCCCCGCGCGGCCGACCCGGGCCGGGACGCGTTTGCTCGGCAGCGTTTCTCGGAGACGATTTGAAGGCGTCGTCCTCCCCAGCTCTCTGCTCCTACACTGGGGGCTTTAGAGGCATCGCCTTGCACTCCATGGAACACGACGGACACCTCCGGCAGCGCGGCGGGCGGGCGATCCCCGGCTGCCCCCGGCGTGCCCCGCTGCCGGGCCAGGGGCACCGCCTCCCGCATCCCGCTCCTCGTCGAGGGGGGACACGAAAACCCGAGCATTGACACGGCGTTAACGGGCAGTCCAAGGGCTGGGTGGTTCATCCTCTCCGATACACTTCTAAAGGGAGATTCAGAGAGAAAATCCTTGTTGAACTTCCCCGTCCCTCTAGTGTCACTCCTGGCACTTAGTAAAGGAACAGGGATGCTTCCGGGGTTCTGTCGCGGAGGGAGAAAGTAAAGGGCTCTGTCGCTTGGAGCTAGTAGGTTTTCAGGGGTCGTAACTAAGAGGAAGAAATCCTAGTCGGGTCCACAGGGAGGGAGGAAGAGACTCCGGGACGGTCACTCCACCGAGGCTTTCCCACGGTTGCTCCACCGTCTCCTTAATATAGGGATACAGAAACACGGGTGGCGAGGTAAGAAACCGTGTCAGTTACTGGTTCCTGGGAACCATTATAGCTGCGGGATCGTGAGGGTGGACAAACCGCTTTTCCGAGCTGGACATGAGAAGCATTTTATTTGTAAGGCTGAAACCTGGTGATATGACTGCCAAGAATTTCTTTGGACCTGCATTTTTATGTGCAATTAAAAAGAAAAAAATCCCCAGAATTAACATAATTGGAAATACAGGCATATCAAGCACAGGATGCACACATAAACCTCTTAATGTCACTTGTACTACACTAATACGTGTGTGTCTTTCTTCCTCCCAGAAGGTCACCTTCGCTCTCGTGCAAACAAAGGATATCTATCTGGTCACGCTCTCAGCTGCACTGGGGAACAGTTCGCCTGTTCCCTCCAGTGTTTTGAAATTTGCTAGGCAGTATCAATTCAGCAATTCCAAGGAAAGCAAAGCAGAGGTGAAATCATGACAGTCAAAAGAGATAAGTCATACTAACCCCCAAAATAAATGAAAGGAATTAGATGGGAAATGTGCCTTTTGAATCAGGATCACAAATAATTTAAATGATTAATTACCTTCCCTTTCTTTTTTTTTTGTTCTTTTCTATATTTACATGTGTTTTAATCTGACGTTCGTGCAGTGAATAAAACTTAGGCCTCTGTCTGCCAATTGAGAGCTGATTCTGTTTTCACAGTTGCTTTAAATTCTGCATTTTCATCATAGAAACATCACTAAATGGGAACTTGCAAGAGTAAAAAACTGGACACCTGAATCTAGTTACCTCTTCCTGCAAGATTTACAAGGGAAACACAATTTTTTAAATTTTTTTTTTTTAATTATTGTTTTAACCATTTCCAGTTACAGAAGGAAAATGTAAAGATGTGTTGGCACTTCTCTCTCTCTTTCCCGCCATTTGCATTCCAGTCATTCTTTTTCTGCCCATAAACTGTTACTACTCGACAAGAGCCTGATTCTGCACAGCCTACTCTGCCTGTTTTTTTTTGTTGGATGCAGGAAGAAATCCTGTCAGATGGGGTCTTCAGTGTACACTCATGAAACAGAGCAAAAGCATCTCTCAGAATGTGCACTGGAACAGCAAATAGTTACTTTTCAGCTGTGGATTGCATGTGCCTCTGAAAAGGGGACAACAAATCATTGGGTTTTTAAAGGTTTCGCATGAGTTGTATATTAATCCCAGTTTCCCTAGGGATGGATTAATCCCAGCTTCCCAGTTGTGTGGCTACAGAAAATGTGGATGGGTTGGGGGGCAGGGGAGAAGGGAGACAGGGAAAGGAGGGGGAAATTAAAAAGATATATCACATGAATACATGGCCTAAGTGGCAAGGAGCCATAAGTACTTAAGTTTCAATACCTTCTCTACCTCTGTCACCACATGTGATCTGAAGCAAATCACTTCAGCTCCCTGTTTTGGTTTCTTTATCTGTAAATTGGGGGTAATGCTGCTGATTTTGCTCCCAAAAGACCAGGCACACTGATGTAGAAACTCCTGCTCAACCCTCAGTAGTGAAAAGAGGAACTCTAATTCATACCTGGGCAGCTGAAAGCTGGGGCTGATCTGGGAGATCTAATGGAGTGGGCAAGACAAATTTATATTCGCATGTAATTCTTTTCCAGCCCTGGCAGTTTTGTTGAGAGATGGAGTCCTAGAGCCCCGTATGCTTTTCTTCTCTACATTCCTATCCAGTGACTACACAGGAGGAATGGCAAGGGCCAAATTCATCCCTGGTGGGACTCCAATGACATCAGTCATCTTTATAGGAGTTTTTTGAATGAAGTCAATTGGGTTTTATGAGGACCGAGTTTGGCCACATATGTGTTTAACTGCTCAGAGAGCTGCAGGAGTGAAGGAAGCTTCCCTTGACTTAGGAAGAATCACTTCTGATGTGAGTGTGGGAGACACAAGCAAAGCCATTGACTTGTTTTGCACAGTCAAGTTTACCTTATTTAAACTCAAGGAGCAGCAGAAGTATTCTCAGCATCCAGCAGAACTTCTGAAAACCAGCAACCTAGCTGTCTCAAAAGGTTCATAGCTTTTGATGACACTCCGTATTTGTCTGTGTGGCTCAGTTCAGCACCGTGCCACGGATACCCAGAAGACATGTTTACATGACACAGGGCAGCACCCTGCAGGAATACTGGCAGGAGGCCTTTGAGCAGAACAGTGGCTTCAGCACAGTGCTCTGCTGGGGCTGTTTGGCTCTGTCTTTTATCAGACCTAGCTGCTCCAGGGTCCCTGTCATGCTCATATGTCTCTGCCACTTCCAGTTCACATTTCTCTCTCCACTGCTCTCTGGGGCTGTAATGTTCCATGACCAGTTACACCTGATGAGAACATGATCAATCACTGAAGAGGTGCATTCTGTCCTTCACTTGTGACTTAGCTGCTGGTGCTGACTCCACCTACACCTTATGCTTATGCTTTATTGGAGTCTGATATTACACCAACCATATACAAAAGTTTATATTAGCATTATGATTCCTGACTCAGGGGTTATTGAAAAATAAAACAAATCAACAAATTGATCAGTGTCAGTGCTTATCAAGTTTGTCTACAGAGCTTGTCACCACTAATCAGTTAAATTATTTGCAAGATCTATATATTCTGTATTCTTATTGTATCTTCTAAGGAACAAGTTAACTTGAAGAGCTAGAGAACAGTACTGCTAACTCTAAGTAGCAGAATGTGTGTTCTGGTCATATGAGGCACCTCAACTATTTCCCAAGGGATGAATGTCATGTCTCTTTTCTTGTTTTTTAACTTGCCTTCTGTCTTTACTAGATTTTTGGGTGATGGGACTTACATTTAGTTTTCAATATTTTTATGTTATATGAAAAGTGAATTTATGGGATTGTTCATCTCTTTTACAGCAACTTGACTTGGCTGAGTCAAGTGGAGCTATTCTAGTTTTACAGCAGAATTTGTGAATTAGACCTAGTGATGGTTTTGGTGCAGCCACAAAATCCACATTACTGAGACCCACTATCATTTTTTGTCTCTATTATTTTTCCGAAGTTTATTTTATCAATTTGTCTTCTGTCTCTATTCATCCATATTTTGTACATATTCATAAGAACAAACTGAGGAGAGAAAAAAAAAAGAAATTGTTGCCAGCTTTTCAACAGCCATTACTAGAGACTTGACACTCAGTTTTCCTCTTTTGTGTTTTCTTCCTCAATCCTTATTTCTCAGGTAATGTTTTTTCCTTTTTTTTTTCATCCCCTTCACATTTGTTAATACTCCTTCTTGCCTCTCTGCTTCCTCAGTGTTGTTAGAGTTCTTGCCTGCCCATCTCATTTCTCAATTTGTGTTTCTGCTTCTTATTCATCTTTGTTTTAATTTGCTTACGTGATGCTGCAACTGTTTTATTTGTCACATCACTGGATCTGATCATTCTATTTTAATCTGGACTTTTTTTTTTTGCTACACTTTGGCCTTCTGCATCAAGCTCAACTTAGTGTCTTCCAGAATGAAACTCACCACAAACCTTTTCCCAAGTCTCTGAATTAATTCATCTCTTCACCCTCTTGCTTTCTTCACTTGTTTCAAACAACCTCATAATTTCCACCCTTCTCTCATCATGACACCTTTTCTTTTTGTGGCTTTTTGGTTTCTAACTGGGGCTGCTCAAATCACATGTTATGGGTGAATGATTAGTCTATTTAACAACAATTTTTTCCATCCAAGAATTGTCCAGACACAACATGGCTTTCTTTCAAATGTATGTGAAGATATTTCAGTTATATATGTCTTGTAAATTCTTTTGAGGCTTGTTCTTTATTTATTCGTTCTCCAGGAGTTCAGTACCAGGCTAGAAAAAAGTCTCAGGTACATTTTCAGAGAAGAGAGGAGAAAACTTCCCATTAAGGAAATATTTAAGTAGGTAAAAACAGATCTCAAGTTATATTAGGTAGGAGGGGTCTGTGTGCTTAATGCACAGTTAGGGAGTAACTCCATACTGATGAGTGTGTTCATGTTCCTGTTGTCCTTTCTCACCCACCATAGCCCTTGAGGTTGGTCAGAGACACATCCAGAGGAAGGACTACACTGCATGCCAGAGAACAAAGCAGGATGACAGCAATAAACAACTATACAGGGCTGTGGGACTCTTCCTCTGCTCAGGAAAATTCTTTTCAGGCTCTTCCATCCTTTATTATTTGAATTCTAAAACCTCAAGAATAACAGCTCTCCACGTTTATTCCCAAAGTTACTCTTGCCTGGTTGTCTCTGCTGCTTGCAGTGAGCACCTGCAGCCTCATGCTGGTGCCTCTTCCAGCCTGATGTTCAGCTGGTCTCACTGGGATATGTCAATGGTTAATGTGGTTGGCTATACTGTCATGAGGCTTTAAGGATACTTTTTTTCCTGTGGGGAGAGTTTCATTTTAACTAAACATGGTGACAGGACAGCTAATTACACACTCATTTTTATTTTGGAATTGCTTGATCTGAACTTTACCAACATTCCTTTTTGTTGATACACAAGACGATTTTTTTCCACTTCAGATGGGAAATTCTGTATTATGAATGAAACTATATTGGCCATGGGCTTACAGGTTCTTCTCCTCATCTATTTCTTTGCACACATGGAACTTGGTTAATGTAAGTGTTCTTGAAAGGGACATGAAAAATAACATCATCCGTGGCAGAAGGAGAAATCACAGACGATCAAGAATGTGCCACTTCCCACCACTTCCCTTCAAACTGTCAGTTAATTCTTTTGGTGCCTATTGTGTACTTCTTTTTGTGTTCTTCCTTAAAAAGCACTTCTCTTGGAAAACAATTTTTTTAGCACTTTAGAAACATCCCTGGCCTTCACCACTCCTCAAGTGTGTGACTGGCTGTCCAGTGAGTTGCTGGATACTACTGGTATGCCAAATTTAGACTCTGTGGTGAAGGCTGCCCTGAACATCTCTGAGCAGAGTGTTGGCTGCTGGTCTTAGCTACCAATAAATAACTAAGAAGCTGGATATTTGATGATCCTTAAAGAAGAAAGACTCACCCAGCCCTCTACTGTTGATTTCTTCATTAACACAGACATAGAGTCAGGCCAAGAACTGGTTTTCTCTTACGTTTTTATTTGGTGACCATTTGGATATGACTTAGGAAACAGTGTCTCTGCAGCAGTTGGGAAATGTTTATTTCCAGCTGTTTATTTCCCTTGATAGATTAATAAGTTTATTTCAAAGTGCTGCAAAAATGAAAACTAGATTTTCAAAACAGGGAAGGAAGGGCATTCATAGTGACACAGTGTTTTCATCAAACTCCTTTTTTTCCTGCACGTCAAAGGGAATGTTTAAATGAATGGCGTGGATTCCTTAACTTTCCAATGTACGTCAAATATATATGTAAACTATATAAAAGATAATAATAGAAATTACCTCTGTTAGGGAAAATACAAGGGGAAATCAGATGGAGTCATTAATGTCCCAAAACAGAACCTTTCAACTAAACTGGTATCAGCTTGATTATTGCATTATGGAAACAAATTTAAGTTCCTGCAAAGGTTTCACCCAGTATAAAAGAGTCAACAGGGAGGACCCAGTTCTTGGTGCCATTTACTCAGAATCCCTGTGAACCACAAAGTTCCTGCTCTTTTCCTCTGGCACAAAGTTCAAGTTTTAAACTAGGTATAAGACTTGTCTTGTTTACTGAGGTCTTCTATTACCTTCCAGGTGGGGATTTTGTGTCTTCTGAGTTTGGGGAAAGTATCTATTATACAGTTATCATGATTTTAATAAGACAGGCTTTTCAGTCCTAGGTGGATGTAACATACTGGCCTGTTCTGGGATGCAGCAGGCAAGTTCCCCTCAATAGAAATCTAGCAAAAGTAGAATGAGCATGGATAAACTTGATTATAAAGATAAAGCTGTCATTACTGCTGACAGTCCTGTGAGAGCAATGAGATGCATTAGAAGGGACTGAACAGTGAACAAGAGAACAAGCCCCTCTGGTGGGCATGCAAGTGAGCATACAACCCCATGGCCAAGCAAAGAGGCAGAAAAGCTGGATACAATCTGTCTGGCATTGGCATATTTCTCAGACCCATTTCTGTCACTGTGGAGAATATGCAAGACAAAAGACCAAGAGAGGCTTGGCTAAACCTGCACGTGTGAACAGGGATTTGAAAGTCAGAATTCCAAAGACAAACTTCTAAACTTAAGTAAGCACCAAACTCATGGTGTCTCCGTTTTCAGAGATACAAAGTGCCAGAAAGTCCCAACTGAAGTCTTTGTTGGCTGCAAGTGCTTAGCACTCACAGCATTGATTTTGACACTTAAATTCAAGATTGCTAGTTGATTTTAGTAGGGTACTCAGTTTATAAATCACCCCTTGCATTTGGCCCAGTGTTTGTAGATCTCCAGATGGAGAAGAGTGTGACCCAAAGGTGGATTTGGCAACTCCAATATGCTTTAGGTCAAACATCTGTAGAGAACATGTGTGTGATTTCCTTACAACTTCATTGTTTCAGTAGATGGCGTATTCAATGCAATGTTATATCTGCTACTGAAATAGCTGAATGCAAATACCAGGAACCTCTGGGAAATTTTAGTTAATAGGAAAATAATCTAAAACAAATTCATCCAGTTATACAGCCAGGAGAAAAGAAATGAAAATAAAAGGAATTACTGATCCAACAAAGTAGGCATAGAAATGAAACCCCTTTAGGATTTTCTTTTTAGTTTCTCCAACTTCCATTAATTTAATGAGCAAACTAGCTCAGCAGCCCAGTCTGGTTATGAATAAACAAATGCCATAGACTCACTAATGTTAAAGCAGGCATTCAGCATCGTTTGCTGCTCTGCTGAGGGAGCTGTGGCACAGCAACTCTTTATTTGGCTCCAATCCTAATTCAGATATTCAGGCCTATGAGTCAATGTAGTGCAATTGCTATAATGAAAACCCAGCTACAGAGAAAGCAAGCTGCAGTATTAGAAAACATCGATTAGCCCCAGTTTCAAGCTGGGGTAAGAGGAATCATGTAGACTGCATTTTAATTTCATACATTTGGATCTTATGCTGACAAAAGACTGGGAGATCAGCCTGACACATAGAAAGTTTTGTATCTCACTGTCATTATAATACTGATGTATTATCTTGTGCTCTTCAATAATGTTGTAAAATCCAAAGAAAGTTCTCAGATGCTGTTTCCTCCATGTGGTGTCTCTTGTTTTGAGGAAGGAAAGTTTATTCACTGCTTTAACTCGTTATCAAAGATCTCAGTGGCCCACAAGCTGATAGAATTCACTCCCCAGCTTTTTTTTTTTTTGTGTCAAGATACAAAGGAAGAAAAAATGCAAATAAACACATTTGACTTAGTATAGCCATAAATGTCTTGGATTTAGACCTAACAAAGGCTGTTTTTCTGATCCAGAGTAAAAAATTCATTACAGAATAACTTCTTGGAGCACAGGTAAGACATTTTACATGACAGATTGAAAGGGAACAATTTACAAAAAGTTCAAATATTAAAAAGTCTTTGGAAGAACAATTTGCATATTTAAATAAATGAAAATACACCACATAAATAAAAAATATGAAGAAATAAAACTTAAATACATTCAGGATTAAATTATTCACTTTATGGGGATATTTGAACAGTGTTTAGAATAGTGCAGTGTTTCTTCTGCCTGTGTTGTAGGCATACAAAGGAACTTTAAAACAACTTATCCTGAATTCATAACTTGTCTCTGTACTTTTGATTAAAAAAATAATTCCTGGGCACTGAAAAGTGGTTAAGACATGCTAAGTCTGGATCCTGATTTCCAAAATATTGTGTATCCATCTTTGGTGGTTTTTTTATGTTGTTGCTGTCAGAAGCAAAGGTTACCAAATCATGTTGAGAATATGTGCCAATCTTGAGACGGGCATTGCTGAGGGCAGTAATTCCTACCTGAATATGCGTGTATGAATAGGTGCATGCAGGGCTCCTTGGTTGCTGTCATGTACCGTTTTGTGACCTGGGGGGAACTTCTTGTCTAGATGGTGGAGCTTACAGTTTTCCTCAACCATTTAAGGTAGAGTTTTGTGTCTTTTTGGATGTTGGGAAGGATTAATCCCTCAAAATGCTGACAAACTAGCTGAGGGAAGTAATTCGAGGTTTAAGTCTTCCACCTTTTCTGCTGATGTGAAAGGATTGATTTCCTGAATGGAAATCTACTACAAAATGGGAATTGTCTTTAAGATAGGGAGTTGCTCGTACCGAAGACTTGACAACTTTCTGGTATAGACTACTTCATAATATTTCAAATTGAGAACCGTTTCTTTTTTTTCCTTTTCTTTTTAATTTCTTTGTCATGGAAACAGTTCACAGTGACAATTTAACAGCCATATATATCTGCCCATTTAAACTCATTTTTTTTGATAGAGTATCTCTTGAAGAGACACAAAAATCAACAGCATTTGTGATCTAGGATGAATTAGAAAATTAATCAATACCCTTAAATCAAACCAGCCACTGTTTTTACTTAGCACTGATGTTTCTATACACACAGCATATCAAGCCACACACTATGTTGCTTGATGTTTAGGTCTGTAACTTAGATACACCAATCTGAAACCAGTTTGGCAAAAGTTGGGAAAATAAAAATATATTCAGAATGTTTGTTTAAATCATAATACAAAAGTAGTCAAATTAATGGACAAATATTTGCTATATGAGACTATTATAGTGTTTATGTTGTCCAGATGATCTTTGCTACATAAATTGTTTGTGGACAGCCAATATTTGTTTTTCAAACTATCATTGGCTGGACTGGCTGTCTGGCAATGTTCTATTCTCCTGATTAGATGTGTGAGTAGTATTTCCAATTAATATTTTCGCAATTCTAGGTTCCACAAATACTCACATATCTGTCCTTTAAATCTGGTGTTTGAATTTACCGGGCCAGAAAAAATTCATGGAAATTGTGGCTTAAAGATATTAATGAAAAAAACAAAGGAACATTTCTATTCAAAATGAATTGCAGTGTTTTCCCCAGACTAATGCACAGACACCCCTTCTCTGGAAATAGAGAATGCAGATACTTATAAAGAAATAAATATACATAAATAAAACAATTGAATTTTATTTCCTGCTTGCAAACTGCATGTGGGTGTCAGTTTATTCTCTTCTCCTGTTCCAACTGGTTTAGATTCAAGTTGGACTTGAACATAGTTTGCATGCTGCCCTTTTTCTTATGAAACTTGGGAACTTGTGGAAAGGGGTCATTCAGCAGGAATAAGTGTAGTGTTTAGAGTTAGACTTTGCAACACTGGTGAAGCTTAACTTATTGTATTCATATGGTGGGTGGATGGTGCTTGGTTGCTCCTCTCATGTCAGCAAATCAGAAGCCAGATGCCTTACTTTTTTTTCTTTATTTCCAGACACAGAGCACTGAGTGTATTGCAAGGGTCAAACAAATATCCATGTATTCAGAAGCAAAAATCATGATCATGCTGAAGAGTTTACAGCCAAGCTGGAATGTTTCAGAATTTATTTTTGAGTCAATGTCCACACCCAGGCTTTTGTTGCAAAAATTGGTTTGAAAATAAGGGATAAAATACTTTAAAATGGATAGAATTTTCAATATAAATTTTTACATAAATCTATAGATATTTTCAAATGTTCATCTACATTATATGCAAATACAAATAGTTTTACTCAATTTTTTATTGATATTCTGTAGACATAATATCTGCGTAGGTTGGCTAGACCGTGAGTTATATGTTGCATGTATAAATTTCTTTTTTTTCCCTATAGCAAAGGTCAGGTGATAGATCTGGGCTCTAGAGAACCTGGCTTCAGTGTCTTGTATTGGCTTAGGGTAACCTCCAAGTTGCTCATGACCAATAAATTGTTAGCTCCTTTGATAACACGCAGCTGAAGCTACATTTGTGCCAGCATGTGAAGTGGGTCAGTGACTGGTCTCTGACTGAGACCAATTAGAGCTTATGAATACACGAACAGTTAAAGTTTGTGTTTATACAATACAAATGTCTTATCTCACATGCTGTTAAAAAACCAGCAGTGTTTGGGATGTGATTATTTCAACTTTTTGTGATATTTGTAGGACACTGTTTAAAATTAGGAAATACAGGTGTTATATCATGAATATATCCCTTAGAAAGATAAGCATCCTGACTTTTACACCCTCGTGCTAAAAGGAAGTCTGGTGAAAGTTTCATTTGGAGTCCTATCTGTGATGGTTTGATGTGGTTGTGGAGCCAGGCTGATGCAGTATGTGGGAGTGGAGGTTTCTAGAAGTGATGAGATGGAGGAAAACAAGGAAAGTATTTTTAGAATAGAGAACCTAAACCAAGCAATAGGTATGACATTTGATCAATGAACAAATCACCCAGCAGTTAGATAATCACTGCAGCTTATCTGGAATAGGCTTTGCCTCACTCTGCTAGACAGAGCTTCCTTTCCCTTCTCTCAGTGACTAGAAGATTTGGATTAGGAAAACATCACCTCCTCATCCTTCCTAGGCAAATGTGCTGTCAGAAACTGTCCTGCATCTAACAGTAGATCCACTTGGACACTAATCTAAGCTCCCTGGCACTTCTTTATTTTTCTCTACTGATGCGCTAGGTAGCATCCATCTATGTGTCTGAACACTTGTTTGAAAGCTTTTTTGGGAATTTTCTGGTTTCCTTGTAAGTGTGGTCCTAACATTTGCATTAGCAAATGATATTTGAAGTTCCTTGCTTGATCAGAGCTGTATAACCACATGAACACTGATGTCCATCTGAAACCTGGAGCTTTTGTTCTGTTGCCTGGGAGTCTGAGAGCACTATTGAGACTAGATGAGAGAGTAGTGGGAGAGGAAAGCCTTGTTTCTAGAGTCAGAAACAATCTTTGAATGATATTCCCTTACTCATGCAGGCTATTAAGACATGACTGAGCCCAGATTTTTTCAAAATCTATCCTTAGCATGTTCACCCAGTGGGAGACAGAAAGACCTCCTTCCTAGAAAGACATCATACACTACTGTAATTGGCAACATGTGCATTAGATACACAACCTAAAATTAAATTGACGTGTCTCAGGGATTCCATCTGCTGTCGGATCTAACCTACCACAAAGTAAGCAACAGATCTAGACTCACTCAGAGCCTCTGTCTCTCCCCTAAAGTTGCAATGATATGATAAAGTAGGAGTCAAGGTACAGGATTTGTCACCACCATTCTGTTAAGTACCCTGAAGAAAGATATTATCATCAAGATGAGTAATAATGGCCAAAAAACTATGAGTCCACTCTGTCTTGTGTGATTTCTTACCATTTCTTACAACTTCTGATGCATCTCATGCCACTCATTGCTGAGGGAGGTTATTGGACAATTGATTCACCAGCTGACATGATTCTTCCTTGCTAATTTTTTCCTAGAAATGGACCTGACAAAAAAATCAAATAAAAAAGGTTATTAATGAGAATCAAGAGGATGGCTGGTGTCTAAAGGAATGTACAAATCAATAAGGCAACAGAATGACTCCTAAAGAAAATATGACAAAACATGGCTGTAGGAGTGTGTTAAGCGCAGGAATTACAAATCAAAGAGCCTCATTGTCCTCAATCATTCCTTCCTAATGGCTAAAATTAGTCATGGTAGTGGGCACTGTGTTGCAGTGAAGTCCACGTGCATAGAGATTAAAATATTGATTTTAAAGGGAACAGGAGCAGGCATTTGCAGTTCATCTGTCACTAACAGACAGAAAGCTTTTTCTTGACTTTGAAGATATTCATATTTAAAATATTTTTAGCTGTAATAGTAATCCTTAACTATTTAAAAAAAGACCCCAAACTAATTGGAAAGAACTGTTTATCACAGCCCAGTGTTCCCAGAAGGGGAATCAATTTATATAAACATGCTAAAACTGACCTATTTATGAAATGTTATGGAGAGCTGAGAAAAGAACCACAACAGATCTTTATCTTATGTTCACTGTTTTAAGAGCAACGATTGCATGAAGGCTGAACATAGCTATGGTGTATGTTTTAGACATGAATGTCAAGGTCATCTAAAATCTGTTGCCAAAGTCATTGTGATTGCCAACAAAATGTAAACTAATGTTTCAGGGCTCTCATTACATGCTTAATATGAATGTGCTTCCCTTTACACATTAATCACTATGAATGCAGCAATCAGTTGCTCCTGTGAATGTCACTAAATACAAATGTAGATGAAAGAAACCATCATAAGTAGTAGATGTAGCCCCTAAGGGAAAAAAAAACCCCAAACACAAGAAGGATATAGTTGTAATTTTATATATGATAATATGCTATTTAAAAAGTAACAATACGTGTATAGGCAATTTTTTGTTAATGCAGTTTAATCTAGTAAATTAATATGCACCTCAGAAAAGAAACTGTAACAATCAAATACAGTCTGCAAGTTCTATTTTGCCAATAAAATGTCTGTCACCTTCAGCTTTCTACAGACCTCATTTATCTTAACCAAAGAGGAAAATACCCACACAGTTGAGATCAATTGCAAAGTTACCATAGAAAGAAGCAGAGCAGCAGTTTCTCGCAGCCTTAATTTTACCAGGCAAGGATTCTTTAGAGTAAAGACTGCAACAGTTCTCTTTCACTAGGTGAGAGTTCGTTATGCATGGTCACATACACTTAAGAAACATTAGTAAGCGCAAAAGAGCTCCTTCTGTCAGGACTTTTGTGTAACAGGTTGGCAAAGTCCAGTTACATCATTTGCTCTCTCCATTACACCCAGGGGCCTGAAGGTGCAAGATCTGAGTTCCTTGGGAGATTGGGCACGTGCTGCAGAATGCATTGTGTTAGGAGTGGAGTTGCCTGAGGTATCATTCCACAGCTGCTGGTCTGTCTGCGCTGATGTTCCTGATGTTGAAACAGATGTTTCTTCTGAGCTTCTAGTTACTATAGAAAGTTTTAAGTCATACCAAAGTACTTCATCATTGCTGGAGATTGCAGTGCCCAGTCTCAAAATCTAGACTTTCCTTAAAATCAATGCAAAAGTGAGGCAAAACCTTAAGCAGCATCACTGCAAACCTACAAAATTAGAACACACGGAAACATTGACAAAAAGTAAAACAATTTTCCAAAAGAGAGAAACCCATAAAAGTTTGGAAAGAACAAGATAGAGATAGTCTGACAGTGCCCTGTAAAAGTGTTTTATTTATGATGTTGCCCAGTAGCATTGCTCTAAGCTAAGACAATCACCACGTAAACATGGATATTTCTTAGTGTTAGCTTTATTTGCTGAGGAATTGAGTGAGAGATAGAGGGAAGGCAGACATAGAAATGAGGAAGGGAGGGGAAAATGCTGACAGAAAAAACAAGGAGAGTGCCAAAGCAAGGAAGATAGTGTTTGTGTTTAAAAGAAGAAATTGAAGCTGTGCCAAATCAGAATTTTCCTTAGGAACTTGAGAGTTGAAAAACTTCATCAGAGTGCTCAGATCACGGGCAGAAGGAGATACTGCAAGTTCTCTGTAATGTGCTGTTGCAAGGCTGGCGAGAGAAAATGGAGAAAAGAAATAAATGCCCACCACTGTAAATAACTGCAGAAAAATAAAACATGAGCCTTAGCAATTCTTTCAGTAAGCCTGGCACAGGCAGATGGTGTTTAACAAAATCTAGTAGCAGGCAGGGGATTTTATACCCCTTCTATTCTAGGACCAATAAATGAATCAATAATACATATACATAAATAAGTACAAAACCAGATGAGATTCAGCTGGTGAATTTGGTTTAGCTCAAGTTTGCAGAGAAAGTCTTCTGGAAGCTGAAACTCTGAAACTCAGGCCTATAAATGGCTAACGTAACAGAAACTTGGGAGAACTCTGTGCAAGTTCATAAGTTGTTGGAATGGCACAAATGCATTTTGATGGGAATTATGCTGGAGCTGAGTTCATCTGAGGGGTTCACAGTTTTCACTTTTGGTACACTAAGATCAGAATTCAGTGAGACAGTCTTATTGGGAAAATACCGTTCATGCGGGAGGTAATTTTTAAATTTTATTTTCAGCTTAGCATAGGTCAGGATAGTTTGTGTGTAGACTGTAACTGTATCAATAAAATTGCAAGAAGCACTTTGCTTTTACTGCCATAAGGTACTGAAAATTTAATATTTTTTACCAAAAAAAATAAAAGAGTCGAGCCATCATTTCTCCCCGTCATGTATTTCAATGTGGAGCATTATGGTGCATTACAGTAAAAGAAACTTAATGGATTGGAAAAGGTTTGTAAAATCTTGTGAAGCAAGGAAAAAGGTAACAAGGAATGATAGGTCACTGCGCTCCCTCTGTTCATCTGTGGGCATCTTCCTACTGCACACTATTGGAGTCCATTTACTGGAGCAGCTGGATGTTTTGTTGACTCAGTCTTGTGGCTGTTCTCATGAAAAAATCATCACTATTCAAAGTGCTGGGTGGCATTGCTCTGCTCTGACACTTTAAGGGAACTGAGAAAAAAAGATCTTGGCCAAAACTCTGTTGTTTACTTCAGTAAAAAAAAAGATAATGACATTTTCTCCAATATGTAACTAGACATACTTTACAGACACCACTCTAAGATGGAAACTCAGGGCATCCCATTTCCTCCTCCAATCACCAACACATTAACTACTTACAGAATCACAGAGCTGGGAGTGATCTCAAGAAATCACCTACATTTCTCCTGCCTTACAGTGCTGTATTTCTGTAATTTCTGACAGAAGTAGTTCTGATCTATTTTAGAAACCTTCAGTAATGGAGAGTTTACAGTTTCCCCAGATACTTCACTTCTGTTTGAATGTGATTACCTGAGGCCCAACATGACTTTCCTATGTGTCATTTTTATCATACTATTTTTTTTGTCTGTTCAGCCTCAGTAGAAAGTGCATTATTTTCATTTTCTTGGCTGCAGTCTTTTATATGTTATTATGTCCTTCTCCCAGGGTTTTATTTTGTAGACTGAGTCCTAGTTCACATTTAGGATCAGACCTTACCCTGATTACTCCATTCCACTTCTAGTAAAAGAAAATATCTGTCATGTAAGTGATGAAAAAAGTCTGTATTAAAAGTGATAACAACAGAATAAACTTGTGTGTGTGCAGCACTTTATCCATGCAGACCACAGCTTTGGATTGAATTTGAGGACTCTGTGTAAACACAATGTTCAGGAGCTTATGGAAGACCACAGTGGCAGGAGTAGTCTTTACTATTCTACATTTTATTAAAATACTTTATAAAATATTTGGAAACGTCATACTTATACTCACTGATACTACAGCTGATCTGTTGCTGCATTCATGTTGTAACAAAACAGAGAAATAAAGTAACAGATAAATAGTTCTTACTATTAAAGTCTACAGCCATTTTTTATGTATTTTATATATATATATATATATATTAACCTCCAAGTGAAACTGTGTATCTCAGGCCTGATTAACTAAATGAGGAATCTGTATTAAAAGGACAGATTTTTCTTACATGTTGGTGTGTTTTTTTGAAGTATACAAATTTTAATACCAATACTTGCATGTTTTCAGTGTTGTGATAAACTTGATCTGTGCAAGTGACTTTCATGCTCTCAAAATAATTGAGAGTTAAAGGTCTCTCTAACTTGCTTCACTGGATATCTGTTTACTCTTAGGAATACTGAAGATTTAAAACAGTATGACTCTGTCCTTTGTCCCTGATTAGTAATTCAGTAGAAGTGTCATAAAAAAAAATCAAAGAAATGAAAATAAGTGGCATGACACAGGAGACCCCATTCGAGCAATGTTGCAGCTCATGCTGGAAATGGAATCTCTAGTTTCATTTGTTTTGATGTACTGTATAAATATTTAAAGAATGCTAGAATTTTATCCAGCCTTTGCTGAATTTCAGTGTCATGTCTTGGTGGGGGTTTTAATGCCGATACTAATTACTCCTAGAATTGCTGGTTCAGCAGACCAATGGGGGATGTATGTAAGTTCATCTCTGCTCAGAAAAACACTTTGGAAGAAGTTTGAGTTGAAACAATGGTCCAAGTCTCATTGAAATGCCATGGAAGACGGTGAGCCTTGTTTGTATATTATGGAATTCAATGCATGCGTGATGAATCTCACCTAACCCTACTCTGCCCATATGCCTTTACTGCATCTCAGGGGTTTCTGGTGTAGAAAGGATACTTTCATATGCAATGAAGTAATTTACAAGTGACTAGTCTAAAATAACCAAATAACTTCAAGTAAACAACAGCATAATTAAATAATGCTTTGTGATACTTTTATTCACAACATGAATATGTGTATGAAAATCTCATTACCTGCTTATTGAGGTCCTTGTAAGATTAGAGAACCAGGACAAGATCACAAACTAACAGTGGTGTAAAAACAGTAATTGAAAGTTAATATACTAATGTGACAGCTGTGATGCTGGATTGTGGATTAAACTGAGGACCTCCAGAGCTAAAAATATGAAGTGAAGACCCTAGAATTTCTAGCACG
The DNA here is from genome assembly GCA_035041135.1 of Platyrinchus mystaceus. Taxonomy (NCBI): domain Eukaryota; kingdom Metazoa; phylum Chordata; class Aves; order Passeriformes; family Tyrannidae; genus Platyrinchus; species Platyrinchus mystaceus. Next base: position 104,962,328 of record JAWWLV010000121.1, on the reverse strand, counting down.
GGTTAATAATAGAATTACATCCACCAACCAAATATGTATGATGGAGACATGTAGTCTATCTTGGAGCACAAAAACCTGCCACTTAAAAATCTATCAGACTCACAGGATAATTACTCTGAGCTGTGACATGAAAACTTGTGGGAAACCATAAAATACTGTCCGTCATTTGGCTATCAATTTATCATACTTTCCAACTGTGTGTTTGCTGAAGAGTGTTCACAGCATCTGAACAGAAGAAAATATGATATGAGAGGATACTCCTGTGGGATCAATCATTTAGCCACTATGACTACATCCATACTCTTAAATAAAATAAGCCAGGGCTGTTTGTCTGGCCCTGAAGTTAAGTGCCAGAGGATGATGCCTGTCCAAAAATCCCCTTGAAGAGAGTGGCTCTGTCCAGACTGTTTGTTTGGAGTGTTGCTTGTTTTATGCTTTTGCAAGCTGTGTTCATGCACTGAGTCATTGCATCCAAAGCTGTACCTTGGAGCACCTTAGGAATTCAGTGGCAGGGAAAAACAAAGGACAGAACTTGCCCTTTACCTAGCCCTGTTTTATCAGGAATTAGGTTTTATCAGATGAAGTTCATGGACAAGGACTTCAAGGGACTTCAGTCTATCCAGCCTACACACTGGTGGTGATACTAGTAAAGGAAGGAGTGTGTGTGTGACTAGCTGCTGGATGACTTATTATTGGCTTATAGAGTAAGGTCCATAGTAGAGAAAGACTTGATTTGTTCTGAACTTCACTAGCCTGCGTGGTTCATCAAAAACTTCCCAGATGAATATTTTCAAGCCTTTAGTCTCTAAATGTAGCACTGTAAGAGAAAGTGTTGGCTTTCCCTGTAAAACAATGGGTTTTTGTTTAAATAGTAACCCAGAAAACGGAGAAAGATATTGTTAAATGTTGCTGAGGTGTTTTTGGGATAAGACTTTTCTTTGGGAGATAAATTACTCATGAAGGCATCATTTCAAAATGTGAAGACTCCCGTACTGCAGCTCATTGAGCAGAGGAAATATGGGGCAATGCAAAAAAACTTAGCCTGGGTTTGGAGCCCGAGGAGGTTGAAGGCAGGTGGCATCAGAAATAAAGGTTTTTGATAGCCCCAAATCATTTCAGAGGCAGTGCTTTCTAAAATTTTTTTTGCTTCTGGAGTTCAAGAAATTTTTTGATTCTTGGGGTTGTCTTGTGCAGGCCCAGGAGTTGAACTTCAGTGATCTTTGTGGGTGTCTTCCAACTCAGGGTATTCTATGATTCTATGAATCTATTTGATTTTCTTGAAAAAAATGGATGAAAAAAATTTGTTTCCACTAACATTGTCCAAGAGAAATCCTCTCCCCAAAATATTTTCCTGTTCATTTCAGGGAGAACATATCTTGTATGATCTACTCCCTGAGAGATCGTTTCCATGTTTAAACATGTCTGTGCAAATATATGGGCAGTGTACTTATTTAAATTGCTTTATATATAGATGAATCTAACACTGACCTGAAGTCATTAATCTCACTTCTAAGTAATGTTGTCTTTTCTCCACATGATAGAATTGTCCTTTCTGGAGCTTGAAAAAAAAGATGCTGTTTTATGCTCTGGGTCTGTCTATCTTTAAGGCAAGGAAATAAATTACGGTCTCCTCATTTTGCTCCAAGAGATTTAGGTAATTCATGGTGCTGTGCAAATAGCTCTTGAAATTTGCCCCATGAGAGATATGCAATTCTAATAGTCTTCTGCCCTTGCTACCTCTGAACTGTAACTTCCTTCCTTCAAGGAGTCTTCTGTTTTCAAAGACAGGCCTGCATTTTGGTTTTGGTGCAATGAAATCTTTCAAAGAAAGCACACAATGTTCTCTCTTGTAGTTTTCACTGTTGGCTTTTCTTATTTTGCAATGTCTTGTTAAATTTTTCCATGCCTTGGAATTTTGATAAGAGCACCAGGAGTAACCAAGAAAAAATTCAAAGTGGACAAGAGGAGAAGAAGCTTCCTGATTAGCAAGAAAAATAAGTATTAAATGGGCAATATTATGACAGATCTGTAATGCATGTCCAGTTAAAAAAGAACAGTTGGAAAAATGTATACAAAGGTATAACAGATCCATAATTACATTTGCCCTAAACCAGTGTTTATAAGCCTATTCATAGAAGATAGTTTATGAACCTGCTCTGGGATCCTTCTGGTTGAAAGGCAGTGTATAAATATAAAATCATTCTCATGCAACTATGGCTGCATTATGTACTGTATGGCAGATGACTGGAGAAATTAAAAACATGATGGACTGTATGTAGAGTGGGCTGTGAAATAGAAACTAATGAACAAATGTGCTAATAAGCAAATGGTTAAATACATTAGAAAACATAATTTGTAGCAGAAAACATGATTGTTTGCAGATGACCTAGGTTTATTACTTTGAAAGCAGAATCTCAAAGTAAAGCACGTGCAGTTTCATTCCTTTCCTTGTACCCAAGTCAATTAATTTTTACTTTCCACAGTGTTGAGGGAGGAACCCAAGATTAGTTTTCAGAGTGTTACATGAATAAGTAAAATTGATGGGATATCTCTATCTGGAGAGTGCATTTTTACATGTGAGGATAAATTACTTTTGTGTCACTTTCAAATCTTAAATAGCCTCTGTCAAGAGAATAAAATATCCATTAAAAAGATATTTTTAATGCTTATCAGACATGTTTCTCTGCCAAATACACACTATTCTGTTCAGTACAGAATAGTGTTCTTGTTACTCCTTTGATCTCAGTATCCTTCACCCTGGTCTGCTGCCAAGGATCATTCACTCTCTGCACACATCAGCTGGGACAGGAAAAAATGAATGCAACTGAATTCACATCTCACCTATTTCTCTGTCTTACTCTGATGTCTTCAGAGAAGTTATTCCTCCCTTATTCTGGTGTGAGTAACACCACCTACAGCTGTACCTTCAACACAGGCAGGTGGTATCTTCCTTGCTTAGTCAAATAACCAAGTACACCTCTTTAAAGCTTGAAGCTGGCCATGTTATGATGACTTTTGTGAGGAAGGACAGCCTGTGGCACAAATACATTACAAAGTATAATGAAGAGCTACTGAGCTAACTCTGCCCATGTCAGGATGTGATCACCTCAGCATGGCACTGTTAGTTCAGGTGCCAGCACTATTAGTTCAGGTGCAGCAATGTGCTAACACTGCTCTGCTACTTCCAACATCCACATAATTTTCCCTGCAAAGCCTTGCCATCCCTTGCTCAGCTTTGATCTGTGGTGGTACCAGGACTTAAAGAGGTGCCCTGTCTACAAGATGCCTCCTCTTAGATACCCCTATCTGCATTTACATCAACCTCTTTATTGGATTTAACCAAAATAAATAATTCTCCATTTATTTAGAAATACTTCTGTCTCCATTACAATAAATGTAGATGAAGATACATGTCACAACCACAGACAGAGGAGGACAAAGGCTTACTTCTCAGATGTGCCAACAACCTGACCACTGACCCATTCTTCTTCCTTAATTCAGTATTTGGGTTTTTGTTTCGTTCTTATGATGAGGTGACCATAGCAGGGATTTCTCTGTGGATACAAATATTAATTTGGTCTCAATCACTTACTGACTTCATCTCTCAAACATAGCTGCCTCTCAAACACTACATCTTTCCTATGAGGAAAGGCTAAGAGAATTGGAATTGTCAGCTGGAAAAGAGAAGGCTTTGGGGTGACCTGATTGTGGCCTTCCAGTGCCTGAATGGAACCTCCAAGATGGAGAAAGACTATTTGCAAGAGCATGTAGTGTCAGGACAAGGGGGAATGGCTCCAAACTGAAAGAGTTTATATTAGATATAAAGACAAAATTCTTCTCTGTGAAGGTGGTGAGGTATTGGAAGAGGTTGCCCCTGGAAGCTGAGGATGGCCCATCCCTGAAGTGTTCAAGGCCAGGCTGGATGAGGCTTTGAGCAACGTAGTCTACATGAAGGTGCCCCTGGCCACAACAAGGGAGTTGGAACTGGATGACCTTTAAGGTCCCTTCAAACACAGTCCATTTTGTGAATACGATGATCATCTAGTCCAACTGCCTGACCAAACATTAAAACATGTTGTTAAGGGCATTGTCCAGATGCTTCTTAAACACTGACAGACTTAGGGCACCAGCCACCTCTCGAGGAAGCATATTCCTGTTTCTGTATTGAGTTTGATTTGGTGGAGCTGGGAGCCTGTACTTTGCTCTGACGCGTTGCCAGCAAAGAAATAATAGCAATGGGTTCAATATAGTCAGTGCTTTATATACATAATTATTGACAACCTAAACTTTCATTTGTGCACTAAAGCAGCATAAATGTTCCTTAGAGAGGGATTGATTAGGATTACTGGATTACTTATAACCCTTTTAAGGTATTTCTGTGCTGCAAGGGTGATAGAAGGGCCTTAATTGAATTAAAATAAGGCCTTTCCAGTCAAAATTGCTTTGAATTGCTGTAATCATTTAATAATGGTAATATGCTCTCTTGATCCACTGCAAGTGTTCCATGTCTGCAAAACCTATGACACAGCTCGCAGTGGTAACCCTTGCAGAGCCAAGTATAGTGGTGAATGCCAGAAATTCCTTCAGCAGTTTTTCCAAGGATATATGTTTTCTGCTGTGTGTCTATGCACATCCGACTCTGGTGTTGAAACAGACCTTGTGGCACACGACACCCACAGAGTTGGCTCCTATTCCTGTCTGCGAATAGTCAGAGCATCACCTCCTCTTGCAGTAACAGAGATTGAACAGGGTTACAGTCACGTGGTAGCTGCAGTTATCCTGGAACAGCGTGCTTGTCCAAGTTATCCACTACAGACAGCGGATGGGAATGACCCATTACCTGCTCCTAGAAATTCTTTATGTGTTGGAAACTTTTTAGTTTTCTTTTGAATTATTTGAACTTATTCCAAAAATCCTGTCTGTTTTGAATTTCTTTCATGATCTTTCTCATTCTAACACAAGATGAATAAATTTTGAATAAATTTTCATTTACTCATTAATATCTGATTAGGGGAAGCACTTATGATGCAATAAACCTTAAGAAAATAAGACAAATTTTCAGCTTCTGCACAAAATGGGTCTAGTTTTTGACATTCTTGAACCTCAAGTTGGTGACCAGGCAAGTACAAACAAATGTAAATGTATACCACTAAGGTAGGTGATAGAAGAGAGAGAGAGATTAATTACTTTAGTATGCTTTTATAGTACATTGTTTATTAGAATGATGTTAAAAACCTTTTAATTTGAAGTCTGTACTTTGCCAGACGGTAAATAAGAGTGAAACCCCTGAGTTTTGAACTCATAGGGTACAGGTGCAAATGATTACTCCAAAGTTATGTGAATAGAGGCAGCACATGCTGGTGTTTGGGCATGAGGCACTTGACATTTGCACATACATCTTCTCTGGGTGCAGTTGGAGAGCAGCAGCAGATTTTCCACTTTCTGTATCTGCAAGCCAGAATTTGATGAGACAAGGATGCTCAGGAGAGCCAGTGAGAATCAAATGTTAAAGTGGAGTAATTAAGGATAATTAAAAGGCTTCAGGAACCCATTCAAAAGAAAAGGATCTCAATTACACTTATCTTACTTTGATTTCTAAAAGAACACAAGCTACAAAGTTTTGGCTCATGCATGCACTTAAGACATTGGAACTGTGAAGTAAGATGTACTCATTCAAATCTCTTTTACTGTATATGAAGCTTATGCATTTTATGTCACACTCACTATTGGAGTTTAAGAATCCAGTCATGGCCATCTTTTGGCTGATGGGCCTCTGTGGTGTGGTGTACTGTGTATTGGAACCATGAAACTGCCTTTCACTAAAAGTGACCTGCATTTTTAGGGATAATTTTAAATTCTGGTGAAAAAAGAATGAGTGCAAGCAGAACAAAAGAAAAAAAAATAGTCTAACTGACTGAAAACTCCTGGAATAGACCAAGTGAAAACTGATTCCTACATGTGTGCTGTTTCATGACACATCTAAGCAAAATGTAGTGGAACAAAACCTCTTTGAAGCTCTCTAAGTGTTCAGTGTTTGCTGAGGTGTGTTGCCCTGCACCTGTGTTTCTGAAATAAGATGTATTTTGAAGGGGGCAGGGTTGATTTTGGAAGGTGAGATGGCTCACTTTGTTGTGAAAGTCAAGTGCAATGTCAGTACACCACAGATGTCTGCCACATGTTGCACACATTTTAATATTCAGTAGCAAACGTTCTTATTATATGAGAGCAAGAAGAATAAGGTTTGTTTCATGAAAGCAGGTGAAGTAAACCCCATTGAGATGTGTGTCATTTGGAATGCATAATGGATGATGGTCCAGATGCATCCAAAAATGAAACGTGCTTTGCGTGCAGCTGATCTAGGGAAGCTTGTGGTAAATTCTGCCCTTTGTCTATGAGGCTTTGGCTCTGGACAGGGATTCTTGTCATGTGTTTCTGCCAAATATGTTAGTATTTAACTCATATGTTTTACCATATATGGGTATCTACTTCAGCACTTTTGTGTTTACCATTTGCGTTTTTTTTTTTCCTTCTTATTCTTGCAGAACTGCTTAGTTAAAAAGTCAGTGAGCCTAATGATTGTTGAGTTTTCATTAACTCAAGAGAAAACCCACACTTTTACTTTGGAATAAGTGGAACACATGGAAGAAAACAAAACAAAAAACCCCCTGAAACAAAAAATGAACAAATGCAAATTCTCATCAAGAAAACATTACGAGAAAATTCTGCCCTCAAGAATATACTCAGCTACTGAACCTCTATGTGGGAAGTTGCATGGGTGACTGCACGAGCTGGATTTTCATCCAGTGGGAGGTGTGGCTCCATTTTACCATGACCATTCAGAAGATGAAAGACCTAAATAGAATGTCATCTATTAGTCCAAGTCTAACATTCCTTGGAATCTTAATCCAGTCTAATTGTCATAATGGTGGTCATAGGAGTCAGTACACAGGTCCCTCCTATGAGAATGGAGTTTGAATGTTTGATAAGTGTGACTGAATTCAAATGGCAGGGGTCAGGAAACAAAACATAGGCTTTTACCAGAATGCTAATGTGTCAAATCAAGCTGCTTATTTAGGTGCCTAAATATGGATTTACTGCCTGATATTTGTGTTTTACATTAGATTTGCATGAGAAACATCTGAAACCTTACATTCTTGGCCTGAACAAATGAGTAATGTTTCTTTAAGGAAAAAAATAAATAAAGCCAAAAAGCTAAAAACCCCAGAGCCTTCATTAGTTTTTGTGCTAACCAACATTCTTATGTTTTATATTCAAACCAACATATTAACATGAAACAATCATTCCAGATGGAAGAAAATATCACTTCTAGGGTCAGGAAGGGGGTACATAAAATTCTGGCAAATTAGAAGGAAAAATCTACAGGGGCTAAAAATCTCATTAATATATGCTTTAATCCCCTTGTGGATCATTGTGGTTTGGACCTGCAAAAACTGAAATGAGAAAATGCTACCATAAGCTGACCAGCTTTAGTGCTGAAAGGCAATATCTAAAATGTTCCTCAGGCTTCCAGGGAATGAAAGGCCTTGAGTGGATATTCCTGTATGTTCTACTGAACAGCTGACTGAGTAGATGCCTACCCTAAGTTAACATGTCTCATGTTATGGTGTGAACTTCAACAGAAAACATGTACCTAGCCAAAAGCCAGCATAATTTAGAAGGTATAACACTTTATAAACAAGTTATTTTTAAAGTTCTTTTTTATTGTTGGTTGTTTGGTTTTTTTTGTTGTTGTTGTTGTTGTTGAGGAAAACAACAACAAAAAACCCCCAGCCATTGAACATTTTAGTTTTGCCTTGGGGATAGAATTTCAAGAAACTACAGCTTATACCATGCTTTAGCAAATCTACCTAAATACAGCATCTGTAACTCTTTATGTGGTATTTAGTATTTTGACAAGAAAATTTTACTGGTTTTCTGTCACAAAACATTACCAGACAATGCTAGTACATCATCTAAATTTGAGTTTTAAAACTAGAATCAGATGCTTCTTCCTTTTAAATATTTCTGCCGATAATAGCAGTAAACAAGTTACATCTCCTTTTACTGTCTTTTTTTCCAGCTATGGGTTTGGTTTTTGCAGCTGTAGGAGCCACGTCAAAGGGCACCAACTCGTAGAACGAGAGGCAACATTTTTAAACCATACTCAGCTACAACACCTTGGCACTTTTTGATGTGACCCAGATATTAATTATCTCCAGGTCAAGAAGGTGAAACTCATTTTAAGTGAGTACTGATTGAATGTGACCAAAATGTAAGAGCTGAAGTCTCAGCATAAAGCTGCAAAATCAGGCATGTGACAATAGTACTGCATGAATTTCACCAGCTGGCTGTATACTGGAGAACTCAGTGTCTCTGGCCAGGACCTGAAGGTATCTGAGGGTGCTATTTGAAATGCAGTCCATCTATTTCATACCTTCTGAAGCAAAATGTGATTTATAACTGGCTCAGTTATATCTCTTGGATCCAAACGTCTTCTTGGAGGAAGTGCTTACTCATAAACTACGACTTCTGCTTTCCTTCCATTCCTTCTGTATCTCTCTTACCTACATACACAACATTTGCATGTGTGTTACTCGTATAGTACATATAACTGTTGATTACTTCAAGACTTTGGATCAACAGAAACTCAGCAAAAAGTGAGGCAATTCTTTCAGCCAGGAGCCTGAAACATTTCTGAAATGTTTCCTAAACATTAGCATTAACAGGAACCAGGAGGTATTTTGATAGTCTTGTAAATTTAAACTCATTTATAAAAAATACAGAATTTATTGGTTTATTATGTGAACAGGAATTACATATTGTATTATAAAATCAAAGGCCAACATAGTTCAGATATCTTCAGCTATAATTAAGACTTCCATGTATTTTACAAGATTTGAGAAAGAGGAACACTATAAAATCTATAGACCTTATTCATTAAAAAAGCTGCTTATGTAATCAATTCACGTTTTTCAATGTGTTTTATGGCATCCTGGAATGTCTACATTCAACATATATTGGACAATTTCAGCTAAATTTATAATGTTTATGGTTGTGGATGTACAAATATAGATGAGATAAGGCTGCTAAAAGGTAGGTCTGTTTTTATGCTTGTTATTATTACGTATACCATGGTAGCACCCATGTTTAATGTCAGTCATATCAGTCCCCATTCTGGCAGCAAGATCTCTCCATGACCTGTAGCTGAGCATCCACAGGATTGGTGTTCTGGTTTGCTTATAATGGTGGGAGGAAGTCTGTGAATTAAGCCTGGTATTTGTTAAACTGAGTTTGAGGACTACCCTCAAAAGCAGCATAGCAGCAGATTCTGGTTTCCTGATTTCTGACCCTCATGTCTTCTTTATGCTCCCCAAAGAGCTCCAATCCCATGTCCCTAACATAGCTGATCTTTCTGTCAAGCCCATTTAAGGCTCTAGCCCACATATATTCCTACGCTTAGCTCTTTGCATCGATCATGACAAACTGCCCCAGGATCCTGATGTCCTTTTGGTGACCAGGCCAGTGCTGCCATGCCTGTCTCATGTGCCTTGTCTTATCCTGCTACACACCTATGCTAGTCTGAAAAGAGTAGTTCTTGCAGGCTTTAGAATGGTGCATCAGTGCCAGCAGCCTCAGAGAGTCAGCTCCAGTTTTGTTTGCATGCCAAAGCAGTGTCAGTCACAGCTCCTTACTTTGGCAGGGCTATACTTTCTCACAGGATCTGTGAAGCACTTATGTAAGATATTACACATGGGAAGAACTGTATGCTAACATTGGCAAAAAAAGTTTTAAAGGTTCACGTCTCATGATTGATGAACTTCTTGTATGAATAATTTAGTTATAATTAGCATCATTACTGCTACTGAAGCCCATAGTTTCTGAGTTGCTGACTAAAATCCTAATTTTACAAGATTTTTATGCCAGTAGCATCCCAAAATCTCCCCTAATATGGATACCCATATATTTGGTAAAAAAGCATCAGGAGTAGAAAAGGGGTAAGGAAGTACTCTCAGAAACTCTCTACCTCATATCCAAGCAAGCCTTGGAGATATTCTAACTCGTTGTACCACTTAGTGGTTTTCTTGCTTTAAGCTGAGCAGTGTCATCTTCACAGTTGAAAGGGATCTGCTTAGTTGAGAGGGTGGCAGTGGCCTCCAGTCATGCCTGGGAAGTGCCTGTAGATTTGCTGCCTGTATCTGTTATTAATTTGTTCTGGAGGAGTGTCTTAAAATAAACTTGTAGGCATTCCCACAGGAACTTGAAGTTGAAATACATGAAGGATTGGCAGGATCAAATTCATAATGATGCATTGTTCACATTTGTGATCAGTTTTTTGATGCTGAATACTGCACTGTACAGTTTTACTACAGAGTTTTTTCTCCAACAATCAGCCTTACTGCTGAACATCTAAAACAGGATGATGTAAAGAACAAATTACTGCACAGTTCACTACAATAGGGGAAGATTTATTTGTCCAGAGAGATTTCAAGCGGACATTTAGATACTGCCACAGTGGCAGATGAATTAGCATGAGAAAGTCCTGCTGATTCTACCTTCCAGTAGATCTAGCACATTACCAGAACACCGTGGGCTGGAAAAAATTATAATCTACAAATGGAAAATTGAAATATACTGAAATCTAACCAGGGAGTCGGAGGAACATGTCTCCTGGAATGGCTCCTGTGTTGGCAGAAGTGACTGGGCAATGATCCCAGAGTGTATTAATCTCTAGTCATGAAGCTAGCACAGGAAGGTCATTTAGTTATTAGGAAAATAAAACAGGTTTTATAAACTGAAGAGTGGTGGTCATGAAAGGATTACACTCCTACCAGTTTTGCTCAGGACTGTCCACTGCCTATGGTTAGGGCAGCAAGGCTGCCTACTACAGGGCTGGAGATTGTCTCCAACCTGGGACTGCACAGCTTGCAAACACACAGTTTGGCTTTCTCTCTTTGCCCAAACAAGGTAGTCCCCAAATGTTGCCAAGATTTATGTTTGAGAGTGGTATCTGGCAGGAGTTACAGCCATGACAGATAGGGTGTTAACAGCTTAAGAGTACAGGCAATTGCTGTTCACTGCTTCAGCTAACACCTTCTCCTCATTTTATTTGCTAGCACAAGCATTACCTATGTATAACAGCTCTCTGCACAAGGTATCATCTGGATGTCCATTTGTCTCCAGAAACATCCTAGGACATGATCACTAGAGGGGAAAGTTTGAATCTCAGCAGATAAAAGAGAGGGCAGGATACAAGACTGGGACAGTTCCCACCAAATTTTAGTGATTTATACATAGCTGATTAAATAACTTATGTTCTATTTATGGATGAAAAAAAAGAACTTTCACAGGAAAGCCATCTCGGGTCTAACTAGATGTTTGAGTTAGGTCGGAAGAATAATCCTTTAGAGCTCTTTGTTTCTCTCCACTAAGAGGAGAACCTGCAATGAAACAGTCTCAACACATCTAAATTCCAGATTATGGGATAATTCGTATCAGACTGTATGTATCACGTATGGTCAACATGCTGGAGGGAAGGGATGCCATCTAGAGGGACCTTGATAGTCTTGATAGATGGGTCCATGCCAACCTCATGAAGTTCAAGGCTGAGCGCAAGGTCCTGCACCTGGGTCAGGGCAATTCCAAGCACAAATAGAAGCTGGGTGGAGAATGTGAGAGGTGTGAGAGCAGCCCTGAGGAGAAGGACTTGGGATGCTGGTTGACCAGAAACTCAAGATGAACCAGCAATGTACATTAACTGTATCCTGGGCTGCATCAAAAAAGTGTGGCCAGTAGGTCAAGGAAGGTGATTCTTCCCCTTTACTCTGCTCTCGTGAGACCTCATCTGTATTATTGAGTTCAGCAAAAGAAGGACATGGACCTATTGGAGCAAGTGCAGAGGAGACCATGAAGATTATCAGAAAGTTGGATGGACCATCTCTGCTGTGAAGACAGGCTGAGGGAGTTGGGGTTGTTCAGCCTGGAGAAGAGGAGGCTCTGGGAAGACCTTATATCACCTTTCACTGCCTACAGGGGGCTTACAAGAAGAGACTTTTTACAAGGGCATGCAGTGATTGGACAAGGGGTAATGGCTTCAAACTGAAAAAGGGCAGGTTTAGTAAAGATATTAAAAAGAAATCTTTTATTGGTGGCAAGGCCATGGCACAGGTTGCCCAGAGAAGCTGTGGATGTCCCATTCCTGGAAGTGTTCAAGGCCAGGTTGGATGGGCTTTGAGAAACCTGGTCTAGTGAAAGGTGTCCCTATCCATGGCAGGGGAGTTGGAAGTGGATGATCTTTAAAGTCCCTTCCAAACCACTATGATAGAACTGAAAACATCTAAGAATGGAGACTACACAATTTGTCTGGGCAACCTGTTCCAAAACCTAGCTGACCTAAGGTTATTGGCACATGCTATTTTTTGAACTGTTCCTGGATATCTGACAGCAGCCCTTCTGCACCCAAATCCACTCATTGGCCTGACTGAGCTCTAAGATTGCCAAGTGGGACCCCAAAAAGTCCTACTTGGTGGGGGCCATCATTGAAACAAGGAATGCTGCCTCTCGCCTCCATTCTTGCCTTAGACTCACACATCAGAGAGAGAGTTGAAAAAAGAGATCAGAAAGAAAAAAATATTGTTTTCACTAGATCTATGTTTTCATTTTCTTCATATTTTAAGAGCCAGCAGACGAAAGGGCAGGAAAGGAAGCTACAAATCCTTTTCAAAAGGCAGAGAAAAGAAACAAGCAGCAACAAGAAGAAAAAAAGCCAAAAGGTAATTTTTGAAATAAATCATTTACTTCTAAGCTGTAGAGCCAGGCCTTGGATATTGTTAATGAACCATTAGCCCTGTCTTAATCACAACATCTCTTTCTTTTGTTCTCACACCCCACTGTTTTTTCGCAGCCAGACACACTTGGATTTTCAGAAGTGACAGCGCTCCTCATGAGCATAGTTCATGCTGATTATAATGGACACATCTGTGCTTACAATGTTTGTCCGTCATATCCACTGTTTGCTTTTAGCAGCACGATGAGGAGAGTGTGGCAGCCTGTGTGTGTGTGCATATGTGAGAATGCAGGGACTACTTAAAACCCTGCTAAGCTGCTCTGTTTCTCAATATTGTATTTATTGCAACTCACTTTGTAGTCAGATGAATGGAGTATTTTTTTTAAGGAATTTTACTCCCAATTGTTTTTACTACAACATAAATTTGCTGACTCTTTATTAGACAGTAAGAACTCGGGCAACCCTTTGTGAGACTTGATATTCTATTGAAATGTGTTCAGCTTTGCCCTGGAAGTTGGCCTTTCAGCTGAATAACAAAAGCTCACAGGCAAAGTTCCCCTACAGTCACAGTATTAGTTTTCTCTGCATAAGCCTTCCTCCAACAGTCCTCCTCAAATGAGTTCCCCATGGCAGTGTAAGTATTGGTGAGTGAAACACTGCCAGGGCATGCTGCTAAATTCTGAGCACGGTCCCTGGCACATTTTGGGCATGGTTTTGGCCCTGGCTGGCGAGCAGCTCAGGCACAGTGCCTGGCAAGGTCTGGGAAGCTGCCTGAGCAATCTGACTGCAGCAATGCTGATGTGGTGAGGGTGTGAGTCATGCCATGTCCTTTGGTCTCCCTGACAGAGACTGGTCCTGGCCTCTGTTATTTACTAGAGGAGATGCAGTCACACTATCTGCCTTCTGTGTTTTCCCCTTTATATTTTTTCTCTTTTTTTTCCTTCTTTATTTTTATTTCTTTTTTTTTTTTTTCTTCCTCCCTCCAACCCTTCCACCCAGGAACACCTCAGATTACCATTGTTTTACGCTCTGATTCTGTAAATAAGGTTGCATGAGTGCCTCTTTCTGTAGCATTGGGTTTTTTATTGTCTGTGTGAGACTTTGCCTTTACCCTACAGCAAGGGGGAGTGGGTTGACTCTGTTGCTTATAGCACAGTGCTACTAATGCCAAGGTTGTACGTTCAACCCCCATATGGGCCATTCACTTAAGACCTGGAATCAAAGATGATCTTTGTGGGTCCCTTCCAACTCAGAATATTCTGTGAATTCCACTGACTCTTTTCTAACACTGAGACAGGTGAAGGAAAGCTCTACAGTACTCTTCACGAATCTGTTCCTCCAAGTTGTTCCTGGAGTATAAAAAGACCCCCAACCCCATTCTCATTTAGGGGAGGGATAAAAAACCCCATTCTTTTTGCTCTTCTTGGTAATTATTTTTTCCTTCTGTATTTCTTAAAATAGCTTTTCTTTTCTCATACTTTGTCTAGAATCTGAATTTACATAATCATGGAACCATAGAAGGGCTTGGATTGGAAGGAACCTTAAAGATCATCCAGTTCCAACTCCACTGCCATGTGCATTTCATGCTGATTTTTTTCTTCAAATGAAATGTATAAATTAAAATGTAAGATGCAAGGTGTTGAAAAGTTAGCCTTAAAGCATAGTTAGATTTCATTTGTCCTTTTGTGCATCTTCCTACCAACATTCATTCAATCTGCTATTATGTCCCCTTGTGTATTGTATGCTAACAATCCCTTTAGAACATGCCCAGAAAGCTTATTACCCAGAATGGATATTGTGAAGCTAATTGATGTTAAATATCAAATTAATTTCCCTATTGGATGGATATTCTTGGATTAGTAATATGTTGGTTTGAGATAATATTTCAAACACAAATGGTTTCCTCTGTATTTATCTTCTATATCATTGAGCTAAACAAGAATAATGTGAAGCAATAATACAAATTAATGTTAAAAAGATTGATAATTTACTTTTCCTTAGTGATGCTGATAGCAGGAAGAACAATGGCAAATATAATTAAAGTTGCATAACTCTTCCATTCTATCCTCCTTTTAATTCGTTCATAGTTTTCTTAATTGATCACTATCCATTCCCAACATTTGTATTCATAGTTTCTGTCTGTAAGTGATTTTTTTTTTGGTAGAAATCAATGTAAAAAATGTTCCAGCAATTCTTGAGAATAACAAAACTACAAAACAAAACTCAAAACAATCCCACTAAGCCATTATTTTTCCCATAAAAAGGATAACTAAAAAAGTCTGTCTTTTAAGAACAGCTTTCATTAAGATAGCTTGAGGAGGAGGATGAAGAGCCAAATACTTTTTTGTTATAAATGGGGAAATGTCGATAGGAAAAACAGGATTTATGGTCATTTTCATGTGCAGGAAATTTGGCATATGAGTTGCTATGGAAATGACCTCTTTTGAGAGGAAGTGGTTTGTTAAACACTGGCTATATTTGACCAAAGTGGGAATCATTGGCAACTAAGCTCTCTTCACATGGAGTATATTTCTTGCAGGTAGCTATGAGCTGTCACTCAGTGAACAGGTGATCTAACTCTGCAGGGAGCGAAAACAGTTTGGAAGTTTGGGTTAAACAGAAGTTTTGCCTTCCAAAACTTATAAGATAAACAAGACTTTGACACACGGAGTACCCAACATCACTAAAACACCTCTCTAAAAAGAACAGATGGCTGCATCTTAGTGAGTCACATTTGAGATCTTTCAGAGTTTAATTGCTGCATGGATTTTGCACATACTCTAAACTAGTAACAGAAATTTAGCTTAAGTCTTGATTTAATGATCAATGATCATCACTAGTAGAATTTTTCACTTTTGCTATCTTTTTCTGCTTAACTCTACACTTCTGCGTTTATTGACATCTGGATTCAATTTGACCAAACATGTAATTGTAAATACAGTGCAAATAATCAGATCTCCTTTTTGAGAGGAATGTTAAGCAAGCAAGCCAAATAGTTTGATCTTGCCCCAGATACATTCTCAGCATCACTTATTTTAGAAAAATAAAGCCTTTTAGAGAAGCTGTTCCTGTCTTCATGCATCTATTATTGAGCAAAATTGTACTGGCTGTCTGTAGAAGGAAGAGATCAGGGTTAATTCCAAACTTAGGTTGTGGGCTTTACTAACCACCTGACTAGCACAGAAAAGAAGAGATTTGGAAGAGAAGCTGAACAACGCCTCAGAGAAAATCGTCACTGCTATAAATTCTGACCCATCAATATTATTGACAGTGAAATCTTTTACACCTGATTTTAACCATTCAAATGTTAGACATTTGTCTTAAATTGGTTACTGAAGTTCATTCTGTAAGCAAATAGATACTAGGTTTTTTGGATGGTGATTCATCGCGGCTTACGGGCAATGGTGGTGATACAGGATAGACTCTCCTTTGAAGGTGCCTTTCTGATTCCATGAGATTTAGAGAGATGTTCATGCATTGCTGCAGGCTTCTAACTGTTAAACTGTTAAAGCCAGTGAAACAAATCCCACAGCAGATTCTCTAATACCAGCTGACATAATCCATTGCTTGAATTCAGCAGTTTATTAAATGATCCTTTTCAGTTACAATAATGGCAGGGCTCGGCCATGCCACTTACCCGAAGCGTTCCTGAGATGGGGGCGGTGATGAGTGAGGAAGCTGCATATGCTTCATACACCTACGAGTAACTTCTCAGAGAGACTTTTGTCTTGTTTCTGCCACATTCTAGGTGGGCATTGCTGCAGTCTTGTTAGTGCTATTTATTGCATACCTGGAAGTACCAAAGTTGGCACAGAGGCCACTTCCTGATATTTTATAACATAAGGAATACTGTCTTTAAAAAGGAGTTAGTTTTTACCTTTGATCTCATGTTCACTCCCTTAGCCAGTGCTAGATCAGTTGAGAACTACAGTTTTGCTTTGAACCCTGGAATTAGTATTTTCAGCTGGTGCAAGTATGTTTAATCCTGTACAAGATCTTTCCTTGCATAGATTTTTTTTTCATAACTAATTTTCACTTTTAATAACTTCTTCATGTCATTCTATATGTGAAAACATGCAGTGTTCTGAATTGGTAAGGACACACATAAAAGGAAGGTGCGAAAAAGAACCCGTTTCATGGCTCTGAAACCAGTGATCCTGTGTCACATGAGACCACCCCACTGCAAGTAAGAAATTAGAAATGTTGATGGCTGTTGAACACCAAATTTTCACAGCAGATTGGCACAAAGTTGTTTAGCACAGATGTTCCTGTAATTGTGATACACTGGGAAAATTCTCAGTGTTCCAACTTCAATGGATCCCAGACTCACACTTCCACCTGTGTTTTGTGGTGGTCTACTCTTAACACACTGGCCTGTAATGTGAACCATGTGGTAACGTGTCTGGCTTAAAAACCTGTTAAAACCCCTCCCTTCCCCTCATGTTCTCCTGACATCTTGAAGCTTGTTTCCTCATTTCTATTTTTATGTTTAAAGGATTTATAAAATGGAAAAAATAAAGACACTGGGAAGCTCATGGGACTTGAGGTGTGGGAGGGAGCCAGTTCAGGTACTTCCAGTTTGGTAGAGATCTAAATTTGCTTGCTGCTTTCTGCAGAGCATGTAAGGACCTTTGGAAAGAAATATGGTGGTGCTTTTTGCAGCTGGATGACCTATTTGTGGGGGAAAAACGTGATGCATTGCATCTTTCCTTCGGGTTAAGATACTACTTTAAAGAAAATTTGGCATGCGAACACATTTTAATCAATTTAATTTTCTTGAGAGCTATTTATTTTTACCTACATCGTTATGATTCCTACTTCATCTAAGTAGATCTCAGTGGGTTTTCAGTTCTCATTATATGCTTGCTCTTAGAGGTTCACTACTGAACTCACCATTATGCATGTGGGTGTTTGTGTGAACAGAGGATTCTCAACCTCATAGCACAGGAAATGTGGACAAATATTTTGATAACACTTTTATAAACCTGTGGGTTCCAGAAATGCTTCAATGATTTTTATTAAAAAATAGATGTATGTAAAACTATTAGTAGATAAGAGAATATAATGTACATGAATTCAGTGAATATTCTCCAGGAAAAAAAAAAAAAAAGATCAAAAGACTCATTTTCTCTAAAAATCCTGGTTAAAGCAAGACAAGGAAATTTTATATTACCTATGGTTACATGTATACTCTCACCTACTGCTTGCTATGTTGTACAGGTAACTCAAAACATAATATACACAGCCAGAGCTTTTCTGGAAATTTTCCCACAGAATGTATTTGCATTGGAAAAAAATTGCTGATTCACCAAAACCAACTGTTTTTACAGAGGAAAACAGTTTTTAGTGAAATTGCTTTAAAAGGAAAAGTACAGAACTATTTTGATGAGTTCAAAGATATTCATTTTGTTATTTTCCAAATGAATATTTTTTTAATGTTACTTGTTTTAAAATTTATTTTTAACTATAAAGTCTTCAGAAATTATTCTTTGTGAAGCATACTTAATTGGCCTAGAAAATAATTTCCCAGGGAATTTAATTTCATAGGAAGCTGATTTTAAGGACCTTCCTTCCTTCCTTCCTTCAAGAAAGTATTATTCCCACTATCTTTAGTTACAATATCCATGCTATTGATATTTGAGGTATGGTGAATTAGATTGCAATTTGAACTATTCAAGCAGGGGGGTTTTTTGTATCTACTTAAAAATACAGAACTATTCCTGGCTAAAAGGACCATACTAGAAAGATCAGTTTTACTGTCTAAAAATGTTTCAGTTTGAGCCTATATATCAGTTAGAAATGGAGTGTCATGTGTGTCATCTAAAGCATCACTGGGTCACCTAGAAAAACCTGTAAGCAGGAGGAAGTGAAGCCTCCAAAGCTTAGAGCAACCCTCTTTTCTTAGCTATTGGCAATATTAAAATAACACTGAGCAGAGATGGCAACCATACTGTTTCTGTTCCTGAGAAGCAGGGCTGCCTCTCTGGATGCTTCCCACATCCCACAGAAAATGGTTGAGCTCTTGGCAGCCCTCCTGGTCCTCACTGACCTTGGGCTAAGGCTCCGCTTGGGGGTCACTGGACAATAGATTGATCACCCTGAAAGTGCGAGTTTCTCAAGGGTTACACAAACAACCTCCAGTCATTAAAACTAACTATAAAAAAGTCCATCCTCCTTTTTTTCAAATGTGGTTGAGTCACAGTTTGAGACTGGAAAAGTGGGCAAATCCACTGAATAAACTCATCTTGATAAATAATTTGTTTACTTCTAGATGAAGTAAACAAATCTCCTTGTAGACGAAGACACAAGTGAAGATGGATGTGAATACTCTCTGTTTAGAGCTATTACAGTGACTATTTTTTTCACATTCAAATTAGAGTTGCCTCAAATTAACACTGCAAAATAAAATGATTTGCTTCCACAAAAGATGAATTAAACTTGTTTTAGTCTAATGTTGACAAATAAGTCATGGCTGTACTATAAAACAGAATGAAATGCTTTCTAGCTCAAGAAGGATCAAAATTAAGCTGGCTAAAATAGCAGTGATTTATATGAAATTTTTCTAAAAAAAAAATCCCTTTATATTGAAGTTCAATTGACAAGAATGTCAGAATTTTGACTATCTTTGCAAGTGTTCAGACAGAAGTAGGTGTCACCTTTTAGGAGACACAGAATTTTTATTGAAACACAAACTTTCTAAAAATATTAGTCTGAAATATTTTAATTTAAAAAAAATAAAAAATATTCCTATTTTTCATTGAAATTTGCTGAGTTGACAAAAAATATCATCAAATTAGAACAAAAACATCAAGAACTTAAAAACTGTGGATTTTAATGTGTATCTTTAAAGAGGACAGAGAACTCATCTAAAATTATAATACTGAAAAAGCAGAAGTAACTATTACTTTCTTTTTTGAGCATTATGTTAAAAAAAATTAGTAATATCTTCTTTTTTTACCTTTCTTTTCATAATGCAGAATCCAAGGTAGTTGTAAGGAGCTTTCAGAAGACCGTTCTTCTGCAGTGTACATACTCAGTGTAATAAACTGCACACCTGAGCTTCCAGGATCATGGTTTTTACATTCTATTAAATAGATGTGAAGCTCATGTAATGCTAGGCACAATTATGGTAGACCATGGTGGTTTTTAGACCTTTTTGAATGCTCACCTGTTCACAAAAAATTATTATGATGGTATAAAATGTGACCTTTTTGTAGCTGGTAATTCTGTTCTGTTGAAATTTAATACAATTAATACAATAATACAAATAATTCATTTTTAATACAATTAAGCTGATTTCAGAACGTCTAGCACAAATGATCCAGTGACCTATAAAAGAAGATATATAACCTTAAAGGAGCCTGTGGTTGTGTCAAGTACTGAAAAGTTTGAGTGTCAACACTAGGAAGGGTAAGTAAAAGGATGCCCCAATTTTTGTAATGTTGCACGCCAAGATACATCACATTTGATTGAGGTTATTCCTCATATATTCAGACAAAGTTTGTCATAATCACAGATATGCCTCCTTTTTATTTACTTTTTCTCTGGACATGCCCTCTTTCACTGCAAGGTATGAAGATGCCACATATGTACAATAATGAATTGGCTCATAAGCATTTTGGACTTGATGCATTACTGCTTCATGTACCAGAGGCAAAAGCTGATACTAGATTTAATTTTTTGACTGACTTTTAATGACTGTTGTATTCTTTCAAAGGGCAAAATAAACTCTTCAGTATCAGTTAAATAGCATTTCTTACAAGAGGCAACGGGCCTATAGCAGCACTTGATTGCTTAGGTTAGAATTCATATGCTTTGTCTTTGAAATTTAGATCCTCTGCCACCTCTTGTAAAGGACTCTTGTGAGCTTGAATAAACAGTTTTGAAGAAAATGCTTGGCTTAAATGATGTTTGTGTTTTCTTTGTAAACTGCAATGGGACCTGATAACCCATGGCAGACATTTGCAGCTCCAATGTTTTCAGCTATAACTGAGAGAGAGGAGGCTACATTGAACTCAACACTTAGCTTGTGGCTGATGCTTTCAAATGCAATTTGAAATTCTCAAGAAGCATAAAAGGACCTTCCTTCCTTCACCCTAAGGAAGGGTTTTTTGGTGGAGATGAGCTGAGCTCTCCTGTAGTCTTGGATGTTGAGGAAACAATTAGAAACTTGATACTTAGGTCTGAGGAAAAATAATATCAAAACGTTTTTTTGAGGAGAGCTTTTATATCAATTTTTGTTTAGCTGAAAAAAAATGGAGCAAGCAGAGGTGGGTAGAAAACTGGGTTAACAGTAGGCAAGCACTCATAGCCTGGTGATATTTGTGAAAATAACAATATTTTTCATTTGTAGACTCCTCATTTAGGCAGCCAAGCTTTACAAGTGAGATCCCTGCAGAGTGAGATCCTTTCATAGCATAAACTAATGTGTCTTCATATCAGATTCCTTTTCCCTTGTGTTCATTTATGTCTCTTTCTTGCTATCCTGCCTACTTTTTTGAACTTTTCTGAGCTATTTTTTATAAAAATGACTGAGAGATGTTGTATATTGAATGTCAATGGCACCAGTTTATAAGCCAGTTCTGCAGGGGAAAAAGAAAACAAAACAAAACAAAACAAAAAAATACACAACAACAACAAAAAAAACCCAACCCCCCAAAAAAACTGGGTCCAAACCCTTGGCTTTATACTCTTTGCTTTCTCCAGCTCCTGCAATTTGACTTCATTTCATAGTCTCCTTTAAACCTTATAAAAATAGTGCTCACCTCAGACCTGACCTGAAGCAGCTCTTCCTGCTGCCAACTTGCAGTAAAATTTATTGCCTTGTTTTATCAGATGACATGAAACAATGCCAGCAATTTCTCCAGTGTTATCTATATATGATCAAACAGAACTGTAGTTACCCACACTGAGCAAAGGTATGCTGTTGTTTCTTAAATACTTTTAACCTGTAAAGTCAATTGGAAGCATACTTGTTTGACAACAGAACTTTTAACCGGAAGCTTGTCAAAAAGAACACTTGACAAGCCAGCATTCAAAAGTGCTGGGAAAAGGAATCTTATTTTATACTGCAGAACTTTGCAGTATCATTTGCTTCAGAGGTCAGCCAGCTAAAGTTATTTATTGTTCAAAAGGTGTTTTTAATCAATTTGAAAAAGTATGGCTTCTCTCCAATTATGCCTCCCTTCTCCACAAGCCCCAGTAATCAGGATTAAAGAAGTTTAAATAACAACAAACCAAGCTTTGTATTTGTGCCATGTGTCGACTTGTACTGCTGTAGGAAAAGAGGAGTTGATTTTTCTTTTTTTACAGTGCACTTAAAACAGTTTTAAAAAAATCGTCTTACAGTATGTACAAGTATCCCCAAAAATTCTCCAATCCCTCTTTTTCACACTGCTTTACACCTAGAATTTCTGATCACTCATTCCTTAAACTGAAGGGCATATCAACATTTACAGTGGAGGGAGGCAAATATGCCTTTTCTCACAGAAATGGAAGTCAGTAAGGTCTCTGTGTGTGTCAGCATCCTGCAGATACATTGACACGAATCCAAAAAGAGGACAATCATGTTCATGCCTTGCTGTGACCATATCTCTTTGAAGCTGAGACCATTTTCTCTCAATGCAGGCTTCCATAAATGCAGTGATCTGCTCTGCAAACCACTGGGCTGTCACTGCATTGCACTCTTCCCCATTGCCAATATGTGTGGCACTCTTTCCCATCTGCAATAAGCTATCATGTATTGTACTTTTATGGTCTTTATTACTGAGGATTTTGAAAATCTAACACATTTTGCTGCATTTACATTAACCCAACTTCCTCTTTAGGCACAGAATATATCAGTCCATTTTACCAATGAAGAATTGAGGCAAAGAAAGGTTAAGTGATGTACCTATGGTCACAGAGAAAGTACAGGGAAGGTTCAGTCCTCTTACATAACTTGAAGCATCTAACTCTATCTAACTCAAACCCCTCGAGCTTCCCATTTCCTTCCACTGATGTAGTGAACAGTAGAGACAAAGTAATTTAAATAGTATCTCAGGCCAAATAAAATGCTTCAAATACCTTGCCCCATTGTTGAGATTAGCACTCTCTTTCTTTACTTCTGCCAGGTTATAAAATGGTGTCAGCATACAGATCAAATCCTTTACTTGTTCAGAACATGCATAAACCTTGAGTTGCCCAATTTCAGTTCTTGGCAGGAAGTTGTGTAAACTCAGTGAACATCAGTCAACTGTGGAATCTTCATGTGTTGCATACTGTTTTGATACCCATTGTCTAAGTTACTGTTCAACATACAATCAGAAGTTTTGATAATGACAAATATTATAAAATAAAACAAATCTGAAAGGGAATATGGACTAGCTTCTGTACTCCAGGTCAGTGGGAGTTGCAATGTATAGATAAAACTCCAGCACTGATACCATCAATAGGAATTCTGCCTTTGGCTTCAGAGGAACCATATTTTCAGCCTTTCTATGTGATATGTTCTGAACTTCCAAAAGTCTACATTGCTTATTTTATTTGCCTTTTATTTTTATTTAATTTGATGGTAGAAAATAGGTTCAAAAACTAATACCAAATTACAGTGCAGTGATTTAGATACATTATCCTTCATTTTTATAACTTGATCTGTTATGTTTATTTTTAGCTAAGTTCTTTCTTCCTTTCTTCTGCTTTTTCTTTTCCATGGTGGCTTCAGTGACTTCTTCAGAGTTTAACAAACTTATTTACTTACTTCAAGTGGTACTTATTTTATTATGATTTTATGTAGCTGTTTTGGAAGGTTTGTTAGGTTAAATTATTTAACCTAGCTATATTTAACAATATATGCATTGTACAGAATTATATTAAAGTTGTATAGCCCATAATATTAGACGACTATATCAGCATATTTGTTCTATATCAATATTTCAGCTTTTTTTTTTTAATGGTGAGAATGAAGATATCTTCATGGACAAACCCCGATATCACTAACAATAGGCTACCTGAAGAAAGCCCGTCTTATTGAATAAAGTAACCAAATGCCATATTACTCTAAATATTTTACTGGAATTCAGTTCATACCCAACTAAGGCAGAAAGGGCTTGGAAATTCTGTCTCTTAAGGAGTATTCATGTTATCTGGCTATGTGGGGGAGAGCACCTTCTGCAGTGTTAACCCTAGTCTGCTTAAGTGAGACTGCTCTGAGATTTGCACCTGATTCCCATGCTGTACCAGCCAGCAGAACTGAGCTGGCACATTGGAGTGGAAATAATCTGTGCCAGACACAGGACTCCTGTGGATCAGTGCAGGGGGAGCAGGGCCTGCTCTACAAATGAGTCATAGTCTAGTGAGCTGCCTCTGGTGCAGTGCAACTGCCTGTGCTTGTGGTAAAGCCATGGTTGATTCCCAAATAGGTTGGTAGTGTTCTTCAGAATACTCCATATGACCTATCCCTGTTGGCTTGGATGAAAAGGAAAACCACGGAACTTGCTCTTCACAGATTAGACACTTGAAACCTTTTAGTATTGGCTGCAACAAAAAACTGCTGGCTCTGAATGTAGAAACCTCTACTACTAGAGTATCAAAATTAATCTAGTTAATGAAAATAGAAGATGATTTTGTTTTCATTAGCAGGACTTTGTTGAAGAGCTCTTTAAAAAAGGGGGGATTGAAGAGAAGGTATGGGAAGGACACAGGATTTTTAACGTTTTTCTCTTCTGGTTTTTTATGGGAATGGTGCTGTTAATGGCTTAGAGAATGCGTGTTTGTCTCCACGTGAAGGAAGATGGATGTGTAGAGTCATCCAAGTTCCAGGGAGAAACTGAGCAAGACAGATTAGTCCCACCTCAACCTGACACCTGGGGCACATCCTTATCTAAGGGGGTAAATGGATCAGAATGTTACCGCCAGTTTATTTATTCTCCTTCTGTTTGGAGACTTTCCCTGATTAATTACTCTCTAGTAATTGCTGCTGTTAACTAATGTCAAACCTAATTAACCTGGACTCCCTTCATCCAGTACCTTCACCATCCCTTTGCAAAGACAAGAAGGTCATCAGCAAGGAGGTTCTGAGGATAGCCACACTTTACCCACTCGTTTATTTGCTTTGGGCCTTGTTTGCTATTCCTGCTGCAATGCCTGGCGACAGCTTTCTAGAATTCCCATCAAGTCTAATTGGCCTGCTGAAGCAGCAGTGAACACAAGATTTAAGAAATGTTTTCTTTAAAAACTTCTGGTCCTACAGACACTTTGAGATCAAGTTTCACTCTGCTGAAATCACACACGATTCCCTGTGATTTTCATGAGAAATACTGTAAGAAAGTATTAAAAGAGAAACATGTCTCTGTGGTTTGGAGGGACTGATGGCCAGGGGGTTGAAGAGTGGGTGGTGGTAACATAGCAAGGCATCTACAGAATCTTTAAAGGTTGCCAAAATTAACACATACAAGGTATTCAGTATCAAAGTTTTCGATATTTGGCTCCATAAACACAATACCGGTTGCAAAAACAAAGCTAAGGATTTCATGCTGATTACTTAAATAAAAACTGTTTAATTATGAACGTTTGGGAAATGAAGTTATGAAGGACTGACCAATATTGCTATGGCTTCCTAGTGTTCATACCAGACTGTGAACACTGTGCCAGCATCTTACTGTGTAGTGCACTGTAGATCCATCTATGGTAAACAGTCCTGCGGCTCAGTATGGCTTGGGCAGATGGCTCCGTGCAGAACGAGGTTTCCCATCACTGAGGCCTGTAGCTTTTAGCTTCACTAAGGTGTGGACTTCCTAGTCTAGTAAAAGCTATCAGCATTGTCTATAGAGAGACTGATCAAGCAAATCAAGATTTTTTTCTGCTTTTAAGCATTTTCATACAGCAATAGTAGAAGATTTATTTCAGAAATACCCCTGGTGGTCTAGCGGTTAAGATGCTGCGCTCTCAGCGCCGAGGTCGCAGGTTCAATTCCCGATCCTGCTTCAG
>JAWWLV010000121.1:104919850-104936478 GCA_035041135.1 Platyrinchus mystaceus | reverse complement strand
CGCAGGCTGTGTCTCACCTAAAAAATCCATTGCGCAGGCTTGAAAGGTAAAAAGGACCTTTCCCAGATCTTCGTTCGTGAAGACTGGCCACGTTTTTATTTCAGAAATAGGAGTAAGTCAGGTCATGTTAGTATTCAGGAAATACTGGATGATACTTCAGAGGGGTCACAAAGATCTGGTTTGTTTGTCAGATTTTCCAAGATTACTACCGAAATTATGTATCTCTTTCTCTTGGAAATTTCAGTCCTGGATTTCTCTTGTGTGTCTGACTTTCCAACCTCTCATGTCCACCCCTGTGATTGACTGCAACCAATTTTTCTGACTCAATTGCTTTATATCACTGCTAAAAAGTCTCATAGCTACAGCTTCCATTTGAAGCTTTGAAAACAAAAGTGACAGTTATAGAATGACTGTAGTGAGTTCTGTGTACTCAAAAACACAGTTTTGGGTCATAAGATTTACAGCGTAACATGTAGTGGAGCTCATTCCCAGTCAGTCACCACCAATTAATCAGTGAGCACTTGGTATGACTACCATACATATTACCTGTTAAGGCTTCACCAACAAGTGGGGGAAAGTAGAATATCTTATAAACCTGTAACACTGAATGATCTATCCTGCCTTCTTGTAAGGGAATAAGAATAGTTTATGATGTAAATCCTGAACTGCTTCAGTTAAGAACCCAGCATTACAAGGTAAACTAGATGCAATTTCTGTAAAAATTTAGATTACATCTGTTCAGTTGCTATTTCACAAGAAACTTAATATTTGTGCTGAGGAAAAAAGGAAGGTGTGGACAACAGCCATCTAGAGTTTGAAGTCTTTTTAAGCATTGTGTATAAGTTATTCCCAACCAGGATCCAAGATGTAACTTTAATCAGCTGACTAAATCAGTGTATTGAAATTACTTACTGGGTTGAAGGCTGTTATGTTGTATCATGATACTCTTTGTGCTACCAGAACTCACACCTTATTTACATCTTCTTTGAAGTCCTCTCCTTTTTGGCATCATAACCCTTCTGTTATGAAAATTCTAAAACCTGTCAAACTTATTGGCTACAATTTACTAGTAAATTAAACAATGACATGTTTTCAGCACAGAAATTTCCTCACCTATCATATTTGAATCCTAGGGTGGTGCCTGATGTATTTGGTCTAGGTCATTTCATATTTCCCAAAATGATTCCTGGGCACACTCTTGGAGTTTGCAAATATAAGGGACTATTCCCAGTAACTGCTTCGGGCACAGCCACCCCACTTTAAAAGCTAGGAGTCCTCAGAAATACACAAGTAGTTTTTCCATCACGCTGAGCTTCATGGCTAGAGATTGTCTTGGATAGGTCACTTTACGTTCCTTCTTTCTTCTCTCAGAAATCCATTAGCCGTCATTCAGAATTAAATAATATTATTCAATGTTGATTTTTAAATAGCTAACATTAGGATTGTGTTTTGTTTTGATTCTTCTATGAAGGCAGAGTCAGTGGAATCTACAAAACTAAAGAAAAAAGGTATTCCTAACATTTTAAGTGAAACACATCACCTACAGCAGAAGTAACACCAAAACTTCTTGGTTAAAGGGCTGAACTTTCTGGATTTTCTATGAACAGTAGAGATGAAATTGTTGCTACCATCTAAAGCAGGAAAGGAACACTTGTTCCAGTTATACACATGCATGTATATTTGACATAAAAGTATTCAGTTATTAATTTTAGCCAATCAAATATTGTTAGATTAATGTTGACAAAAATGTAGGTGCAGATATCTGGTTTTCATTTACATAATCCTAAAACCTTAACAATTCTTACTGCCTTGAAGAAAGACACTCTTTTGTTCTATTATTCTCTTACCTTCCCTGTGCAAGTGTTAATATGAACAGCTGGAAAATGGCAGAATTCCTTCAGCTCTGATGTCCATGGAGTAATGATGTCAGAGTGAATAAATTTTAAGAAATAGCTTCTTCCCCTCCTTTCTCCTCCCTTCCTCTTCCCCTCCTAGTAGCACAGAAAAAACATACTAGAAAAGCAAATACGGCAGAAGGTTTAGCCAGATACTATCTGGCTAAGGATCCCATCTTCTGGAGCTCTGAAACTGCTTCTATAATGGCAAGTTAAAGACTACCTGGAAACATTCCCAGACACTGAAACTCAAAGCTGCACTTTTAAATTGTTAACGTAGCCCCTGGAATGGCTTTGACCCACTTCAGCTCACCCCTTCCCAAGCATTCCTAGATAATACACGGGAGTTAGCATTGGTGGTGATCACTGCCAGGATACAATCTGTGTGGAGTTATAATTTAAGATAAAAGTCCTTAATTACACAGATGTGGCCAAACTGTGCCACTTGGCCAGCCCAAGGGTCTTGGCTCTGTTTAGTTTACTGGTACAGATGTTACCTGAAACTTCCAAGATCTGTCCATGTGTAGAGTCAGTTATGATACAGATTAGACTCTGTTTTTCTGGAAAGATTTCTAGCTGGTCTATTGCAAATGCTCATGAGATGGTTATTCTGAAAATATTTTAATCTATATTTACCATTTCTGTTGTATCTGAGTGTTTCACAGGTACTTATCACCTACCTGACTGTACAAGATGCATATACAGAGCAGAATTATGAACAGATCCTTAAAGTCACAGATCTGTAATGAGGAGACATCTCCAAAGCCACACATACTCTCCCCACACACCCAAGCCCCTTTTAATTTTGACTCTACTTGTAATTTTTTGATTTTTTTCTTCACAAAATATCACAAATGAGGTCCATGCCTGAATCCTTTGCAGTCACGCTGACTCTACAATTTAAGAGGCCAAAAACATCTTGGGGAAAAATAACGGTAAAGAATATTTTCCAGGTCTATTCTACCTCTTCCATAACAGTTTGCAAATTAAATGGTTAGTTACTCTAATTCCCTCATAATGATACCTCTTGCCAGAATCTCTGAAAATATGATTTAGCTACAGATATCAGCACTAAGTGCTCAGATTTTACACTGATGTAGCTGAGAACAGAAATGTTCCCTAATTAGTCATCGATTTACTTTTATGAGCAGGTCTTGTGTATACTTAAAGTGACAACAGTCAGATACAGGCATGCATATATTTTTTGTTTGTTTGTTTGTTTGTTTGCTTTCCAGCTACAGTTGTTCTGACAAACCCTTCATTTTATTCTCTGAGCTTAAGCTAACCAGAAAAAAAAAAAAATCTTAAAAAATGCCTTTACTGTCAAAAGGCTTGCTGGTACATTTATACCTACTGAACTATACCAAAAAACTCTCTATGTTTAGACGAGCTAATGTTCATACATACTGAGTAGAGAGAAAATGTCCTTGTTAAAGGTCATCAACTTATTAGACTCAGTCTCAAAATGTGTGTGAGGGGATTTGTCAGAGTAGTTTAACATTAAAAATTCGGAACAATGTATTTTATTGTAATGAAGACAGAGCCTTCTTAAGAGTCTTTGTATTTCCCAGGTGCCTTAGGCAGTTGCCTTCATGCAAAGCAAGTTACAGGGGGGTTATCCATTGTAAAGAAAAGTATCTACTTTTCTTATTCTGAAAAATGCATATATTTCTACTTCATATGACAGATTCATCTCAGTATCTCCTGACAGTTTAGGTCTTCAGAAGATCTTTCATCACCACAGAGAAAGACATGTTAGTACTAGTAGGTACGCCATAGGATTTCTGCTTTTAGGTAAAAAAATTCAACTGATTGCATTAATTTAGCTACTGTATCTAGAAATACTACATTATAATATTGGAAATACTATATGAAAAACTGCATGTTTTGGTAACTTAAGATGTAACTGAGTTGCTCAGGGTAACTGTAACCTAAGAATTAACTCCTACCTTACAGGGCAGGCCTTTCCAGTGAGATGCAAATAGACTCCAGATGAAGCCAGTTTTATGAAAGAGAGCAAAAAGTTGACAGAAGAGAAATGAAGCAATAGATAGATTTATAACTGAGATTCAGCTATAAAAACTTTGGGAACTCACAGCCTAGCAGAACTGTGACTTGCATCCTTGAGTGTTTCTTTGGCTTGTGACAGATCTAAAATCAAGGAAAATTGTGAATACTCACTGACTGTTTAAATCTTGTACATTGTTTGCCTTTTTTTCTCTTCAAGTATCAGACCTAACAGAAAATCTTGCTATGCACATATAAAAAAACTCCAACCCAAACTTTCAATTTTTATATTGTCCAAAGAGCTGAATGGAATTCCTTTACATTGTTTATTCCTGATCTAAATAAGAAACTTAGTTTAGGGCAAAAAATTATTCACTGGGCAAAATTTGTGAAAAAAAAAAAATAGAGCTCACTGAACTCTGTTGAGCTGATTAATAATAAATACTAATGTTTCCAGAAAGTCAGAAAAACAGTAATAGTGAAATTTAAAGCAGAAGAAACTACTTTTCAGTTGTAACTAGTTTTGTGAGCAGAAACCATGTTATTACAGGGAAAATTTGTGCAAGATTTTGGGGAAAAAAGATATTAAGAATAAATATTAATTAAAATCAGACAAAATAAATCAAAAAGAAATAAATGAGCAATCATATTGCAACTTAAGTTAACTTCTTGTTAGGCAAAACAATCTGTTGAGAATTTTAGAAAGAGTATAAAAGCTATCCTCCATATCTGGATTTGATAATATGCTTTGTCTCACAGCACTATTTAAGCTATGATTTCACTCCTGATTCTGTTTGTAGAGAATGATGCCTCTAAAATCCTATAACCAAATCAAGCTATACATAAGGTGCATGTGACTTAACAGTGAAGACAGCTAATATTTGGAAAAAAATTGCAAACAAATATAAATTCTCCATTAGTATCAGTCTTTCCATCAGAACTGTGAGGCTACAAAAGAGATACTAAAACAAAGAGAATTTATCAAAAGGCAGAGTAAAAATTCCCTGCAGCCTTAAAAATCCTGGGTCTTTCCATTGGTAATCATCATGATGTGCTTCATCAGTCAAGAGAAGTTCAGCAGTGGAATAAAGAAACAGAACTTTGCTTTGCATTCACATGGATGAATTTGACTCTTAAAGGACTGCAGAAAAATATATATCAGGTGGATACTTAAATGATGCAATTGAACTTAGTTTATTGATCTCTCTCAACCAATATCATGAAATACTCTACAGTTTTTAGTGTTAGAGCAAAATCCAGAAAGTCAGTAACAGTTCATGATATTTCTTAGGGAAGCAAGTAAATAATTCTTAAAATATTTGTCATCACACAACAGAATATGTTATTAGCCCTTTGGCATTGTGTGACTTGATCTGAATTTCACCCTGCTTTGGACTACTTTTTACATTTGCTCACACTTCTTAAGATGTATTGTCAACATTTTAAAGCACAATTGGGATATTTCTGCTCTCAGGAAAGGTAACCTCAATTGGATTATCTTTCATTCCTTAGTAATGAATCCATTCTGTTGCCTTTCTCCATACCTATATCTCTTACTTCTCTTTGAACAATTCACAAGATATTTATGATACTTCTAGTGCTTCCTGAGTAAGAAATATCAACAGCTGCAATATCTCTGAGATGCTGGTCTGAGGACATGCAAAAAAGGATGTATTTTAGCAAATTCCCTTGTGCTGTGCAAGAGAAAAAAAACCTGGATGAATTTTTGGCCTCATTCTTGTCAGGAGCAATTTTGCCACTGCTTTTTTTTCATTACTTGATCTGTATTCCACCCAGTGTGTGGATGAGATTCTACCTGCATTTGTCTGAGCCTGTAAATTTGACAGGCAATTCATTTTTAAGCAGTTGTAAGACATTTCTTAACACTTTTGCTCTATGTCCCAGCTGGAATCAAATATGCTAAATTGGTTATTCTTAACACATGCAGAATTGTTTCTATTTGTCCTTGACAGAACTTTTTCAAGGATGTCAATTTTCTACACTATCAGTTTCTTAGTAAAATCTAAGCATCTTTATGCAGAGGCTCCAGCCAGCTGCAAGTAGAGCCTGAAATATCTAATTAAGTCATCATTATTTTTACTG
Organism: Platyrinchus mystaceus; assembly: GCA_035041135.1. NCBI lineage: Eukaryota > Metazoa > Chordata > Aves > Passeriformes > Tyrannidae > Platyrinchus > Platyrinchus mystaceus. The sequence goes on along the minus strand of JAWWLV010000121.1, from coordinate 104,930,473 downwards.
ACATCTCAGCCAACATCTCTTGCTCAGCCTTCTCCTGCCAGCTACAAAAAGCAAAAAAATCCAAAATGCAACAAGTTCCCACCCCATCCTTAGCATGAACTGGTATTTTCTAGATTACTCAGAAGCCAAAGTTAATTATCACAGAATGGCCTTAGATACAATGTTCTCTGAGCTATAAAATCAATCTGTACAAACATGACTCTGATGAAGTTTCTTTCTTGGCTCCGATTTCTGGTAAAGAAAAGTTTCACAGTTAAACACACTTGCCATCTGCACAGAACTGTAAATCAGATCCCATTGCTAAAGATGTCGCCTGAAAAGACTCCTTTAAATACCTTTGATGTTATAGTTTTAAAACCCTGACTTCTTTTTGATATGTCCATATCCCTTCTCCAGTGGTATTTCCCAATGTCCCCACTGGTTACCTCTTTCTTATAGATCTAAAAAAGAAATAATGTTGGACATTGACTGGGCTTGAGAGATGGTTTAAAATTTAGAAACCCTTTCCCTAAAAGACAGTGTGTGGGGATTCTCACTACTTCATCCATCTTTCTTTTTCCCCTGGGTGGCTGGGAAGGACCATCCCATCTTGGCTCTGACCTCCACTCCTGCTACTGTTGTTGATATTGCTGCTGACTCTCTGTTGTCATGATTGATGTCTTGCTGACAGGCACATAAATCATGCCTGTTCATAATGGTTAATGTTGGTATTTGCATGTATTGAACATGTTTTAGCTCTGAGACACTTAGCACCATGTGTGCTGCATTCATTCTGCTACCTCAGGCCCTTGGAGGGAGGGGAAGGGACTTTACCATTTATAGATATTTTTGTTTGGGCAGTGGGGAGAGCAGAGACCATTGTTAAAAACCCATCCAGATGAACAGGAATGAACTTTGCAGCTGCAACACAATTCACTCAGACTACAAGACCCTACAGGATATATTGTCTGGCCGACAGCATATCGGCAGCAGCAAACAAAGATGTATCTGCAGTATCACTGGATCTCAAACCATGTGCTGGGATAGAAGTGCAAAAGAAAGACGTTTCTTAAACCCAGAGGCTTTTAATGTTTTACACAGCATTTCATACCTCTCCTTTTACAGATAATTTTAGAAGAAGGTGCAATTCCGATTTCATAGATTTTATCAGTATAGTCTCTTTTCCCCCCTGTTGGCCCGAAACAACCAAGAAACTGTTCTTATTATTTCATAATACAATTATCAGGCAGGGATCCTGTGTTTCTGTCCTCTCCAAAAGTTCTCTGAAGGGAATAATTTGTCCCAGAATTTGGCAGCCTGGACAGCCTGTAGTTTTTACGAATCCTCCTGATGGGAATGAAGTTTTGGCAGCTGATGGAATCGCAGAGGTATGTGAAAGTCAAGACTGAAGAAAATCCAGGCTCAAACCTCCAAATCTGCAGAGAGATCGTCCCTTTGGGGATCTCCAGTTCTTCGATAGCCCAGGTCATGGAGGCAGCCTGTGACCCTCCCAGCACAGCTGTAGGAAAGAAAGTTGTTGGCTTGAACCATTTTCTCCTTTGTAGACAAGGCTGTTTTCTTTGCAAAACCAGAATTGGAATTGCATCCTACCTGGCATTATCCATTTGTGAAAATAATCATTAGTTTTACTTTTTACTATTAAATTGTTAGCACAGTTGCTTACATAGTTTTGGGCTTTGCACTCTTCTAAAAGATACTCTGCATAGTTTGCAGCTTACCACAGGTCAGATATCATTTTTACATGATCACTTTTTCATGATGTAGTTTTCTGGCTTCCCTTTAGACAATATTAAGGAATCTGCATATGTTTTCACTCTTCTAGAAGACACCTTAGTATTAAAAGAAAAAAAAAATATTGTAACACGGTAAAACATGGCAGGATGGACCCCAGTTTCAGTGGGCATCTTTCAAAAAAACTTTACAGCAGAAACTGTGATACAAGTCCAGAAGAAATACATGCATTTAAAATAAAATGGAAAATAGTTTTGTGGACATTTGCATTCTATAGAGACATTTTTTTTCAGAGGGTTACATTTTTCTAAGCCATTTTGTAAACATGCTCATCACTCTATATAGTACTTTTCCATTAAGTAATGGGCTACATGACAAAGGAAAGTAGTCATAAGAAGTCCTTATGATGAAATAGGTCCTTATACTCTGCCCCTGGGAATTGAACCCAAGCCCTTTGGCATAGCAGAGAGCAGTGACTCTTGTAAATGTCAGTGTTGATTAATTAGGGGCCTGGCCTGAACATACCTATTGAAGTAAAGCTGTCATTTATTTCAGAGGGGATTTTGCCCAATCAAAATGAAATGCTCAAATATCATGTAGTTAAAAGTAACACTGAATTTGGAAAATACTAGCTTCTAGAATAATGAAGGGCCATCCTCCAAAAAAATCTTTCTCAGGACAAAATGACACACAAACCATACTCCAAAGGTGAAGACTGTGGATTTTTTGTCAGGCTCATTTGAACTAAATTGCTATTTCCCAGAAGTTCTTCAGGTGTGTTATACCAACTTGAAGACTGAGGTCTAAGACCTTTTGGTTTGCAAAAGCAACATGTTCAGCTGCAAGAGGGGGTATGTTGTTTTGTTACCTTATCCTGTTCATTTCCAGGGTGTTTCCAGGCTATTAAGAGTGTTTTGTAGGGAGCATGACACTTTTCATATTAATTGACAACTAAGGAACAGCAGAGAATCTTGGATATGTGAGATGAAGAAGTGAGAAATGTACAGTGTGAATTCTTACAATGGGATTATTGGAGGAAAACCCAAGGTTGTTTTGCAAAAAAGGAAGATGGAAAAAGGAAATGGGAAAATGAAGAAATATTATGATTGTCAGTTAAATAAACATTAAGGATACATAGTTTAAAAATTATGAGTTGCCGTGGTTGCAGTAGTAATAGGTGGTCCAAGGAATAGGTGCCTGTCCATTTTTACTATACGAACTCTGTTTCTTGACTTAAAAGTTTTATAAACACCCCACAGATTAAATTTTTTTGTGTTCTCCTGTGATCAAATGAACATGGTATAGTTTAGACACTGGTCCTCCACCAGAATGAGACTTTCTGACATATCTATAAGAGGTACTAAGTAAGTTTGCAGATGATACAAAATTGGGAGTTGATGAGAGGCCCTGCAGAGAGACGTTGACAAATTAAGAGGACTGGGAAATTGCCAATCATATGAAAGGAAAGTGCTGGATTCTGCGCAGGGGTTGGGTCAACCCTGGATGTATGTACAGCCTGGGAATGAGGTGCTGGAGAGCAGCACCCCAGGTCTGGTTGATGGCAAGTTTAATACAAGTCAGCAGTGCCCTGGCAGCCAGGAGGGCCAACCGTGTCCTGGGGGGCATCAGGCAAAGCATCACCAGCTGGGCGAGGGAGGGGATTGCCCTGCTCTGCTCTGCACTGGGACAGCCTCACCTGGAATATTGTGCCAGTTTTGAGCACCACAATATAGGAAAAATATTAAGCCATTAGAGAGCATCCAAAGGAGGACAACACAGATGATGAAGGGCCTTGAGGGGAAGCTGTATGAGAAGTGGTTGAGGTCACTCAGTCTGTTCAGCCTGGAGAAGAGGAGACTGAGGGGAGACCTCTATGCAGTTACAACTTCCTGGGGAGGTGAAGAGGAAGAACAGAACTGATCTCTTCTTTGTAGTGACCAGTGACAGGACCTGAGGAAATGGCCACAACAATGAAGTTGTGTCGGGGAAGGTTTAGGTTGGATATTAAAAAAAGGTTCTTCACCCAGAGAGTGGTTGGGCACTGGAACAGGCTCCCCAGGGAAGTGATCACAGCACCAAATCTGACAGAGTTCAAGAAGTGTTTGGACAGTATTCTCAGACATGTGGTGTGATTCTGGGGGCTGTTCTGTGCAGGGCCAGGAGATGGATTTTTATGATCCTTGTGGGTCTCTTCAAACTCAGAATATTCTCTGATTCTATGATTCTATGATCTTTAAATATAAGATTTTTATTTAATATTTTATTTGTTAATATTTTAAGCTGATTTCTATCTCCCTGAGAGTATTTGGACACTTGTCCTTACATAAAACATTTCTGTCAAGGTGCTGAACATTTTAAGACACCTCAGAAACATTCTTCCTTGGATTTACCAATAGCATAAGGATTCAGCAGATGGCAGGATGTGGCCAGTTCAAGACAGCCAAGAATCTGGGCCTCCACCCTCCTTTCTGAGCATGTGTAACCAAGCTGTCTGTCTGTCAGACAGTGGGAGAGAGACCAGTGTGGGAACTGCTTGTACTATTGGAAAGCTTTTTAATGAACATCACTGTCATAATTAAGAAATTATCTTTATGCATTTAAACAGAGGCCCCACTTATGTGCTATATGAAATTCTTACTTTACATCTCTGGAAATCATAGAGTATTTCTTTTCATTGGCTAGGAACCCACAACTTAGCACATGCATTATGGCAAGTATGAAAGGATTTTCTTTATGATCTATTAAGATTAAGAAGTACATGCACCCATTGCCAACAAGCACACCATCTAATCAATCCTGCATTCCATTATTCTGCTTCATACTATTTTTGATGGGAAAATTCCACTGGGTGGGCCGTCATCCCTTTTATAAATTAAGGAATAAAATAAACAAACAAATAACCCACTCACAACCCAGACTCATTCTAAGGCCCAGAAGGTTCTCATACATTAAATGACTGCCTCCCAAAGTAACATCTATTTTGTATTTAAGTTCAAGTGTTTCAATGAAAATTAATGGCAGTTGTGCACATTTGGGAAAGTAAGGATAGACCTCGAAACACAACACTATTGGCTGTTTGTGATGGATTTGGAAGGCTTGCAACCAAGCTTCCTATCAGGGGAGAAATCAGTGATACAGAATATCTTAGAATCATTTATTTATACTGTGTACAACAGTCACTGAACATAGGTGGTCACAGACTACATGCAGGCAAAACCTTATTTAGTAGTCTTAACCCAAAAACCACTTTCAGGTTGTCAGGAAATAATTCTCACCAAGAACTAAATCTAATCAGAGAGCATAAGATAGGTTGAACTCCCTCGTTGTTTACAAAAGTTCCCCTATAAACCTGAATCACCAAAAACTAACAGTACAACATTCCTAGAAAGTGCATGTATTCCTCATAGACTAAGAAAAGGAATGTGTAAGATTATATTTAACATGACCACCTGGTGACTCCACTCCTATCATAACAACAGAAAGTTAATATTTTAAAAGGTGCTTAGGACTCTCTGACTTTAGTGTAAGTTTTATGTTCCATAAAGGATTAAACACCCAAGTCTACTCACAAACAGGATCCAAAAGTGGCCAGCATGTAGTCCCCAGGAGCAGTGCTATTGGCATGAATATTCTCTAAGCATGGATGTGGAGTTCATCTTCCCAAATTCAGTCATCTGCACTGCAGGGCTCTGTATCTGAGCTTACTGTCAACACTCCCTTTTTCTCCCATGAAGAGAAACAGTTGCTTCAAAGGTGACAGTCATCTCATCCTGAAATAAATGCCTGAAATAGGTCTGATAAGACTTTACTTACACTAAAAATCCGGCAAAGGAGACTGGCTGAGGCATAGTTTTCTACACTGCAGAAGTCTACGTTTGGGTGAGATGAATCCCACTGCTTGTGTTTGGGCCGGTTTCACGCAGAGAACTAGCCCAGTTTTGACATTAATGAGTGGCTCATTGCCTAGTTTGTGCTTGGACTCCAGTAACCTCTAACAGCAAGGTGTCTCTCAAATCCTTAGAGAGTTACAATGCTGGAGGCCTCTCAGGGAATATCAACATGCTCCAGCAAGAGACGAATCTTGACAAAATGTTGTTATGGCTTCTTTCTTTCAAAACCCTGTTATGCAACTGTGACTGCATCCTCCCGGCAGAGGGAAGGTTGGGTTCCCCTTCATCCTGTGAGATTCCAGAATGGCACCTCCCACCTTCTCCAGGAGCATCCTAACCCTGTTCACAGGGCTCTGTCCCTCTTGCTGGAGACGTTCTGTTGGGTCAAAAGATGAAAACATTTGTTGAGCCAGAAAGAGAGAGCAGGTGTGACTCTGATATTGGATTGCTAGTTATTAAGGACTTAAGGGCATAGGTGAAGGGAGAATTGAGTGAACTGGGTTACAGGCAGTTCTGTGAGAACTGTTTTACTGTTTGGCATGAAATAAATCTTAGATAAAATGTATGAAATGCAAAAACAAGAAAAGATGTGTCTCAAAGGAAGAAAAGTATTTCACTTGAGTAAAGGAAATTAGAGGTAATATTGTAGTTTCACAGCCCATGTAATTTTCAATAAAATTTGCAGGTGGTTTGCTTTTTGTGTAGCCTAATGCTACAGAAAGCAGTTGATTGTGAAAGTACAAAACTGGAGTAAACCAAGAGCAAATAACCCTGAAGCCATTTAGACATTTAAGTGACTCTACTTTCATACAGCAAGGATGCGACTGCTGTGAACACAGCCTACATAGTTGGGAATTCTTTGCATGTATCCTTTGAATTTCAAGAGCAGAAGTAGGAGTCAAGTTTATTAAAGTTGATAAGAGAGGTGGAAGATTTTGTAGGAGTGTGCTTGAGCTTGCTGACCTCTCCCAGACTTCCTTCAGTTAAATTTCTTGTGCGTCTCCAAATCCCAGAGGCTTTGGAGCTCAATTCTTAGATTGTAGTAAAGTATTTAAGCAAATATTTTAATAGCTTTTCAACTCTTGTTCAAACACATGCATTTCTCAGCAGCAGTTCAGGGGTTAATAAAAACACACAAACATAATTTATTATAAGTTTATCCTTAATGTGCAGAATGAAGACATTTTCAGTAACACTTAAGCTATTTTGCTGCTCATACAACATAAAAACGGGCAGTTTAGGTTGCATATGAATTATGAAAACATTGGATTTCTCTGCTGCTTTGCACTGGAGGATCTCAGTTCACTTTCTGCCAGGAAGAACAACATTCTCAGAAATGTCCCTTCATATTAGGACTGATTTTACTTCACACCTGGAGACTGCACAGCTCTGAATTTCACAGCAAAGGAGACTTTTATATTCTCCCTAGACATTTAGCTCTTTCTCTGGAAAAAAAGAGTCTTATCCATATCAAAATTAGTCATCCAGAAATTATATCATTAAAAATCAATGGTAAATTCATATTCCTATTATGTTGGTTAGTATTCAGACCAGTAAAACCCTCATGACTGTTGCATCAGTTTCAGCAAGCACCTAAATGCTGCACAGCAGTTTCTGGAAGCAATGTAAAAATATGCTGCATGGGAATGTAACTGCTTGGGGAATAAGGCACAGTGTTTTGACCCAAGTTTGATTTTTTTCTGGACAGAAGAGTAAATATTACAAAATTCCCTTGGGGAACTTTAATGACTTTGTCCCATCTGCCTTCATCAGGTGGTAGTCACTAGGTCACTGGGTAGTCTACTACAAGTCATTTCAATCCATCACATGGTTGGTGATGTAAATGGAAGTGATCTACAAATGTGGGAGAAGTGGACAAACCTCAAAAGCACTCAAAGCCTCAAAAGGTCCATGTGAGTTATTTAAATGCCTTTGCTCTGTACTGGGGGTTTGGCATCTCATGGGAGCATTCTTATGAGAGACCAGATTGGATAGAAGGAGACATATGAGCAGCTGCTCTTGTAATATCCCAGAAATTCAGCTTATTTTCTCCCAATTCTGGGACTTCAGGAAAGATTATGGTTGGAATTTAAAAACAAAATAAAAGTTCAGAAGTACCCTTATTTCATCCAATTTGGCTTGGTAATCTCTCTGCATTGAATGGGTGTTTATTGCTTCATTTTGTAGGGCCTGCTGGCATTGGTACTAACTAAACATTCTTATTTGTTAGTTCCCTTTGATGGAAATAATGACAAACTAAAAGACAGATGCAATTTTGATGTAGCTTAAATCTGTACAGTTCTCATTATGTTGTCTCAATAGATTAAACCCAGAACTTTAGATTAAAAGAAGCCTCAAGCTTGGGACAAATGTGGGCAGAATTTCAGACTCAGTTTTATTCACTGTTAATTTTTTATTTAATTTTTAATTTGCAACTTTAAAAAAGTGGTTTGTTGTTTCATGTGTATAAAAGCTGCTGTGTTACAATGGCTTAAGTACATATCATACCTTGTTCAGCTGTATCCCTTAAGTCATTTGTATTTACACTGTGAAGTTTATCCCATACAGATTGTTTATATTCAACTCTGTTGATGACAGAAAGTTTACCAATAAACAAAGCACTTTACTCTCAGTTTAAACTAGGCATTTTTAAACTAAACTTCAATTTATGGAGGCAAAATTCCTTTACCTTTATAGTGGAACAAGATGGCTAAACATAGGCAAATAAAAATCATGTAATGTTTCTGTTTAATTTCCTTGGTAGTAGAGAGGAAAATTCTAGACTGAAATGATACCTTATGACATGAGAAACAACAATCTGGCTAAATAGAGTGCTTCCCTTCACTTTTGGCTGTCTGGGTTGACTCTTTGGTGAGTTCAGTAAAAAAGAACACAACTGATTGTGATCTCCACTATGCTAACTTTACATGAGTGAAATTTTGCTGGCTTTGATTACTTTACTTCTGATTTACACCAGTGCATGATTACCGAGGAGCTGAGGATGTCAGTCCTTGTTGGTATAAACAGGTGTAACATTAATGAGAGAATCACAGTCATGTACCTTTAAACAAAGAGAGAAATAAAATTTTATTCTTTTTGCTTCTAATCTCAGAGTTACTGTTTACACTGTCTATTTAAATAAGAAAGTTTATGTATCATTCTATAAATAATAAACAGACATTCCAGGTACTTTGCCAGGAGGAGTATACTTAGCAAAAGGAAGGAATGTTGAGGTCCACCTGTAAAATTATTTGTCCCTATAAGCAATAACAAGCATATGTTCTACATCGTATTTGGGCCTAGTCTCTGTGGCCCAGAACCAAAGTAAACACATTTTTCTGATGTAATTGTTTATTCTAGTTGAATTAGTGCAACACAGTCATAGCTGTGAGAAACATTTTATTTGGACCAGCTCTCAACCAGAGCTCAGAGAGGTTGCCTACCTGGCAAACCAGCAACAGTAGCTTGTTTTCACAAAGTCCTCCAAGTTTTGTACTCAGAGGAGCATATAAAAACATTTTAAAGCATGGGTTGTGGTCCTTCTCCAACTGACACTTGAGTAAATCAGAAGTAACTAAAACCAAGTCAAATGCAGCCCTCCTGGTATATATGAGATGGCCTTTATGTTCCACTCCCTTGCTGTTTTCCACTCTGACGTACGTTAGCACTCAGGGAAACGTTCTCACATACTGTTTGGGCACACACACCAAGTTTTTCCTCCTCCCTTCATTTTCCTAGTGCCAGTGTTGGCCACCAGATGAATGTGTAGCAGCAGTGATAATAACTGGAGCCTCTACCTGAATTCTTCACGAGAAATGCTGGTGCTGAATTGCACTAACTACTCCTTTGGAATGATACAATTACTTTCACACTTAACTGTCCTCATTCACATGCCTAAAAATGGAGGGAAAGTAAGAAAAGGATGTAAAACTTTTCACCCGGCACAATAGCATGTGATATACATGTGACATATATGATACATTTTTGAAGAAAAAAGTGTAAAGTTGCAGTGGTGAGAATTTCTTTCAAAGTTTTAAAAGTTCAGCATAAGTTTCTAGATACACTATACTCAACAAAGTTCTCTGTTTTCACTTTGAGAGGCTCACTAAGTTTTAGGGGATAAAAACCCTACATGCCTCTGTAGATAAGTACATTAAGTAATAAATAAGCCATAGGTAAGCAATAAAGTTGGGAAACATGGGAGTAAATATATAAAATGCTGACTGACTAAAACTATTTTCAAAATGGAGGTGTTATTTTAAACACATTTTCAGGTGTGAAGGGGATTGTACAATTCGATTTATTCCATATTTCTGTGGGGCTTAAATATGGAAGTTATAAGTTTTTATTCTTAAACCATAACATTAAAAAACAAAAAAAAGTTTTTTCCTTTTGAGGACACAGTCAAATGTAAACAAAAAAAAGTTTTCTAAGCCAGCTTTTTTACCAGATTCCTAAAAAAGTTTCACTTTCATTCTAATAGGGATTATTACTATTCACCCCTTCCCCATTATAGAGATCTGTTACTCACACAACTACAGTAAGCATGAGAAGATTCAGATTATTTCTGAACAGCAACGGAAGGGATGAATAGAGAAAGAGAAATAGAAGCTGGGAAAGGAAGTGACAGAGAATAAGGGAGCAGTTGTAAGTCTAAGCACTATGTTTTTGCTGTACTTTAGCAATGATCAAGTAAAGTGCAAGAGTGAGAGCAGTTGGTCATGGCAGTTTTCAGCAGTGGGAAAAGTGTGATTGCCTGAAGACTAAACTTAACATTTTATGACAGAACATCTAATTGTGCACTCTGACTGACACAGTGTGCGCACAGGAAAAAGAACTGATGTAGCATGTCTGTCCAGTATTCCCAAGTGACCCTCAGAAAGTAATTGGATTTTTTTTTCTCTTTTTTTTTTTCTTTTTTTTTCTTTTTTTTTCTTTTTCTTTTTCTTTTTCTTTTTCTTTTTCTTTTTCTTTTTCTTTTTCTTTTTCTTTTTCTTTTTCT
>JAWWLV010000121.1:104885431-104919750 GCA_035041135.1 Platyrinchus mystaceus | reverse complement strand
TTTCTTTTTCTTTTTTTTTCTTTTTCTTTTTCTTTTTCTTTTTCTTTTTCTTTTTCTTTTTCTTTTTCTTTTTCTTTCTTTTTTACATATACAAATAAATAATGTTTAAAGCTATCTTTCTTCTGTTTACTATATTGTTACACAGGTGGTTCATTCATTGAAAACACCTTCTGCTGTTCCAGATAAATTATTGTACAAACAAACAGTGGAAACCTCTGCCCCGGCAACTGAAAAGAAAGATCCCAGCCATTGCATTTGTAAGGTTTCTCCAGCGTTACTCACTCTTTTCAATCAAATCCTTCTGTGAATCAAAAAGAATTAGCCATAAGCCATTTTAAACAAAAGATGTACATCTGGAAAGAGATTACCTAAGCACGAATGTTCAACAGAAATCTGCGAGTCACAAAATGGTAATCTCTCTACATTCTTAAAGTCTTAAGCCAAAATGCTTTGCTTATATTGTAACTTTTCTGTTTGGGTCTCTTCTGTCTACACTGTTTCATGAAATGGACTCTTTGACATGTGAAAGGAAATCTAGTTCTAGATGTTTAGCTGGACTGAGCAGCCTGTTAGTTCTCATACTCTGGGCCATGCTGATCTTCTCTAGTGTAGATGCAGCACTAGCCAGTATCAAATCAGTCTTTGTGTTTGCAATTTCTCTTTTAAAAACAACTTTCATGTCTTGTTAGTTTTTCACTTAGCCAATAAAAGCTACTTGTGCACAAAATATAAGGTTTTCAGTGATACTTTTAATCAGATTTTCTTAGGGGATTAATGGCAGGATCCAGTGTATTTAACTTCTGCCTACAACTCAGGCATCCAAAAGTAGAAGGCACCTCTCTTTCTAGCTCAAAATCTCCCACAGATGCTTAGGAAATTTTGCTGCTTGTGCAATGCCAGAAATGTCTGCTGCTGGGATGTAACACTTAACTCTTCCCAACACAGTGATCCAGGACAGTACAGTCTAAATTCTGCCTGACTTCTCCTCAGAAACTGAAGTTAGTGTGCTCAGAGGTAGAACTAACTTAAGTTGATGGAAACAGGAAGGGGAATGAATTTTATAAGCAATTACTTTGAAAAGTAAGGAAAAATACAAACATGAGAGAAAAAGCCAAAATCTGGAGTTCCTTCTTGGGTCAGAAGAGAGAGGTAGGAAAGTAACACATGCTTGCTCTCTCTTGTGAGTTCTGAGGTCTCGTACACCTTTCTCCAGGGAGAATTCAGGTAACTTAAGCAACTGGTTTATGATTGGCTAAACGTACGACTAACTGCCTGTGTACAGAGCTGGTCACTCCCTCTGACAACTCTTGATTTTGTTGACTGGTTTCAACCCTATTTTATATATCTTTTGGAGATGAAGTTCCATCATGCACTGTGAAAACAGACAACTCAGCAAAGGTAAGAGGCCTTATTAGTGCTGCTGAAGGAAAAGATATGGTGCAAACTCAACTTTCACTAGAAACCAGAGAAAAGCTTCATTTGACCTGAGCTCCTCATTCCAGAGGATGCAGAATTCTCTCCTCTGAGGACTATCCAATATCTAATAATTTTTTTCCCTCACTTTGGAATATTCACAGCATCTGTTCCCCATGTAGATTGTCTAACAACCAACAAGAGTGAATTAATGCTGCAACATTTCTGTCTTTAATCTAAAACTCTAAGCCAACCATGAAACACAAACCTGTCAGAAAAAGGGTTCATTTTTTTTACTATCATAAAATGACCTCTCTCAAGCACTTCAACCCCACTTCTTATTAAAAAGAAAAAAGGGAAAAACATTTTTTCCCAGTAGAAAATAATTCACTGAAAAGATGGAGTGAAATAAAAAAAAAAGAAAAAGAAAAAGAAAGAAATATAAAAAGAGAATGTGTGTAAATGGAGACATTGTTTTGTGGGGAGGCAATAAAAAAGGAAAGCATACCAGTGACTGATTTTGCATTTAGTGTTTGTTTCTATAATGGAATCTCATGAATAAATATGATCACTGTTATGGCTTCTTGGATTAATTAAAGGGGATTAGTTTCTTTTCCACAATACTTTTTGATTTTGTAGCAAGTAGCAAGACTTAGTCCCCTGGATCCATCTCTATATATCTGAGACACTTATAATACATCTGAACGCACAGATTGATTATTTTAAAATGCATTCACTCCATTGAACCTAAATTTTATTATGTGTATACCACATGGATAAGTGCTTTTAGGAAATGCTTTAGCAGTGGTATTTTTGATGATTGTTTTCCTTCCAGATTTATATTCCACATACCATTATGAATGGAGAGAGAAAAATGCAAAGATGTGAAGATCCTGCCCTTACCTTAGTGCTCGTTTTGGAGGCTGCATCAAGGGTACACTGAACAGCCTTGTTTCAACCAACAACCTTATGAACTGATGATTTTATGAAATACAACTCCTATTGCTATTATAATATAATCCTTATTCCCTTCATCACCCAATCTTTCTGCAAATTTAGACCTTGCTTTATTTTCCTGTAGAGTGACATGGATGTACATACCCATTTCCATCTGCTGTGAGCTGTGGCATCCATTGAGTGACCAGATAGGAAGTAACTGAGTACAAGCAGCTCCTGCAGAAATCAGTGTCTGAATGCTTTTGCATGTCAGTGGGTGCATGATCTAGTCCCAGGGTAACAGTGTGTTTGGTCTTCTCATCTGCTTCCTGACAGTTGATTGTAAATCTGATTTCAGACTTCTTTTCTTTCTATGTTAGTGTGAACTGGGCAGCCTTACGAAGTGCCTTTTCTTCATCAAGAGGAAAGGTAAGCTTCTGTTAATGTATCAGAGCCTTGCCTGGGAAATTAGTTCATTTCCATCAGCTATTCCTTTTGTTGCTTTAGAGGTAAAAGTGTATATTCCCACAGAAAAAGTTAGCAAGGAAAGGTACAAAAAAAATATAGCAGAGGCAGACCCAGAAGCAAGCCAGCTTCTTTTGTTTAGGTCTTCTATAGTAGTGTAATTCTCTACCCAGTTCCATCGTGTCGATGGTGACAGCCTGGAAACCGTCATCCAAGAGGTCTCAGACAAGGAGAATAGAGGTGCTGGGAATCACCAGGTGGCGCTGGAAGACGCTGTGTGCTGAGCTGTGAGGCTGTGAGCACGGCTCAACCCTGGCTTGCCTCTGGTCGATGGCTGTTATTTGGAAAGCTGTGGGGAGAAATATCAAAGTTGCCTTCTTGCTACAATTTCCCCTGAAGAGCTCTTCTGAGAGGCACTCTTTCCTGGGCAGTTGGGTCTGAGTGGAGGTTTCAGAGAATCATAGAAAGGCTTGGGTTGGAAGGGACCTTAAAGATCACCAAGTTCCAATCTCTCTGCCATGGGCAGGGACATCTTCCACTAGACCTGGTTGCTCAGAGCTCCATCCAACCTGGCCTTCAACACTTCCAGGGTTGTGCATCCACAGCTTCTCTGGGCAACCTGTTCCTGTACCTCATCACCCTCTTTAGGTACTGAAAGGCTGCAGTTAAGTCACCCAAGGGAGCATATCTTGCCTGAGTGTTCAGCCTCCTGTTAATGGTAAAGGCCTGGGGGGAAACCTACAGCCCACCTCTGTCAGCAAAAGCACCCAGTGGGTCAACAGAGAGCAGTAAACCCTGGGGTCTGAGCCTTGGACCTGCCTGCTTGAATCTGCCTGTCTTGCTGGTCCACTTAACTAACAATTAAATATAAATGGTTGAAAATATTGGCTTCTATATGGCTGAATACATTCTGTTCAGCTTTGTGAGTGGACTGTCCTGTATTATATAATGTGCTATGCATTACTGTTTTTTAACTGGTGGTATTGCCAAACACCTTGCAACCTAATAATTATATGGGAGACTTAAACTTCTGTACATTGAATATCTCAATTTCAGAATTAAAAATAAATTCATAAATAATAAATCCTCCCCTCTAAAAAAAAAAAAATCAAAACACCATCAGTAATTGTGGAAAAAAACCAAACACAACAACAAAACCAAACACAACGAAGCTGTGCATATTTTTTGGGGCCAAAAGGTGAGAAAACTGTTTATATCTTTGAAACTATTTGAGAATCACTGGGGTTGAGATGACTTCCCCTCTCGTATATGAGTTCTTGAGGATATGTTCTGTTGAATGTTGAAAATGTTCAATTTTCAATTAAAAATGTTTGGTTTATTGTTTTGTTGTTGTTGTTGTTGTTGTTGTTTCAAAAGATAATTGAGGAAAAGTCAGAGAGAAATTTGAAAGTATCCTCTTTTTCTTCTGTTTGAGAAAATTCATAGCATTCATTTATTTTTAACCTTTCATAAGTATTTACTGTTTTGGCTAGCTGTAGCAATTAACTATAACAGAAGCCTACCAGGACTTTAACATATTTCTCTTCTTTCTTTCCCATTCCCTGAGAGTTTGTGGATACTTTTCTGGTCACAGTTAGTTGGGGAATCTGATTTGTGGTTCAGTACTAGTGCACTGAGAAAAAGTGCCACCTATCACATTATTAAAATCACTCTCTGCAGTCTCTGGGGATCTTTATATGTCTCTGATTCTTTGTATGACCCAGTTTGATCCTGTTAGCTCATAAAATTTGATTGGATCACAGAGCTCAAAGAGCTGTGGTAAATGCACTGTCTGATTTTAACTCCTTGATGACCTCAGACATGTTCCTGTATTTAGATGTACACATGTCCGCGTGGGGCTGCATCCGGAGAGATGGCTCTGCTCCAGCAAGGCACTTAACCAACCGCTCAGCACGGAGCCACTGGGCTCCAGCCAAGAGGGAGGGACTGTGACATGACCTGCATTGTGAATTGCATTCAGATTTATGGCTAGAGCTGGTCTGAAAATGAGGATAGGTAATCCAAATGTGGTGTTTATTTTACATTGAAAGGGAGTATTCACAAAGGTTCCCTTAGTCTAATAGAGTCTCTCCCAAAGGCCCCTGGGGGAAGCCCACCTCGTTCCTCTCCCTGAGAGGATGTGTCTAGAGAGATTAAGCTTGTGATGATAAAGTGAAGCTTTATGAATACTCTCCAAAATGTCATGCAAATTGTGTTTTTCTAACCTGCTCTGGTTCTTGAACTCTGAGTAGAGTTTCTGAAAGGTTCTAAAGCATTCCAACATTTTTGAAAGTGTTACAGTTTCACTTAATCCTCAGGTGGATGGTGTGGTATCTGGAACCATGCATATTGCTGAACCTTCCTTTCAATGCTGGTGTTAAAGACAGCTTTATCCTTGTGAGTTTTCAATTGTTCCTCCAGTTTGCTGACTGAGGTGTAGCATTGACATGTCTTTTTGTATCATATGATGTTGATTCTTTCAGTGATAGCACTGGCAAAGATGATACAGGTTTCCAAGTTGTTAAAGTAGCTTTATGCTTTTCAGTAGATTTTACCTCAGCTGAATACAGTGACAAAGTTTGTGTTGAACAAGTGAAGAGTAAGGTATTAACATGGACAGTGGGTGTACAGCAAATGTGTAACCTGGATGATAAAACCGATTAAAATGATGGTACATGATCCTAGGATATTTTGTAAATCCATGCAAGAGTGGGTCAGAACATCTATTTTTCTACAGTTTCTACACTTTGTACTCTTGATTTTAAGTCTATTTTCTTGAAAGTGTTCTTAACTTTGTTCTGTGTGCAGAATTAAACTGGAGATTTATCTTTTCAGATGCTGGCACTCTTTGGTATGAAGAGTAAAAAAGGAGAGGACAGTATCTTCCTGGACAGGGCTGAAGATGATTGGTAGACACTGGCTCCCTAGCAATTTAGCTGTGGTACTTGAGTGTGCTGTGATAGTGAAGGATAAGTTTAGGAGACTGTAAGCATCTTCCAGTTCTGTGCATAGATTTTGATCATTTGTTGTAGTTGTGGCCAGTTCTTTTCAAGACAGCTCTCCAGTGCTCTATCTGAGCAGTTCCTTCAACATATAATATACATTCCTTCCATGAAGTGATAACTCTGGCATCTGGGCATTGCTTCAAATAAATAATAATTTTATTTGGCAACCTTACAGTAAGATTATCTGGTGGTCTTTGTCCTGTTTGATTTAGTCCCATTTTAGTAAGTTCAGCCTGTAGCTTTCAATGTGCTCTGATCTCAAGTCTAAGCAAAGGAAAAACCCACAGGTAATCAAAGTACTGATTTTCTATTTCTATGTGGAATATTAAACTACTGCCATTTGTCTGCTGAAACAGGAAAAGTACACTTTGTATTTATTTTGGTCTTGACCTTAGAACCAATGGACAATTTAAAAAAAGTCAAATGATATATAAGCAACAAACAAACCTAGCACTGACAATGATTTCTTTTCTATATATTTTCTCTCTAATGCCTAACAATAGCATCTAAATTTCTGATAGAGAAACTTCTGTGCTATTTAGACTGCACAGCTGTGAAAGTTACTCTCTACGCAGAGGGAATGCTTGACTGAGCATCATAGAAAGGGAATAGTTTCCTAGGGAAAAGGAGTCCACTCGTATAAAGTTCATGTCCTCCAATACATCTGCTGATTCACACATGCAAAAAAAAATCTGGGAATGAAGATCTTTTAAACACCTTTTGTGAATGATCATTTCACATAGTGTTGTTGAAAATAGATGGAGGAGGATAAGGTCCCATCTCTGGCTCACATCTGTCATTGTCTTCTCAAGCACATAGCATAGAGTAGGAGACTCCTGTTCTGATCCCCAATCAAGGCCTGCATTTTAATCCTCCAAAGCCTAGAGATTTTGTTGGGTTTGTTTAAAAAGAGTCAAATCTGAAAACACATGCTGAAGCTGTACAGACTCTGAGCTAGAATAAGCTGAAGGATGCTAGACCCAGTGGGAATTAAAAAACCTGACCCCCTTCCCAGCTTCAAGCTTCCTCTCCCAGGCATGCAGCAATGGGCTGACCCTTTGCACAATGGGCTTACCTTCCCCTCCAATAAGTCAGCCTAGCATGAGAGCAACATATGGAGACTTTGGGGCCTTCTTCTGTCCAAAAAATTGTGTCATTTTCAGGCAGTATAGGACCCCCAGCTGTACTGGCCTTCCTCCTGTTGAAGTAAGTATCAAGACTCTCACTGACTTCTGTGGAAAGGGAACTGAGCATTGAGCTTGCTTCTGGGAAAACAGAAAATAAATAAGGCAAATTATGTGGATCCCTGGGAGTCCATAATTTAGGGATTACTCATGCAAAAGCAATATTTAGACTATTTAAAATGCATATTAGTTGGAAGATGTACAGAAATATTTGGTATTTTCCCTGAAAAGAGAGCTTCCGTGTGTGCAAAGTAGCTGGTGATATTGCAGTGACACAGTGTAGTGAACAGCAGCCCCGACAATGGGACAACAGTAGAGGGTATGAAAAGGCTGAGGCAAGCAGTTTGCACCAAGTTCTTTACTTTGGAGAAAGTCCTTGAATAATAGATTGTGATATTAAGCTTTCACTCTTACACTCTGAAAATTTCCATCAGATCATGAACACAATAATTTATGTGAATTTTAGCTGCACTGTCTTTGGAGAGAATTTGCATTTTTGTGGAAGGAAAACTACAAGTTTTTTGTAGGTACAGGAAAAAATTGTATGAGTTTTCTAACTTCTGCAGTACTTCTCTAGTGTATTTGAAATTTTTTTTAAAAACTTCAGTTCTTCTCTCTGCTTTGCTTATGAATAAATATAGATGTTGGTTACCCACCATCCTACTCCCCAAAAAAGAGCGTGAGAATCTTTTGTAAAACAAAATGAAACAAATCTGAAAAATGCTATATAAAATCCCAGAAAGATTTTAATGAAGAAATATCTAATTGTAGAAGCAGATACACTGAGATGGGTGGAGGCAGATGTATACAAATGTAGAGATAAAACTTGCTTCTCTGTATCACGTACACTGATGGAAGAGATTTGTCCTTCTCCTTGTAAATTTATACCTCACCATCCATCCCTCTGTGTTACTGATGTGTGAATTGTAATAATGGATCCGTCAGATAATCAATTCAAATACCTTCCTCTTACTAGAAGCTATATTGGTGACTTTGCAAAACTGTAACACCAGCAGAAGCTTCTAAAGCAAAAAAATCTCCTTAGTTTTGATCATTCCAAAATACTGCTCATGCAAAGGTTACTGGGCAAACCCAAACTTAAAGCAAAACAGATTTGTCCCCACGTTTATGTACCACTATATGTGCTCTCTACAAATCAGGTTGTGTAATGATGGGACTGACCTCTGATTGTGGGAGGCAAATAGGTATAACAGGTCACCATCTTTCTGCGAGAGAAACCTGCTGGCAACAGACAAGCCATGCAGTGTGCATTTTAATTAAAATCACATCCTGGGCATTTAAGTTTTCAAAAATTATTAGTATGACAGAGGTTACCTTTTCTTGTGACTACTATTATTACTGTCAGACTGCCTGCTTCAAGTGGGGGGCTGAAGGTTACATATGGGATGGAGAAATGTATAAGTTAGCTGGAAGGGGTTAGTACATGGGGCCGCAGCCTTGGAAAGCTCTTTGTTGGCCAGTGCTCTCTTGCTGTTTTGTCCACAGCTGTGCAAAAGACCCCTCAGGACATCATGTATAGCCCTCAGCAGTGACTGCACTGCTATAAACTTCAGGTGACTCTGATCAAATCCAATTTCTCTTCCTGAACCAAGCACACACTATCACTGTTGCATATTCCTAGCCAATGTAAGCAGGGGTAGCAACCTCACAGATTACTATAGTTAATTTCATTCAACTTTATGCTTAGTATTGTTGTATTTCTTTAAATAATTTTGAACTGTTTTGAATTCCTGCACATGTAATTGAGGCTAATGGAACATGGTGAAATAAGATGACATTTGGGTGTATATAAATAGCCTTACAGATGAAAAAAATGAGCTGTTTAGCTTAGTAAAGGACACAATATCATGTAGGAAACTTAGGACTCACAAAGAATCTTTCTAGGAATGTTCTTAATTTTTTTTTGCTATTCATACTGACATTCCTATGATTCATCAATGTGCATTTTAGAAATAAAACTGTGACACAAAAGGATGAAATGACCTACCCAAGGCTGTACAAAAACTTGTGGTACAGTCAGCAGCTGACTCATATTCCTAAATCTCTGTTCTATTCTATTGCACTATTCTTTGGCACCCAGCTAACAACTGTGCCTTGAAAAGTCTTCCCTTCTTAAAACAGGTTTTATTTCAGCTCTGAGGAGCACAACCACTTTAAAAACAGAGACACAAACAGCCCACATCTTTGGGGAAAAGTTTAAAAAAAGCATAAGAAAAACAAATTATTTCACAATTTATAATTCCACTTTGAAGTGCATTTTGGTGATTATCAGATAAATCCCTAAGAACAGAATTGGAATGACACTACATGTGCTTGAAACAGTTCTCTGTGTAATGGATCTTTTGGAACTTGCTTAAGGTACCATAAGAAGTCTGTTTTTATCATGCTGTACTGTAAATATTTTAGTACTAAAATTCGCCTTTAATAAAATTAACTACAAATTCCAAATGTTTAATGGACTCCATGGCAGTAAAATTAAGAAGAATGTCATTTTGTCTGTTTAATGTGCCCCGAAACATTCTTGCATTGAATTAGGACTCTGATTGTTATTTTTCAACTCAGGACTTGGCAGGTGTGTAATGCAACTCCTGATAGCAGGACAGCAGATTACATTCTCCTATAAAACCATTTCTAAGGGACTTGGCACAAACACTGTTATTACATGTCTGCAGGTGTTTAGTAATTGGATTAATGCAGAGCAGAAGGAATGTCTGATGCCCCAGTACTGAGAAATGCTGAGGAAAGACACATTCATTTCTGAGAGTAAGCTGGAATGCATGATGACAGCCTGTTCACACACATGGAGCCAGATCTAAGCCTGCAAGTTTAAAATTAACTGCTGTGAGCAATCACCTTCCAGAGGAAAGTTTATCCAAACCTAAATACAATAACAGGAGCTCTGTAAGTAAGGAGGTAGGGAGCTTTGCGCTATGTTTTGATCCTATTCCAAAAGCAACTTGCATAACCTTAGCAAAAGTCCTTATATCATGCATATTATGAATCCCTAAAATCCTCAGTGTCTAATAAAAATGTCCTTGATAAACATATAGATCCTCAAAATTCTGTAAAGGTATAGAGAATATAATATAATGTCAGGTCAAGGGCTTTCAGGATGAAATGATGTTCTTTTAAATATCATGATCGTGGATTAGAAAGGCTTTTGTAATGGCCAGGGACTAAAAACATAAATATTTCTATACTGATGAAAATATTAAACTAAGTCCATTTGAACTAGTAAAAACTAAATTTCTAAAAGGGTCTCAGCTTAGGTCCTGACAGTACACAGAAAAATACTTGCATGAAATCTTTAGGTTCACTAAGTTTCAATGTACAACTGACAGGTTGACCTCTTGAGCATGGGTACTGTTTTAGAAAGCATCTTTTACACATATGGTTTATAGATTAATTTTAGCAGCAGAGGGATTTAGGGATAAAAACAGTTCTTGTTTTATCTTCTGCTGGGAAAACAGGACCCATGAGAAAAAGCTCTCTGCTTCTAGGGCTCATGGGATGACAGAAGTGATGTAGATCCAGTGAGGGTACTCTAGGAAGTATTGTCTTTTTTACCTGTCAGGGTATTATTGTACAGAACTACACTGTGAGGAAATAAAGGTACTGAGGTGACCGATCAGTGTGCTCTTTGGCTGTCTGGTTCCTCTGGAAACAGTACTAGCCAGCTGCAGCTAGGAGTGACCAATGCCTTGTAACAGACTCTTTGATAATCATAAAAGCCACCATGTTTGAATAATGTTCATGACTCACACTTCTTGGTGTTTCCAAAGTACTTTTTCCAGACTGTGGAGATGTCTCAGGTGAGGATTTGAGTCCTTTTGTCTTTTGCCTCGTCTCTCTAAACTTATAGATAAGATGAGGGATGGATAAAACTCCAGGTCACTTTCTTACATTGGTTGTCCAGAACTACAATTTACTGAAATAAATTTCAAGAAGAAGTTAAATTTACAGTTCTTTATATTATCTTTATGAATTCACTAGCAAATAAGACAGCAGAATACATTAAGACTGAAATAGATACAGAACAATTTAATTGTACCACATTGCCTACGGAAAAGAAAATATTTCCGTGGGGAATTTATTAAAAATACCCTTAATTTTTAGGGGTAACACTTGTAGATTTTACCGGCATCTTAAAAGCTTTGTCCTATGCAATGAATGGTGTTTCACTGGGGATTGGGTATTTAATGGCCCTGGAGCAAAAGGCAGCCTCATGGAGGTTGTTGAGAGCTCTGCACTGCCTTCCAGATGCAAGTCACAAGTCATTCCCACTGCAGTTAAAGATGTCAAACAACTTCCGCTGTAGTTTTGTCTTTTACATGCCCACAGCTTTCCCTGGCTTGATCTCTATCAGAGGGCTTATTGCTGAGGACATGGAGAAGAGGGCATTGACTCCATGTATAACAGGGTTCATATTGCACAGATAAATGCACATGCATGATCTACTGCCTTGAAAGTTCTTTAGGATGAAAGGTTTAGCTTCTGTAAAGCTCAGGGAACGCTGTATCACCATTCCTTTCACAGAGTTGTCTGTGTTGCAGTTTAGATCCTTTTTGTGCATTTCACAAGTCTGCCTCTAGTGTGGAGGGTCCATTTCATGTGGTGTGAAGAATGCTTCATTTGAATTTTTTCAGCTTTCAGATGTTTGACTTGGGAGCTTTAAAACTCTTTGCCCATCAGCTTTTATGAATTTAATTGCCTTTTTTTTTTTTTTTTTTCCAGAACAAGAAAATTAAAAAAAGTCTGTGGTGAATCCACCAGATTGAGCACTGCATTCCTGTGGCATGGAACTGCTGTGCTGCATAATGATGCTGACCATACAGGCTGACAGCAGGCTGTTCTAGCAGGGAAATGAATATCGCTTGAATGACTCAGGGAATAATAAAAGCAACCAGTTCTGCATCTAACCGTCTCATCTCCCAGGAAGATGATGGTGTTTCCATCTAACCTTTTCCAGCTTTACTACTCAAAATTGGATTAACCCCTGAAAAACAACTTTGAACATATATGAGAAAGTCTCTTAAGCCCAGAGTTCCCTGCAGATGAAGGAATAACTGTGTACCAAAAAAGCATCCCAACAGTGGTGCCGAAAAGGAAATAAAAGGACAAGTTTGCAGATGTTTTCCCTGTTTGTACACTGACTATGAATTCAATCAGTCTATTGTTGAACACAAGAAAATAAGTTTTCTGGACCTTTAGTTGGACTCAATACATGCTGCTATGATCTTAGGTAAGTATGAAAGTTACAGAGTTCAGACAAAACCAGTTACTTCCATTCCCCTTATTGTCATTGGAAATGACAATAACTTATTTATGTCACACCTGGCTTAAGAGTTGCCTTCTAGAGGTACCCACACTTCTTTCTTCACTTACTAAAAGGGGACTTGCAGAAGTCTTAAGCCTGCCTAAAACTAGAACCATGCTTTCAGACTATTGCATTAACTTATCTGAATCTCATTCCAGACCATAATATCAGGAAAGTTTCATTATACATTGTTGCAGTGAAACACTGCTTTCACCTCCAAAAAAAATTACACTATCCCGTAAAAATTTGATATTACTGAAACAACTGTTGACAAAGTTGTATTAGGCAAGGTTCACATCTTTTCACATAGATATGTAAGAAAATTCTTCAGCCTCATGAGCAGCAGGTATTTTTACTCTCTCTGAATAGGGGCATTGTCTGTCTGTAGTTTCACTGATTTCAGGGACTGTCCTCTGGGAGAGACTGTGTAGCACCTGCCCTGTTTGTGTGTTTACTGATGGGAACTACAGACAGTATTACTCAAGAAAGACGGCATTCACCACCTTTACCAAAGGAGTTTGTTAGTTCACCTTTCACATTAGTATTGGTATTGAAATAGAAAGACCTCACTAGAAGATCCTAGAAACACAGCAGTTTTAACCATTGTCTAATTCTATATCTTCTATGTGTTAATTTTTTCCCACATTTTCTTCAGAAAGGATGATTGTAAATTATGAAGTTTTAAAAAGTAAGTTTTTCCACAAGTGAAAGAAGGAGCGCACACCTCACTCCTGGGACAGATGTCATGATTATTGTTTAATTTATACATGCTTTTTAGGAAAAAAAATATGTGAAAGGTTTGTCTGCTTAAAGCATTTAGTATGCCCTGTATTTTTAAAGAAACATTAACTGTGCTATGGAATATATATTTGTGGAGGTTTTTTTAAGAAATTTGAAATTCCTATCATGTCATAGTTTGTTTTAGTTTCTTACTTTTATTTTTACATTTTAAAAAATGCAAAATATCAAGAGATGTGAGAACTAGAGGTGGAGATGTGTTCAGACCTGTAATCTTACATGTTCAGGAGGACTTCAAAGTTGAAACTGGTAGGATCTGATTGAGTTTCATCACAGAGGATAAATTTATGCCTGTAAGCTATAACCTTTGGTCAGTCTCTGTTTCTTCCTATTAGCTGAGATATACTTCAGTTATTCATCTGTCATGTAGTCACACTGAATAAAATTCTCTTTCGTTTGTTTTTCATTTGTTTTACTGGCTACTTACACCTTTGAAAAAGATGGAAGCTGTCCAAATTGGTGGCGTGTCTATCTACAGAAGGCAAATCAAACTTTTAAAAAATATTATCCACTGTGCTAATGAAAAGGATGGCAACTCCTGGGGCTGCTGTAAAAACTGAAAAGTAGAATAACTTTATTCATATAGAAATTGAATTGAGGAAGCAATGAGTTGTTGTTATTAATGCCATGTTATTTTAGCCACAATGTGGTACTCTGAGGCCACATTATACCAGTAAATAAAATGGACCAAGACTCTGCTGCAGCTCTGTGACCTACTGTCATGAGTGAGCTCATGATCAGCCATCTAAACTCTTCTACTTTCAAAAACCATGTGACTGCCTCCAAACAGACTGTTGGGTTTTGAGCCTGCTAAAAGTTGAGAACTGTGTCCAGACATTATCTGGAAGAGTATTACTTTGGATCAAAACAATGTCAAGAGGTGTGCTAGTAATTTAATGTCCTGACCTGGCTCTGTTTAGTATGCTATTATAGAAGTAGGTGCTGCACAGAGCCAGAAATCAGCACAATGCCAATCAGACATTGATATTAGTAGCACTATTAAGAGAAGGCATAAATAAAACTGGGTTCTGAAAAGGCATACTTTTCTTTATGCCTTGCAGAATGGAATAAAAAGAAACTAAATTTCTTCTAAAATTTGGGAACAGATGTATGCTCTTGCTGTTACTCATATAAATCTGGAAGGGGTATATGCTTACTGCCATTCAAAAATGTTCCCTTTATCAGAGGAAGGCAGTATGTGAACAATACAGTACAAATTTGTCATGAAAATCCAGATTCACAAAACAACAATATGAAGCGTTCTCTTCACCCCAAATTTTGAGGGTTTCAAATGTCAACTGGAATGAATAGTAATGTTTTCCATGCAAACATATTTCTTGGACAACTCCTGGAAACCTGATGCCTGAACACTGCTCCTTATGGGAACTTCTCTGAGTTTCTGTAGCAGTCCACACCTGAGGATACACTGAAATACATCCTGTTCATGGCTGGAACCATGAAGCTATGTATATTTATCTCATATGCCTCCATTATAAAGTGCACTTGAATATTGCATCTAGCTTCTGATTTTAATACATGGTCATTGTACTGAGTTCTGATGGTAGGTTCCGTGTGGGCCAGCTGGTAAAGGAACTAAAGCTCAGGTTTGTGTTTCACCTGATTGAGCAAACTCTGCATCCCATTCTCATTGTACAATGAGGGCAGATCCCTCAACTGGATAAAACTTTTCTGGAGACAATAGGATAATTGTGGGAAGACACCAGAAAAGTCTAATGCCTCAGTTTTTTCGTGAAATCCTGAGTACCTTAGGTGACTTCAGGACTAAGTGATTCCAGATATTGAATGTGAATGAGTGCAGCCCTAAGAAGGACTCAGTAACTTAGCTGCAATTTTCATTTATTGCTTGCTAAAGCTCACCTAGACACAGAGATGATAATGCTGATTACATGAATTAATTTTACAACAAAAGACAGCCTCTTCAAATTCCATTTCAGAAAGCAATTCTTGATTTGAGGTGAAAAAAGGTTGGGATATCAGATTTTTGAAGGATAAAAAAAAAAGAAGGTGCTG
The DNA here is from genome assembly GCA_035041135.1 of Platyrinchus mystaceus. Lineage (NCBI taxonomy): Eukaryota > Metazoa > Chordata > Aves > Passeriformes > Tyrannidae > Platyrinchus > Platyrinchus mystaceus. The sequence continues at coordinate 104,904,580 of JAWWLV010000121.1, read as the reverse complement.
TGTTTATGATGTTTCTTTATTAAAATAGAGAATATTGCTACTGAAATTATTGTATCCAGTTCTTCCCTGCTTAGAGAGATCTTATAAGCTGATAATATTTAATTCAAGATGACATTTAAACTTCCTTGCATTCTTAGATGTATGGTTTTCCATCCTATCCAAAGTCAATCTGATGCTAAAAGTACAGCTACACTGGCAGACAGGGCTTAAAGAAATACAGGGCACAGCTAGTGTTGAAAAAGTCTCTGCTTCATTTCTGCATAACACAGTTTGCAGCCCAAGATGAAGCCACTAGAAAACCTCAGCACAAGCAAGATACACAAGGCTGTATAGCCAATGATAACAGGAAAGTTTAACACTAGATCAACACAAGTATAATTAGCTGTTTCAAGTGGAGACATTATTCTTCATTTCCTGCCCTCAGCCTGTTGCTCTGAACTGTTAAACAATAGCGGTTTTTCATGCAAGAAGGGTTGGGTTTCAGAGGCTGGTGAAATGGTTCCCCTGTGGGACCAGATCCAAGGGTGGACAGATTCACTGGAAGTGTCTCTGTGCTGCTTCAGGTGGGCCAAGACAGCCTGACAAACACATAAATGCTGGAGGAAGATAGCTTTTTTGACAACCAAAAAGCCATTAGGATTAATTCAGCAGTATTTTCAACTGGCTAATTTCAGTCCTTTAGACTCACATGGTCTTTATACCCACTGTACTAAAACACGATGAAGAGATCCCTTCCCCTTTTTTCTCCTGAGCTCCAAATCTTCAACATAATAAAAGAGTTCCCCTTTCTTTTCTGTACTAGTCTTTGCACAACTCTTTGTTTTTCTCCCCACTTTGGCAGCCTCCTTCATCCACATCTCACTTTTCAGTCATACTTTTTCAATCATACCTTTTTTTGTTCAGCATTGTCTTTGTTGCCTATTATTAACTTCCAGATGCACTAGGCTTTCTTTCCATGGATCCAGAATTCTTCAAGCCCTAGTGGGACTTGCACTTGCCAAAGATCACTAGTCTATCGAGGCAGGCTGAACACTATCTGAGTCAAATTCCTCAGTTACAGGTAATGAGGAGCAGCTAGATCCAAATGAAAACTGCCCTCTTATTATCCTGCAAGTTTTGCAACTTCTGAAAAGACAGTCTAATGTGAATGTGGTCTCCCACCAAATACATGCCCTTCCTGAAAAATCAGCTGGGTCTGGCATCATCCTGTGGGATAAGAAAAGCTTTTAGAAGTGTCCAGCTGAAAAGTTTTTATACTGCTATCAATCACTAATTTTTTCTGTAATATATGTGCAGGTTATAGTTTTGTGCATGTGTACCTTCGAATTTTTGCCTGATATGGTAAACATCTGATGATTTTTGGAAACCTTCTGCCATTTTTAAATAAAGGTTAAAACTAAAGGTTATACAGTTCTACAAACACTTTGAATTTCAGCATGCACACATGCTATTGCTGAGACCTATTCTGACTATCAGGAGATGCAAACAAGATGACATGCAAAAAGGATTATATATAATTGGAAGATGTGAAGTGGAAAATTACTTCTTTCAGTGTCACTCTATGCCTTTATTTGTTCTTGAATCTCTTATTAAAAAAACCCAGCACCACACACAAAGAAACAAACATGTACACTGTACATCAGAACCTGGAAATCTCCCAAGCCACAGTCTAACAACTGGCAAAACAATCAGATAAGATTCAATAGAAAAACTACAATGTGATGATGGGCTGATTTTAGAGACAAGACACAAGACATGTACTTCTAGTAGGGTTCCTAGATTAAAAATACAATTCCTGCTTCTGATATAGGTTTCTTATGTTACCTTAAATAAGTTATTTATGATTTCTGCTCCTTTATTTCTCTAATTTGAAAAATAAAGAAAACCCACCACCTTTTTTTCCTCCCAGAATTTATCTAGCTTCACTGCTTATAATAAAATTAAATGTTTGCAAATAACTCTGAAAATGAACAGAAGGGACCCTACACCTAAAAAGTACCTATCTTGTTTGACAACTTATAACTTATACCATAACTTATACCAAGTTCATGTATTTAGAGAGCATCTAAGCAGCAATGAAACACTTTTCTGCAAAATGGTTTTGTTGTTGCTTATATAAAACAATTGTTGCTTGTATAAAACAACTCACTCCTTTCTTGCAACAAACATTTTTTTTTATGCTCTTCTAAAAAATACAAGAGAAGCAAAAGGAAAGGTTGCATGGGTGGTGTGAGATGGGATAGATAGAACAGAATGATTGGTAAGAAGCTGTGGAAGGCACATAAATGGCTTCAGAGGGTACATAAAGACTTTCTCTTCAATCTCTGATCTTTAAAAAACATTAAACTGCCTGCGTTAGGTCTTCTTCAGCTGTATCACTCTACACAACAGATGTTGATCCTGTGAATCTTTCAAGTGAAAACATTCCATGATTCATAGAAAATTTATGATTAAAAGATGGTATAAAGATGAGAAACCACCCGCCATTATAAGCCACGATGAACATGTGTGCAAAGTTATTGCAAAAGACACTGTGCGTTTTGCTCCCAGAAAGGGGAAAAAATGTTCCCTTTGGTTGAATAAAATGTATAAATTAAGTAAAGATGGTCTTCTCCTACTGTTTGAGTCTTTCATATCAGTTTACAAGCAGTAAAATCAGAAGACTTCAGCAATAAGTACAACATTACTTCTACTCATCTGTCAATTTCAAGAAATCAGAGTATATAATTTGTTGAGTAATCCTTTGAGTTCCCATCTGAACATTAAAAAAGAAATGTGGTATCATGTACCTGTCTAAGACTTTTCAGTCTGTAAACAACTCCTAATGCATAGCCTGATTTGGCTGTCTGAAGTGATGAGGCAGACATTTGTATTAATCAAGGGTTTGTTTAGAACTGCTGTTTCTAACAAATTCTGTGATTCTTCCTTCTCCTGAGGGCATACAGAAAAAACAACAGTGATGGTAGAATTTTCATGGTATTGCTACCTTATAGCAATTGGTATTGCCATTCAGGGAGAAGAAAAAATGCCATCTGAATTAAATAGTTTTGTGAAACTGAAGAAAAATGAAAAAAAATATGTTTATTTCATAGAACAAGGAAACCTAAAAAGGGAAGGTATACTGTGAGTTAGGAAAACAGAGCTGAACTATGAATTTGCAAACATGCAGCCCACCTTCCTGGAGGTCCCTGGCACAGTTCTGAGCTGGGAGTGACATAGGTCCTTCCAGATAGAAGTGCAGGTCCTTCCAGAGAGCTGATGAGGTTCAGTATCCACCACGGAACAAAGATGAGGCTCCAGTGCTGTTCTCCTGCCTGCACTACAACAGTCAGTGGGAAGAGTAGATAAATTGCCCTGCGGGCAACATGCCTCCTTCTTGCTGTGCAATGGGGTGGGCTCATCTCCTCCAAACTTTCTGCCTCTTCCTTTAAAGGGTCATTTGGAATGGCATGGAGATGACCTGAAAGCCCTGGGAGGGTGGTAGCATCTCAGCCTTGAACTTTGTATTTCACGAGCAGCTACTTTTGCTTTAGGCAGATGACACTATGCTGAAAGCCCTGCACCTTTCACCTTCCTATTCCTAAATAAGAGCAGATCCTGACATGGGAAAAAGACTGAGGAGGAGGAGAATGTGAGCAGAATCCCCCAACAAGCAGAAATGAGTAGTGGGGTCTGGTAGAGGGGGTGGGAGGGAAAAAGTCTCACAAGTTCCACTGAAACTCTGTGGCTCCTGATTAATCTGTCATCCGAAAAAAAAAAAAATGGAAGTGATTTACTGCATCTGAAGTTAACTATCTACAGAGTATATATCTAGTTTGAACTGGTCATCTTTTCAGTCAGTGCTGAAAAATAGGCACATTCAAACTGAGAGTAGAAAACTGTTGACAGTAAGAGAGCAACGTCCATTTATTGTGTGCTGTAATAATAAGCAAGAGTGAAAACCAGAGGAACTCTGCTCTTCAAAACCTTTTTCAATAAAACTGCTATACCCACCTTGGAGTTCATATGTTTCATATTCTCTTAAAGGATGCTCTGGACTTGATGGAACAAGGCACTTCAGACTATGCCTGGTTTTTATTTTGCTTGGTATGATTTTAATGGCAGTTCATGTTATGCCCTTGAATGAAAAGAGAATAACTGAAGTAAGATCTTGCCTGGAACAGAAATTATGAGTGCTAAAATGTTGTAAGACCTTGGCAGGATCCTACAGCAAAGGAAGATTGTCTCGGAGGCAAGGAATTATCATGATGTCTTCTTCTGTTGTGCTGATAAGCTTCTTAAGTGAGACACTAGTCAAGGGCATTTTTATTCTGTTTAATGTCATCTTGTAATATTTCTATATGCTTTTTGGATACAGCTGCAATGTGGAAAATATAGCTGTTGATCAGTTAAGAGACTGGATCTTTTGGTTTCTCATAATTGGATATTCCAGAAGCATTTTCTCAGGTATACTTATCAGGCATTTTTGAGATAATGCAGAATTTGCTTGATCATGTTCCAACATGGTTGTTAAAAGAATACCTTCCTTTTCGCTGTCATGCTATCCTGAGAGTTGTGAATTGCTGTCTTCAATCTGGGATGGTTCCAAACTAATTTGAACTGGGCTACAATCATTCTTTTGTTTGAGAAGATGTCTTATCCATGGATGTTTTGTTTAATAGCCAACCAGTTCATAATTTACACATTTTAGTTAACAAGGAAAGTAGTTTAAAGTTCAGTGCAGATTTTATTATATACGTTATAGTACACATCTGGCAGAGCCAGATTTTATGATTGTCCCTTGATTGTTAATCGTATAACTTTCTTGCATCAAGTTCTGTTCTTCTTGGCAATTTACTTTTTGGCAGCAATTTGACAAATAACTGATTAGTGTTATGCATAAACTTTTTGTAATAGCTATTACTGTGCCTTTCCCTGTATATTAGGCAAGAAAATAGTAGTGTCTTATTAAGGGAAGGTTAGTAGTAATTCTGAATGCAAAATGAAGTCCTAGGAATTCAGGTCCAATAAATTATCCACAACATTGACTGGAGATAATTAAAAATAAAAATATAAATGAAACTTTGGAACAGAAACCCCTAAGATATCTAAAAAGTCTGATCCATTTTGCATAAAAATCAATGACACTGAGATTCACAAACATTTCCTAGATTTCCTAGCAGCACTTTCCTAGGTGCATAGGGAGAAAAGAACACCTTCAGAGACTTATTCAGCAGTAGATGAGTCATACTCTGGAAATGCCCATTTTTTCCACTGTTTCATGAAAGGACAAAGTTCCCTAATGGAGAGTAGACTTTTAGGTGTTAAATTTCAGTGAGATTAGTCTTGAAGACCTTTCTGGAAATGAACTCTAAGTGAAGTAACTGGAGGCTCTTTAGACTTATGAAGGCCAATCTTTGAACAGCAGTGTCAAAATCAGGGTTTTATTTGCCATCTTTGCTTGATAAGGCACAGTGGTCTGCATGGTTTTTATAGTTTCTTAGAGAATGGCACAGGATTACCAGCTTCCACAAATTTTTTTATGGTTGCATGGTGATCTTTGATAGTTTCTCTCTTCCCTCATTGAGTTATATAATATGTGAATATGCCAGAAATCACTTGAAAAAAGTTTTTCTAGCCCTCAGGGCAGCATAAAAGAAGCTATAAAATAGAAACCATATATAAGTAGTAAAGTTGGGATATTTAATGTTTCTAAAGAGTTGTGGGGCCCGAATTTTTAGAGCCCAATCACAGTTTGAATCATCTGCAAAATACTCCTACTATTAAGATAAACACATATTTTTGTAATACAATCTCTCTTCTACTAGTAAATTTTAATTACAGAACTATTTGTCGAGGAAAAGTTTAGCTAAGTCAGAAAAAAAAAATCTTACTTTTTGTGGACAACTCCAAGAAATTATCTTTCTAATATTCTTTGTACCAACAGTGAGGAGAGTTTCACTGAGCATATAAAGCTTTGTGTGAACTTGCTGTTAGAGGCTGTGAACTGCTCTTTCCGTATCAGTTGGAAATGAAAAATAAAACCATATAAAAGATTTAAAAAGCATGTTGATATCTTATTTTTTCAGATATCACACCAGCCTTTCTAGTGATGGGAGAAGAATAAATTGACAAAATCATAAAAATGTTCTAAAATGCTATAATTCAACTTTTAAAATTGTAAAAATTATTTATGCTTATTCAATCTTTTTAAGGAAACTAGTTTGGCAAGGATAAGAAAAAAAAAAAAAAGGAGTAACATAATGAACACAAAACCCTTCATTTAAAAAAGTGAGTTTCCCTAATGCAGATTATTTGCTTTTGTAAGCCTGAAAAAAACCTTGATATGGTGAAATTGTGAACATCTGGAATACTCAAAATCAGTAGGAAATTATGTTAGCACAGAATATGGGATTCATTTGCCTAAATTTAGACATCTACAAAGTAGACATCTAAGTCTGAACTAGTTTTCCAGGCCCTAGGTAATCAGTAAAGAGAAACAGGCCCTTGCAGAGAACAATTCATCCACATTCTAAAACACATAGGAAATGGTCCAGATGAATTACTCCCAGAAAATGTTTATTTTTCTCTGTTGAACACAAAGACAGACATGACTGACTACCTTGGATGTAAATATCTGTAATATAGTCTACAGTTAGGCAAGACACCATTATTTTTAGAATTGTAATAACATGTAGACTGTCTACTCCAAATTTGGGTACAGAAATCAGCTACATGCTTGAATTTTCTAAGGTTTAGCTTGGTTAACTAAAAATCTGTGCTTACATATGCACACATACATGTATCTACTTGTGTTCATATGCAGGATTTATAGTCTCTATCACGACACATCAGAAATACTCTTGATAACTTGCTTCAGAATGTCACATACAAAACCCACTCACAATACTCAGACAAGATTTTCAAATTAGTGCTATGCAGTTGATCAAGAACATTAACAGCACTGGGTTGGAAAGTTCCTTCTCTTATTTTGTAAGTCTCAGCTCCAAACGAATGCCACATCTCTCTTAACTCATACATGTGGAAATTAAGAGGAAAGGAGTTCTGAACCAGAAGATTATTAAGAGAGACTTTACTACAGGCATCATCTTACAATACATAATACACAAGGTATAGAATTATGTAACCAATTTAATTCTCAGATCCTGAAACCATAAGGACCATTCTATGAGAAATAGATCTAAAGGGTTGCTCAGCTGTTAGGCAGTGCTTAACAGAAGGTGAAATACTTGCCGTCCTAAAGCCTGTACAAAATTTTTAATAAGCAGATAAATGCTTAATTTCCACTTTGTTTTCATGAAGTCTGTTGTGAAGTGGGGAAGGCATTGATAGGTGTTGTAGTGGTCACATCTCAAAGATTCAGCTTGGGCTGTGTCATATGGTATAGATGGAAAATAGTTCCAACAGCAATTTCTACCTAAGAACATCAGTTTATAAACCTGTATATCAAGTGTTAAAATATTTCCCATAACAGGACCTGATGTGATCCTTACCATCTCCTCCAGTTGCTTCTCCCAACATGACAATCTTTTGTGACACTATTCTCTCAAACTTCAGCCATCAACTTCAATCTATTTTAAACTTTTTTTTTCTTTCTCTTGCACTCAATAGGACAAATGTCAATTGGGTATCAATTTGTCTTCATGTCTCCCTCATGGCTTGATGACCCACAGGGCAGGATTCAATTTAAGGTGCATTTAGATGTCAGGAAGTATGGATCTCAGAAGCAGAGACCTCAGACACAAACATGCAAGTATCTGAGATCCTATTAGAGCCAATGGAGATCTAAAGCTCAACTCATTCCTCTAAATCTAAGCCTCTGGTGGAATTTGAAATGCCCTACAATATCTTAAGACAACTGGACAGAGCTGGAAGTCATGACACAAGCCCTTTGGGGAATGGAACTCGCTTAGTTCAACCACTGGATGTTAAGCAGGACACTAAAGCAAATCACAGGGCACTAAATGGTAATTTATAGGCAACTGAACTTGAGCCCTCATGGTCTGGGACATCGTTCACAAATCCCGTATACAGATTATCTGCATTTGCCACTATTCACATGGTTCATCTGGAGGGATTGATAAAGGAATTGATCTGGCATGGAATTGGTGCTGAAATCAATTAACCAGGAGCTCTGGGTATGGTCCAAAGGTACAAGCCTTTAGCAAATGATTTACCCTAGTCATGCTACACTGTGGATGAGGCCAACTGTGCATGAAATAACTTCCAAGACCAGATCTATCATGACTTGAATATACACTACAGATTTAATAAAACTGCTTCAGAAATATAAACTTGGTTGTAAAATATAGAATTTAAATCAGCATTCAGCCCTTGCAGTGTTTTTTGCATATGATCCACTTACAAACTTTTCATTAAGGAAGCTGGGTTAAAGTCGTGGGGCACAGTTTTTATAAGCTTTGTCTCCTTCAAATCTTATAAAAATAAATTTAAGTAACTTACATATCCCTAAATAAGCTATAACAATGGTATGGCACAGTTAAGTTAATTTAGTGTGTTAGAAAAAGTTTTCTTGCTGGTTTTCAAAATGTTAGAGTTTTGCCGGATATATCATTACCACCAAGTTGGTACTGACTTGTGGAGGCTATAAAACAAATAAAGTCATTAAAAATAATTTGAACTAAAGGAGTAACTTGATATTGTAATGCCATCCACATTTGGTTAAAATGACTAATTTTAAAGCTCCCTTTCATCTTACTAAACAGATTTCCAAAGTTAAAAAAAAAGTGATTAATAAATTATCCCCCATAAATCTTATGATAACTATGATAGTCTTTGGAGAATTATGAAGCCACATCTGGAAAAAGTATTTTACTGCCTGTAAAACAGCATGCCATGAATTTTACTAGTTCATATTAGTAAGTAAAATGCGGTATATAATTTTTGCATTCATCGGTGTAAGTGCAAAACACATCATTTTCTTCTCCCCAAAACCCTTAGATTTATTTCACGAAGAATGTTTCTTGTAAAGTTTATAAGGAGCTTGTTTTCTTTTATCCATATGCAGATATTTCTCCCTTATATTAGCTGTAATTTACAAGATGAACTGGAGAGTACCTAACATCAGAACAGAAGTAAGCAAACAGAAAGAGTAATAGGGTTCATTTGTTATTATTATTGCACCAAGGCTAAAATGAGCAAGGCCAAGCCACTGAATAAATGCCAGAGCACTAATCAAGAGAGAAAGCAAAGAAGTTCATTTTCTGCTATGTAATCCAACAATAGCTATTACGTTATTCTTTTTCATTAATGACATTTTAAAATATATAGATTAGAGTCTCAAGTCATTCAAGATGAGTGGCTGTAATATTTCTGGAATTAAAAACTTGATTAAACCTAAGTATTTCTTAAATAAAATGAGCAATGTTCTTGTAGAGCCAAGTATGTCCCAGGGAAATATAAAACCCTTTTTATTTCCAAGCAGATGTTTGCAATAAGAAATGGATGGTGAGTGAAAGGGAAGAACACCATTAAGCTAAGGTAACCCCTAAAGATTTTTATATAGTTCTGCAATCATAAGCTCCATCAGTGATAAATATCACAATAGTGTTTGCAATGTACCAGGTTTTATTTATGTGTAGATCCTTGACTATGCTTTACCTCAAATAATTCGCTTAATGACCACAGAAAAGTTATATTTTAATGTAAATGAAAGTGACATAATTTTTTGTAACCTGAAAAGGTCCTTTCTCTAAAGATACCATAAATCAGGACAATAACATCTGTAAACATGTTTTGTTTTTTGCGACAGAAAAAAATAAAAATTCCAGAGAAATGTTTACTAATAAAATGTATGTGGATTAGACCACTTTATTACAAGAATTACTCTCACAATTTCAACACAAATTATTTGTTCAGTGTGTTGCTCACACTGATAACACGGATGACATTCTGGCCATAAAGCTGCTATTGCAGTAAATCTAGCCCTCTTCTGTTCTGGTTTGAAATGGCTGTTGTCTTAGAGTATTATTACGCTTGTTGTCGTTGATTTAGTAAGTATTCTAAGCTGAGTTGGGTTTGTACCTGTTGATACTCATTGCCTTTTCTGAAAGCTAAAATTTTATCTTCTTCTAACTTTCCTGAAGCTTTCCTTAGTCCTTCCTGTGATTTTGGCAGGGGTTTGTGGGAAATGCTGGGGTCTTTATACAGTTGTTGTGATGCTGCTCTAGAAAGGGTTGGAAAACGTCAAAACTGCAGACAGTCAGGTGAGGGTCAGCAGGTAGTTAGGGAACGGACTTTCAGGGATGTGTTGAATTTAGTTGGCAAGGTCTTGGTGGTGATGGGGCTGCAGAAGATGCCTCTGCAGGGAGAGGCCAGGCAGGGGCTGCCTTGTGCCTGTCACAGCCACTTCCAGCCACCTCCACAACTGACTCAACGTGCCCAAGCTCAGCCCACCTGCAGAGCTGGTGGTGCTTCTGGGAAATTGTTGGTGCTGCTGAGGAAGCACATTCAAGAAAGGGTAAATAGCACAAGAGGGATATGGAGGAGTGAGCAAAATAGAGTGAAAAACAAGGGAGGGAACACCAGGGTCCAAGACGGAGGCTCCAAGCTCCAGAGTAGCTATTCTCTGCAGTCCATGGAGAGCCCATGCTCTGTGGAGCAGGTTTATCCTGAAGGACTGTAGCACAAAGAGGATGTGCATCAGAACAGGTTCATCCTGAAGGACTGCAGACATTGAGAAGGACCCATGCTAGTGCTAGAAAAAGAGTGTGAGGGGAAAGGATTTGGAAAGTCAGAGCACTGACCACAATCCCCATCATCAATCCTTCCTGTGCTGCTGGAGAGAGTGCAGAGGAGGCTGGATTGATGAAGTTGATCCTGGTGGAGGAGGAAAAAAGTTGGGTTTAGTGTTTGTCTTTTTGATCCTCACTACTAAAATCTATTTCAATTGACCATAAATTATTCTTCCCTCCCCCAACCCCACAATGTTCAATCTGTATTGCCTGTGATGGTAATTAAGAATAAATCTCCCCATCTTTTTCTCAATCCACAAGCTTTCTTGTCCAATTTCCTTCACACTCTGTCCCAGTGAGAGGTGGTGGTGAGAATGACAAGTGAATGAGCAGCTGGGTGGGTGTTGTTGGGCTGTTATCCAAAGTGGACTCATCACGAAATAACATAACACTCAAACATTAGATGATACATGCAAAAACAGACTGGTACAGTGCAAACCACATGCAACAAATCCATACTTTTGTATCATGGCCCTATGTTTGTGTTAGCTTTTTTATCACATATGTGATAAATAATAAATAATTTATTATAACAATGTGATATGTGAAAGTGATCCATTTTGAAAGATAACTACAAAATTTGCATAGTTCATGAAACATTTTTCTCAATGAATTGCCTTGAATAAACATCAGTGTGTAAGATTTCTCTGTATCAAACAGCCTCTCCCCTTACCCTCAAGGTGAAGGAAATGAATACTATCACTCTACAAACTCTGGATCACATAAGAAAGAATACAAACTGGTCAAAAAGCACCAGTGTGGAAAAGTTTCCAGGAGCTATAGGGGAGCACAAAACTCATCCATTGCTCTTTGATGCTACTGCAAAAAAGACAGCTCTCATTTTGGAGTGTTGTCTCTGAGAGAGAGGAAAAAATTATTCCATTCTACTCAGTACCAGGGAGCCCTCAGAGTGCTCTGCTCAGTTACAACATCACATTTAAAGAAATAGACATAATGGAAAGAGTCCAAAGATGAGCAAAAACCAAGGGATTAAGAAAACATAACCTCTGGGAAAATTCAAAAATAACTGCTTTTTTTTTTAAGGGAAGATTGCAGTTGAATGGGACATGAACTGGTGGCATGATAAGATATATAAGATACCTAGGAAGAGAAAGATTATGAGCTTTTTTCATGCCTTTCATAATTAGAGTAAGAAGAAATTGACAATTAAAAAAGAGGAAATTAGAAAACAGAAAAACTTTCAAACTAAAATAGAAGTTGAATTCTACTGAATGTTTAACTGATAAAATCATTGAAAATTCAGAACATTTATAATTGCCATTTCGTGGGGACAAGACTGGCATAATTCATGGCTCTGTTCCAACCATAAGTTACAATGATCCCTAAACTTCTCTCTTTGAAAACTGGTGCCATGTGTTATAGGTGTGAATTCTCATTTGGAATTTGACTAGGGTTAAAAATGGTGCCATTACCTTGCCCTAGCATACCCAGTTCTTAAAATCTAGTATACAATGGGTGGATTTATAATAATGCTTTAGTGAACTGAATGGGTTTTTCTTAGATGCAAATTGGTCAGGTCAATCGCTGTCTTACAATGCACACTCAAATGCGCTCCCGAATCACTCGAAGTAGTTTTTTTCTTGGTGAAAGAACTTGAACTTCGAGTCATTCCCAGAGACACTTTTGAGAGTATCCACTTGTGATGTAGATGCCTGTTCCTCCATGCATGCATAGTGTGTGACTGGCACCTGTAGCTGGCACGAAATCCATTGCTGGTGAAGACGTGTTATGGATGCATTCTTCTGGAGCCAGAATGGATAGCAGTGAAGAAAACCCTTGTTCTTCTGTATTTGTGCTGCACCAGTGAGGAAAATGGATACATCCAATGTCCAGAACTTAATATGACGTGTTACACATGTAAGGTCAGTGCGTTAACTCAGAAGCAGCTACCAGAATTTAGGAAGGCTTAGAGAAGATGTCATTCTGAATAACACTATTATAATTTCATTGTGAGGGTGATTATTTATTCTTTTTACCTAAATGTCCCTTTGCAAAACCAATCAAAAACTAAGTCTTCATTTATTTCTTTACAAAACTGTTATGAGAGGAGTGATTGACTTTTCCTATTTTGCCATGGATTTAGAGTAAAAAACCAATAGATATATTTGAAAAATTCCTATAGAGATATTTGTTTCTGGTTTTTCTAACCAGTTTTGAACTCACTGTGATTGAATGAATTTTGAAATATTTTAATCCAAGATTCCTTTTTAAGATATCCTATTTTTTTAACAGGCTAACTCCAGTTGTATAATGCTGTTACAAGCTATAATAATGTTGCTTTGTTCCTTCCCTGATGTATCTGTATTTGAGTGAAGCAGCAAATGATTCCATGCATAAGTGCACTGTCTCACTTTATGTAGGCAGAGTCTTGCAGCAAAGTAAAACCACACAGAAATTAATCTGGTGGAGATGATGATTCTCTCAGCATCAGAGCAACATATCTGTTCTCGGCATAGACCACATCATCTTTGAAGTATGGAGTAACTGTGTATGGAATATATGTTTGGTCAATTTATCTAATTGTTTGCCTATTTCTAGTAAATACCCTAGTAAATAAAAAATAATTCAGTAACAGAATTTTCTTTCAGTAACAGCACCTTCTCTTGTAATTGCAAAGAAACTCTCTGCAAATTGTAATTTATAAATTCATTCCAAGTAACACTGATAATTGGGAGCAAAAATTTATGTTACCCTGCAAATAACAATTGCTTTTCAAATGATTAAACTAAGTGTGCAAACACCAAATTACATTTGTAGTCAGTAGAGAAGGGTGTGTTCTTCCAGAGGGAAAGTCATATCCTTGGATTGGCTGAATGGTTTTCTAGTAGTGGCTATGATCATAATAGAATTGCAGAACAGTTTTAGTGGAAAGGGACCTTTAAAGATCACTTGTTGCACCTTCCTGACATGGGCAAAGGCATTTTTCACAAGATCAGAGTGCTCAAAGCCACATCCAACCTCACCTTGAATATTTCCAATCAGTCATAGAATCGCTAAGGTTGGAAAAGAACTTTAAAGTTATCAAGTCCAACTGTCAAACTAACACGTCTACCATGTTCACCATTAAACCATGTCCTCAGGTGCCATACCCACACATGTTTGAACACTTCCCGGGATGGAGACTTCACCACTTCCCCGGGAAGTCTGTTTCAATGCTTTAAAATGCTTTCTGTGAAAAAAAATCCTGAAATTCCCCTAGTGCAGCCTGATGCCATTTCCATTCCATTCCTTCCATTTCTGATGACGTGGCATTTAAAACCTGTCAACCACCTGTTCCATTGTCTCTCCATCCTCACTGTAAAAAAATTTTCTTCCTTATTCCCAGCCTAAATCTACTATCTTTCAGTTTAAAACCATTGCCCTTTGTCCTGTCACTGCTTCCCTTGTTAAAAAGTCTCTCCTTGTCTTTCTTAAAAGCCCCCTTCATATATTGAAAGGCCACAATAAGGAGTCCCTTAGAACCTTCCCTTCTCCAGGCTGAACAACCCCAACTGTCTCATTCTGGTCTCTCTCCACTGATTATGGACAATTAGCTACTAAATTAAGAGGCTTAGGCAACTTCTTAAGTCTACACCATATGATGGACAGGTACACCTAAAGTAGTTCCTCCACAGGCTCTTGGGATGACTTGGTTCTTCTGTGCTTCAATGCATTTTCTAACATCTCTAATAGAGACTGCTTCAAATGCTCTGAAGATAATTGATACCAAGACAAGGAGGGAAATATTCACAACATCACATAGAAATGACAAATATCCCTGTTAGTGTATTGTCAAAGGTACCTTTCACAGGCTACCACGAGAGCTTCATATGACTTGTGATTCCATATCTGCTTCAGGAAACCTGTTCTGAGGATGGGAGGAGCATCAAGAAGGGACTGTCACCTCCCTGACTTCAAGAAGGAGCAAAGATGGAAATCTTTTTTCTGTTTCAGTCGTATCTGGGAAGAAACAAATGATTTCTTCAGGGAACACTTGGACCAAATATACATGTGATAAGAAAAAGGGAATGGGTGTCTGGTAACTGAAGGAGGTACCACTAGTGAGGACAGAAACATAAGGGAGCCAAAAATCAAAAATTCTGGGAAAACCCATCAGGGAGTATACTAATATTCACTTCCACCCATGTGCTTTGCTTCCTATGTGCAATCATGATGCCTCTGTTGCTGGCCAGAACTGGAATTTGTACCACACCTTTGCTTGTTAATTGTCGTCCCAACATCTATTCTGTAACTTAAGGTCAATTGGCACAGTCTGACAATGCGCACAACATTAAACTACTTTACTCTCCAAAACACGCCAGCTCCATCTAAATGTCCATCCAGTGTGACCCTTGCCTGGGGTAACTGCTGCACCATGCTGAGCATTGTTTGACAGAGGGAATATTGGTTGGTCCAAGTAAAATGGTCACCAGCAACCAGGCTAACATTTCTCACAGTCCTGACAGTCAACTTCCGGGTCTTAGCAATGTTCCATGGGATTGTTCAACTTCCTAGCATAAATGAGGCCAGCACATCCTTGGTTAATAAGGCTGACAATTAAGACTGCAACTCTTTATCTACAAAAGCATCCATGCAAATTCAGAGCACAGTGTTTTGGAGGCTGAGAAGAAAAGGAGTTTGTTTTCTGTTTTTATCACCTGTCTTCCTGAAGAGCAGAATGAACAACCCTCCACTGTAAATCACAGGGCCAGGCTCACTGCAGTTAAGAGGGTACCTATTTATCTCAAACTATCAAAGTGCTCTTAATTTTGCTGTACTTTTTATTCTCCTTCTGTGAGTAGGGAAAACAGTCTTCCACATCAGATGCTTGCTCTGATTTTAAACCTGTAACAGCCTATCACATAGTCAGGTGCTACTGTCAAGTTTTCCATAAGAACTAAGACAGAGACACTGTGATATATCAGCACTCTAAATAAACATGAATTCATATCAGTGTCTCTGGTTTGGAAAGCCACTGTTAATAAGGACAAATATTTATGTTTGGGAAGATTTAAGGGAACTAAGGCTTCTTGTGTTGGTTTTTTTTAGCAACATCATTTAAATTCTCCTCTATCTTTTTTTGATTGAAATCAAGATATTACTATGTTCCTTGTAAAAGATGTATTAAATTGTTTACCTCTGGTTTATGTGTATTTTAAAATCACTCTGTGTTCCTAAACTGCAAGGAGTCTTGGTCTAAATGCACTAAATAAAATATTGTTTGGTTTCTGCTGTTGTTCAGTCATAACAAAGGGCTCTAAAAAGCAGGAGACATGAAAATTAAAAATATTGATGATACTGATCCTATGGTTATTCTAAAACATTTTCTTCTGTTTAACTTCCCACGTCTTTGCACAAAAAGTCATAACATATCTCTGGGCTTGTAAAACTCCTAGAACTTGAGACAGCTGGTGCCATTGATTTGATGATGTGTGAGACTCAAAACCTGACATTTTTCTAGGAGAGCAAGATGGATAATTTAGGCTTTTTGCTCTCAATTTCCACCTTCTTATAAACACAAAAATGATTTGTTTAAACAGCATTGTTACAAAATAACTACAAGTTCTT
This sequence comes from Platyrinchus mystaceus, assembly GCA_035041135.1. Taxonomy (NCBI): domain Eukaryota; kingdom Metazoa; phylum Chordata; class Aves; order Passeriformes; family Tyrannidae; genus Platyrinchus; species Platyrinchus mystaceus. Next base: position 104,888,258 of record JAWWLV010000121.1, on the reverse strand, counting down.
TCAAAGTATATTTTTTTTGAAGGAGCTATATGGGGCAATTGGTTCTGTCAGAAATACCTCTTTAATTTGGAATTTAAAGCACCAAGAACTACAGTCATGACATGTCCCAGCCAGAGGTGGAACTGATGGGATAGTCCCAGGTCAACACAGCTACATGGAGTTCAACCACATTAATTTGTGCAGGAAAATGTGCTCACTTGTCCCTTCCTAACCTGGAACACCAGAGAGGTGAGTTTACCATTTTCTGAATTAGTGTCTACCTACTATTAATGCAATGAAAATGTAAGAGAAGCCAGAAATTGGTACTACTGAAGAAACAGGACCTCCAAAAGAATAAAGATACTGAATTAAGTCCATAATTCTGGGCTTTCATCTTGATGCTTGAAATGGTTTTTTAACCTCAGTTCTAGAAAGCTTTACAAGATTTTTTTTTTTATTATTATTATTATCTACAAGTCTGGGCTAAACCACTGGGAAGACACGTTTATAGATACCTCCAGATTGTTTCTTCTGTTTGGAACTTTGGGAGAATCACTTTTACATAGAACACACAAGTCTCAGAAAGATCTGACTCCTTTGCTACACCAGAACACCAGGACTTCCAAAGGGAAAGAAATGTAAAGCACACCACATTTTATTTTTCTAGGAATCATAATTATGAGATTTATTTTATGAATTATGTTTAGCATATGTATTTATATACTTCGTATATAAACCATTCGAATACGCCTTATGTAGATTTGCTAAAAAATATTGGCTAAATTTGCAGGAAACAAAATATATTTCCTTTTAAATTCCTTACATGGTTTTTGTCTTTTGATGAAATGTTTCCAGCTGTTTTTTTTCCCTCTTCGCTCAAGAAAAATAACTTTCTCTCATTTACACATTTATTTTTTACTGTCAAGACTTTGGCTGTGAAAAGAAGCATATGAAGAAAAAGGGTGAGAGTGCAGGCAAAAAGGAAGAAAATCTTAAAAACTGAAGGTGAATATTAACTCAAAGTAGCAAAAGTAATCGAGAAAGTGCTAACTACTCAACTCCAAAATGTGGCCTTCTACATTGCCACAGTTCACGCAAGCCAGAACACGGAGGTGGCATTAGGGACTCTAAAAGGTGCTTCCTCACAGCTGTTGCCAGAAGAAATCTCTGCATGATGGGTGAGCTATAACCCTCCTGTTCTACCACAGCGAGTCTTGAGATTCTCCCATGACCCAGAAGGTGAAATGCCTCCAACTATTTCTTACTGACTCCCCAGAATTGTTCCTCTCACCTTTTTTAGAACTCAGAGGCAGAAGACAAATGGAATCCATTCTGGTTCTTCCTCATTTGATGAATGGATGAAACTGGTTTGGCTTGCTAGTCTGGCTGTATGATGACATGCAGACTTAAATGTCATTTCCACTGATGCCACATCCACCACAGACATTGCTTCCAAATGAAGCAGCCCAGTTGAAAATAGTAATAGCATTAACTTCAGTAACACTAAATGTAACTATTATTCTTTTTTCTTGGAGCTTCTGTCTCATGTCTTTCTAAGGCAGAGTAGTCAGAGTGATTTATTGAAAAATAAGGTTCTTTCTCTTCCAATCTCTGAGGAAATGGCATCCTTTCCCCCCACAGGGATAAGGAAGAAAGGTGCCAGTGATCAGTATGTTTGACACTTCATTAAAAGCTTCATCTGAAACTGAGTGTAGCAAAATTTCCAGTCAGCACAATGTGCAGCTGCCACCTTCCTGAGGTCAGACGTAGCATGAGAGCCTCAGATTAATGCTAGAATCCTTGAGGGACAATCAGTCAGATCCAGAGCTGGATTAGTCTTTGATTTTGATTTTTAAATCACTTTTCAGCTACAGAAAAAATTAAACTGCAGTCCATGAGCACACACTAGTTAACATCAGAGGTGTGGGACAAAGATGCTGTCATAGACCAGAATGAGAGATTTAAATCAAGTCTCAAAGTCTTCCTCTTATAATCCTCTCACCAAGAAGGCTATAAACATGTGAGTATCCTTCTTTATTTCTAAACCCCACACCATCCTTGTTTCCCAATCTCTGATCTCATCCAGAGATTTATTGCTACAAAAAGAGAAGTATCATAAGTTTCATGAACTCGTGAACTCCAGTGAGGATCTTTCTGTTTGTGATGGGTGACTTGCAAACACTGCAACAATGAACAGTAAATTAGAACTGTAAGATAAATAGACAGACAAATACCTTTTGCTGCAAAAGCACTGGAAAACACCATTACTTATACAGAAAGTCCAAGCAAGTGTCACACTGAGATAGGATTATAAAGTAATTTCTAAAGTTGACTGAAAGGTATTTAACTATATAACATTCTCATACCATCAAAGGCTAAAATTTCCACAGCATCAGTAAGAAAATGTAGTAATGTCTATCCTGAAATAAAGAAATTAATATGACAGCACTCCTGACAGCTGACAAATAAGGATTTGGACAGGAACCATCAACCCAATAACCGTGAACTACTGAAGCTAAGAGGTAAGTTGAATCTCTCTTCTTTTCTAGTTACTAGAAGTGTACTTCCTTGTCAGACAGAGACAAATCTTCAAAGCTCACTTATCCCATTACCATGAGACAAATTATGAGAACAAAAGAGAAGATGAGATGCCAAGAGTGTTCTGCATTTCATTTCCCTACAAATCTATATAATAAAGCTCATTTATTCACCTTGATTATGCGTACTTTTGTCACAGGTGAACTGTTTTGCCTGGATTTAAAAACATGGGTTCTCCTCTCCTCTCCTCTCCTCTCCTCTCCTCTCCTCTCCTCTCCTCTCCTCTCCTCTCCTCTCCTCTCCTCTCCTC
>JAWWLV010000121.1:104823264-104885013 GCA_035041135.1 Platyrinchus mystaceus | reverse complement strand
CTCCTATATCGTGTTTCTGATTTTCCATTTTTTTATGTGTGGTTTTTGCCTTTTTTTTTTTTCCTCCCCTGCATTTCATGGTTTTGTCTTCAAAACAGAAATAGCAGATTAACAAGAGAAAAGTCTGTTTTCAAGACTTCCAATCTCAACAGAAACTATACTAGCTTTCCATCTTGCATGTTCTCAACAGTGCTCAAATGTGACTTTCAGTTTTATTAAACATCTGAATAATTATTCATTAATATTCTGCTTACAGTAAACACTCTTCCTTCACCCTCAGGTTGAATTTATAATCCTTGTTTCAGAAATTGTCTAATTTTAGGAGTTTTTACATAAAATTAAGGCTTATTTGTGTGAATAAGGCGATAAAGAATTAATTTTTTTGTGATCAGACACGATCATCACAGGGTGAGGTGTTAATCCACCACCAGAGGGCACCCACATGGGAAGGAACATGACCCTAATGAAGTTGTGATAGAGGAATTAATAACAATTATTAAATGAGGTCAACAGATGTCAAACTAAGCGTGTTCACTACTTCCTGACAAATTCTAAATGTGTAGAAAATTAAAACATATCACACAGCTGAAAATAATAGGTTTTTACACTGTGTATTCCATAAATTGTGTATTTAGCAGACCAGGAAAGGAATGAAAGATCAATAGGTTTGCTCCCAGAATGCCAGTTTCCCAAAAATAATTTTGATAAAAATCATCAATTACCTCAATATCATAAAATCTGGAAACTTTTGAAGACTTCTGATTTCTAAGGATTTTCAGGAAGAAACATTAATTTAGACTTGCTGCATTTTCTACTTTTTGAAGAATGTATCTAAGTAGGATGCTGAGACATCAAAAAACTGTAGATTTGTCAAGGACTGTGCTATATTTCTTGCTAAGTGTTATCTACCACCATATCCTGCTCCTCAGCATATTAATATTTTGGAACATTTGGCAAATGGCTTGTCATTTACATTCTAAGCACTAAGAGTAAGAAAAAATTCATTAATTTCCCATTAATTTTGGGGACAGTCACCATTGATAACAATATTCTTGGTAAACAGTTGCTGACTTGTGATGTTTGGACTATATGCCATTTTTTAATACTATATAATCAGAGCAGACGACGTGCTGTTAAGCTAAAAGCAACATTCAAACCTGTTGTATGTATATTGTTTATAACCTGTTTATATTCTCTTTATTTAAAAATGAGTCCTAATCTTTGAGCTCTTTATGCAACTTCTTTTGGGATTCAGTGCTTTCAAATCTGAATTGTGCTTTAAGGAAAGGGATTTAACTTCAAGGCAACAGTGTGCCAGAGGCAGAAAGGAGATGTTGGGGTTTTCAAGAGTGCCAAGTCATTAGACTAATGGTACATAGCTTTGTAGAAGATTACAAGCAAACATGCAGGCAGAGATAAAGGATGAATAATTCTCTTCTGTTCTGTATATGAAAAATTGTGCATTACTGCAGAAATTCTTACTAGCAGCCAAGTCTGGTGTTACGTCTTATAAGAATTAGTTTAACTGATGTGGAATCACTGTAACCCCAAGGCTTCAATAATTGTTTAAAGATTTAAGTTTCACAGTTGGTTTCATAAGCCAGAATAGTCAGCGTCCAGGTTTGTGGCTGAGTTGTGAAAGTTAACAGAACACTGTCAGAACTCACTTTGAAATATTAAATTAAAGTCATGGGACTGGCAGTGAAGATTTTTAAGCAGGATGCAAAATTTTACCTGTGACAGTTTAACCAGTGAGGAAACCTGCAGGCTCTATAAGAAAGAAACTGAAACAGTGAAACACAAATTTCTTCCTGTCTGAGTGTGCTGGTACAGGCATTTTCCCAGTAAAATTAGAAATGGGCAGAGATGCTAACTGTGATAAACCTAGGAAAATAAATACACACTTGAAATAAACATAAATTTTTACATGACAACATATATGCTTGAAGATTGCAACTATGAACTGAGGGGCTTGTCTGCATGCTTTAATTTGATAACATTGAAAGTGTGGCTTCATCCATTAAGGAAGATCCAGAAAGTTCTCTTCTGTCAAATAGCACCTCTGAGATGTAATCAACCATGAATAACCCAAAAGTTACTTTAACAGTCTCCTGTCTGAGTGAGAAAGCACTGTAATAAACTTCCTGTACAAATAGATATAATCTGTAAATTAACTGAGCTGGTATCAGTGAACTGAGTAAATTCCTAGAGAATTTTTTTTGATTGCAAAGGTTCAACATTAATGGATAAACTGTCCTGAGCTCCAAATGGAAGAATCCACTACTGAGAGCAGAGGAAGCTTTGTGGCAGCACAATACTATCACTTCTTTCCTCCACCCAAATGGACCAAATTTTAGGATTCAAATTGCCAGACCTTCTCTTTTGATAGGTTTGGGGCCGAGTGCCACGTGTCAATAGTCAACAGAGGAAACACACATGGTCAGCTGCAGCTAAACATCTGTTTCAAACAACTAACGTTAGATGAGAAAAACCTCAGCCTTGCCTTACAGCACAGACTTTTGCCGTGTACTGTAAAAAAAAATAGAGCCTTATTCAAATTTTTCCTGAAGCCTAAAAATATAGGATGTGAAATCTGTTTTTCAATCTAAAGCAGTTTATATAAAAAAAAAAAAAACAACAAAATGCTCTGTATTGAGATTCTATGACATTAGTTTGTATCCAAAATGAAATAAAAGAAACATTGGAAGTTTCTTACAATAGTGTTCACACTCCACACTAAGTTCTACAGGCCCTAAACCAGATGGTGAGGCCTTTCACAGTCAGATATGCCACACATCAAGATGAGGAAAATGTTTTAATTTTCAACAGACAAAGCTGATGACAAAGAAATAAACTACTGTAACAGTTGCTTTAGAGGTCTGGTGTTTTGAGGTGGCACAAGGACTACCAGATCTAACAAAATTTAAAATTGTTTCACTACTGGGACATTTCATCAGTGATAATGAAGAACTGAGTCAAAAGAGACAAAGAGAATTAGAAAAAAATATTAAAGAAAGAAAAAGGAAATTAAAAGTCTTCTTAAAAACCTCAACCTTTTCACACTTTCAGAACCAAACTGCAACCAAATGTTTCTAAAGTCCTGGAACAAGTAGAGAGAGAGTTTTTATTATGACAATAGTAATTGCCATCAAGGTCTGAAATTGTAACACCACAAAAATGATGTTTCTGGCCAACACCTGAAAGGTAAGTGCCAGAAATCTCACATGAAATGCTGGTTTTCAGGAGACTGCCAGTTCAAACTGGAGATTTGATAGGTTCAGATAATTTCAATAAATATTCAGACTTCTGGACAGTTGTCTGAACCAAACTTGCACTCTGAACCTTTCCATTCAACTGTCAGAATAGAAAATCACATTTATAGTCTGTAGATAATAGCATTATCTGGGGGGTAGAGTACTTAAAGAAGAATAATTAGTCAACAACTTCTTAGGTTTATCTACAAGTACGATATTTTTTCTCCTCCTTATAGTCCCAGTATTTAGCAGAATGTCAGGATTTGGAAGACTTTTATATCTGAAAATTGTTTTCAGGAAGCTGGAATTTAAAAAAGAAGACCTTAGTGGCCTGTGAAAACACAATTAATTTATTTGTTACCAATGCTGTCAGCAAAAACTTCTTGTTTTTTTTCCTCATGCATATCACCTGCAGTCTGATATACATGAACACTTCATTTTAAATTCAGATTTACCCCAATAGTACTTTCTTTTTCCTTTCAGCTGATGGAAATCTCTGAAATGAAGAGCTCAGTCAGGTTTCTAATGTGTACAATAACGCAAGTTTTCTGGACACTCAGAGCCTATATTAAGCTACCAACCTCCATTATATCACAACTTCAAATTTGTTTAAACAAGTTTCCACCTGCACAACAACCCCTTTTACTGCCAGTGAAACACACTCTTCCCCAAGGAGCCTGGTATTATAAATCACCAGAGTGCACATGCTGCTGCTGCCAGCATGAGAGGGGTCTGGCACGATGAATCTGAGGAGTAATGAGGGACACGGAATAGCCCACACACATTAGGAAAGGAGAAACCAGAACAGAGCCTTAGCATGTAGAAACCAGTGTATCTAAAGGTTTCAAAAACCAGCATATTGGATTCAGATATGTAGCTTTTATCTATGAGCTGTGACCATAAGAGAGCAACCAGTCCCCAAACACATACAGAGAGCCTAATACACATGTGTTCATACACCTGTGTATTATGAAACAAGAATAAACTATAACATTAGATTGTTCTATATGCATTTCATCATAACGAGATACAATCTTCAAATGATTGGACAGAAACTCTGCTGAATTGGGTAGACTAGAAACTGAGAGCCCATCCTGTCTGAGTTGCACATATTCACCACTTCACGAAGTTTACTGGTTTTTTTCTCAATAAGGTCTCAAAAGTTAGTTTCAAGTACTAAAAAAAAAAAAACCCCAAACAAAACAAAAACCCACAAAAAAATTACCCTCAGCCCCTCTCCCAGCTGCAGTTCCCATTGGTAACAGTAAATTGCTTTCTGTTGCAAGAAGCTGTAATGCCTGTAGTCTCCATTTACCCCAGCCTCCTTCCCTGTTCTGAAGGAAACCGGTGGTCTTACAGCATCCTGGGGGTGGTCTGCAGACCTCCTCTTAGCTGCAGTAGCTCTGGTTCCTGTCTGTGCTCCAACCAATTCATACCCAGCTCAATGCCACCCACAGTGCGCAGTTGCATGCGAATATACGAACATTCTCTGAAAGATGCCAGCTCTATCTTCCTTTGATGTGCCACATTAGGTCCTAATGGGCCAAATTCTTCCCTTACACACATGCAGCTCCTGCTGACTTCAGCTGAGGCTGCAGATTCACAACATACAGTGTTATTCTAAATTGAGACTAACCACAGTTTCTGAAGTATCTCAGAATAGAGTTCCCTCCAGTACAAGGACTCATGTTCTTCAGTGCTTCAGCTACACCAATTGCCAGAATCTTTATCCCCAGAAGAGGTCCATATCTGTGTGTAAGCATATTTTTTATGGGTACACTATTGCAAAAGACTAATTGTGTCAAACAGTTCTCACTGCCTGAGGATTTTTCTGTACTGTGTCTACAAATTATACATGTAGACACAAGCCATTTCTAAATAAACTAGCCTGGACACTACTAGAAATGTAGTTAGAAATGTAGGAAGAGGCTCAGTACAGATGCAAAATCCACAAGAAGGCTGGGTAATGATTCTACCCATACAAAGTTCTGTACTCCTAACAGTACCCAACAAGATAGATTAAAGATAAATCAGCTTCAGCAAGTGGTACGAATTGCAGCATAGCACAGACCTCAACAGAGCCATCCCCCAAACAGTGATTGTTAAGCTTATGCAGTTATTTGCAGGATTGAATCTTAATTATATCATAACTGTTCCACTCTCCATGCACCATATGTGTAGATGGCAAAGTCAGGTTGACAGAACATGACATACACATGCCTGTGGATTTTTTGTTCATTTTTTAATAACTGACATATATTTTATGGTAGGATTACAATGATGAGCTGGGTGCAGTTCTGAAAGCAATCAGAAGCAGTTATTTACATTTACTTTAGAAAAAAGCACCATATGTTGAACTCAAAGCAGTTTATAAAGTACACAGGATAGAAGGAATATTTCAAAACAATTATTTCTAAAAATTCTCAGGTTTTTTGAACAATACATAAATATGCAACTGCCAATACTGCTCAAAGTCTCTCATGTTGTGTGCACACACTCTCTATTTTTCATCCAGTATATTGGCACAGGATTATCCCAACAGTAAAGGCTATATTGAACTTTATATAGCAGACACTCACAGAATTTGTACCCACATCACTCATTATGTAGCAGCCTGCAATTAATTTGTCGCAGAAGGATAACAGATTATTCATCTATGAGCGATAAATTTAATACAGGGTGGAAAATCTGGTGGAAAAATTAGGATTGGGCTCTTCTCCTCTAGTACAGACAGTGGTGTCTTGATAAGATAAAACAAGGCAAGACAAATTAAGACAATATAAAGCAAGTCAAGGCAAGGCACAAAGCTAGGAGGAATCTGGTGGTTTGCAATATCCCTTCTCATATTCTTAGTGAGGAGGTGTTATTGTGCTACCATCATCAAATTTCTCTGTTTGTATTACTGTATGCAGATTATCTGCTCAGATACCATCTGCTCAGATGAAATATAGGCAGTAGTAGTCCAGTACAGGTTAAATGGTGGGATTAATTGCTCTGTATCTCCTAGCCCCTTCCTTCCATGTCTTTTTTTTCTCCTCCAACCTTGTGAGTTATCCCTTTTGCAGGGTCATGTAATGCTGCAGAGTTTGAGGAGTGTGCAGCTTCCCAGCACGCTGATTGCCTTGGCATTTGTCCCTCAGAGTCATAAGGCCTAAAGCTGTGACAGCCCAACAGGCATTTTACTCTGCCATGTTTCCTGGCAGCACAGTGGGAGAGTAACTCTGCCAAAACCATCAGTGAAATGAACTGACTTCATAGAGCGGGTTATTTTAGATTTCATTGAAATTAAGGACAGAAGACACAAGCAAAAACTGTTTCATCTGGACCTCCTGTTTATCTCAAAACATTAAATATCTCTAACCCCAATCCAAGGAGCTATTCCCCTAAGAATTGTTGCATGTGATATTTAAATCCCAGCTCCATCCTCTAACCTCAAACAGGTATCAAGTGTCTCAAAACAGGACACAAGGAGGGAAGTGAGAGACAAATGGAAGGTGGCAGTGACCTCCCTAAAACCCTTAAACTGCTTTCCTCCTCATGTAGCCAAACATGTTATTCACAATAAGAGTGCTCTGTGGGCTCATATTCAATCTGGTTCTCACCTTCCCACCAGGGCTACTATTGAGACAGTTCCTGGCCTGTGCCAATGACTGGACTTTTCTGTCTCAGGTGCAGGACTTTTCACTTCTCTGTACTTCAGGAGTTTTCTGTTGGCCCTGTTCTCAAGTTTATCCAGTTCCCTCTGAACTGAATCTCTGCTACTAAGCTTTTCACTGACTTCCCCTCATTTATTATAATCCCCAAATTCCCTGAAGGTATGTTCTGCCTCATTATCTTATTAAGAAGTAGCAAACATTGCAGTTATGTTCATGGCACAAGAGGTAAGGGATGAACAGAGGACTTCAGATTCAGAGATTCCCACGCCAGGAAGATACATACCACAATGTTCAGCCAGATCTTCTTCCCTCTTTGCACACAGGCTGTGAGCCATCTCCTGTCTTTTCTTACAGATAGGCCAGTGTGAGCAAGTCGTTCCAATATTTAATCATTCTCACTGCTAGGAAATTCTAACTCGTTTAAGTTTGTTTAAGGAATTTTTTTTCTGCCTTTCTGCAACTGTTTCAGATTTCAGGCCTTACTACAGTATTACATTATTTGGTACAGAAAAACAACTTCAGGTACATACATTAAGAGCTTTTTCCACACTTTTTTGAAATTGAAATTTGAAATTTTCTATCGGTCTTAGGATGGGAACAGAATTTTTGAAAAGGCTGCATGTGTTCCCTCACCTTATTTGTAATTTTTTAAATTTTACATTTAAAAAAATATTAGACACATTCCACTGTGCATCATTTAGGCCACACATAGACAGCAAGAGACTGTTTTCCTAGGGTGTTTTACAGATCCATACAAATTTTGAATACTGATAACTGTGCACAATGAAATTGCCTGAGTCTGGTACACATGAGGCAAGGCAGATGTGAAGTCTTTGGAAATTGTTTCAATAAGTTAAGTTAATGAGTTCTCAACCTACTCTAGACTTCATGTACTGCTTTTCAAAAGCTCTTGGTTTCTGAGTTGTGGAGCATGGTGTGGTGCTTATAAATGCCAACTCAATATTGCTCTTTCTTCCTACAAAGAAATCTGGTTGTAGTGATTTTAAAAACCACAGTAGTGGAGATTTGCTTGCATACTAACTTGAGAAACAGAAATTATGACCAGTTTGGGTTAGTGCTGTAAAATGCTTGATTTTTCTGTCTTCCAGTATTTATTTTCCATGTATTTTCACTGCATCTGGAATTGGCACTAATCTTTGACGAGAAAGTCAGAAAAGTGAGAAGGTAGGAATGGTAAAAACTGCAATACAGATTTCCCAAGTATGTTCCAGCTGCTCTGTACTTCTCTAGTGACACACAGCAGCCTTAAATTAGTTATTCTAGTTTTATAGCTGTCTTGTATCACTGGGGTAATATAAAGCTACTGGAGCATACTGGTGAATCTGGTTCTGTGAGTATGCTTTTGGCCAGGTTTGACTTTCATTTTTAGCTGTATGTCAGCAAAAATAATTCCTTTGACATCAGTAGAGTAGTACCTTGTACGTGCATTAGGAAGATAGAGCATACTTCTGGAAAGAAAATGCCTGTATTTGTAGCTTTAGAATGAGATTTGAGAGCTCTGCATGCAGTTCCTCATTATCACAACCTTTTTGTGAGAACTTCTGCAAGACATCATTTTCCTGATCATGACATGTAGAATGACAGCAGAATTTTTTTTCTTTCATCCTTTGTGTGTCCCATTTACTTGCATTAAATGCTGACATATAGCAACTGCTTCCTGGCATGTCTCTGAAAAACACCCAGCCCTAATTTGTGGTGAATTTGTAAAATAGAAGGATAACTTTCCTTAATTCATGGGTAATGATTCTTTCGATGAGACACAGAGAAGTTCACATGCAGTCTGTGTTGTTCCTGCATAAAGCATTTTGACTAGAGCTGCTCTTATTTTCTCCAACATGTTGGTAGCATTTTCTATTCTGCCAGCCAAAGAAACTGAACCTCTGATAGAATCCTGGAGCTGTGCAACACCTGGCTTTTTTGCCAAAATATTTTCTAGGTGTTGCATGGTGGTGAAAAGCAAATTTTGAAAATTGTTTTTCTCCCCACTGCTAAAACTCATCCATTACCAACAAAAACATTGCTCATGTCTCATGCACTCTCTGCCTTACAGGCTATTTTATGAAGTAAAAAAAGCAGGAGGCAACACTGCATAATTCCTCACAGTCCCCATACCAGCATATACCTCATCAGTGGAGTTAAGTCTGAGAGGTATTGTTAAATTCTTATTTCATCCTTCTGAGACTTGGATCCAGTTTTGTCTCCCTTTGTAGGTACTTCAAGGTCCACTGGGATTGCTTCAGCATCGATCTAAAAAAAAAAAGAAAAAAAGAAATTGACAAGGGGCAGAAAAAAAGTCCCCAAACCCCCTTATTTATGTGGGAGGTCTCAGCTTCTCCAGAAGGGCTCTGAGATGCTGAACAGTGTTGAGCATGCTCATTTGGATACCAATGTTGGCAGTTTGCCATCTCTATAGGACAACGTGGGCTCCTGAGCTGCGTACCGCTCTCTAAGTGTTTGAGAAGAGATGGTTGTTAGAATAGGCAGTGTCTGTTCAAGCCTACGTGTATGGTAGAATAACAAGATGCTTTGCTCTCCTCTGTTGTGTTTGAGTATGCCTGTGTTTGTGAGCAAAGGTGGAGAGCTGCCTTGGTCTCTCATCTGTTTAGAAAGTGCTGCTCTTGCTGGCCAGGTGAGTAGATATTTCTTTCCAAAATTTTCAGTTGCACTATATGCCTTCAGCCAGGTATGAGTCTAACATGTGTACATAACATTTCTATTCATTTGTCGTCACCCCCCTCTGAAACGACTCATTTAAGAATGACATTTTTGATTGATTGCACCAGCTCTGCTTGCCTAGTTCTCTTTTTTTTTTTTTTTTTTTTTAGATGTTCCACCTCGTTCTGTTTTTTTATTCCCAAGCCACCTACGAACTGACTCACCTGTTGCATGCTGAAAAGCCTGAGTTGGTGATGAGTTCTGTAAAGCTGTTCAGAAGAGGCAAATTACATGGCCATTATAAGTCAGTTGCATGAAAATCCTTGGGTAAACATCATGTAAGTCAATGAACAGAGCTCCAAGTTGGCACATTTTCCTTTTAGGTAATGGATAACCCTGCATACAACTACTAGAGTGTTCCCTCTGAACTAATAATGAGGAGGAAGCAAAGATCATATTTGGATTTAGTACAGCCAAGTGTGAGGGCAAGAGTTTTATTAAAGGAGTTCAAACAAAAGGGCAGGCATGACCAAGATGTTATGCCTAAGGATTTAAATTTAGTTTCCTGTATAAGTATGCAACGTCTGCCAAGAGACAAATTGTTTCCAGGGTAACACTTGAAAGGAGTGATCATATATCCCTTAGAGTCAGGCTGTTCAACATTCACAGAGCAGGACGCCACCAGGACTCTGTGTGTGCTTCAAGTTTTATGCAGGAACTGTACTGAGGTTGTTCTGGTGGGAATGTCATTCATGGCACTTTTTCTTTTCCCTGTCATTTCCCAAGAGAAGGACCACTGGCAAAAAATTTCCACTTAGAAGTGCATTGCTGTAGATACTGCTGAGTGAAAGTGCAAAGAAACTGTATAAGAGCATGAAGGCTTGAATTTTCAGGGGTGTCTGTTGGAATTAGGTATTCAATTCCCATTCAACTGTATTAGAATTTGCAAACTTTCTGTCCAAGGTTTTTTTGAAATCCCAGACTAACACTAATACTCAATAGCACTGTGAAATGGCTGAAAGACTGATTATTTGGTGTAACAGATTTCTAATCACTGAAGTTATGACTAAGATAAAGGGAGTCCTTTATTGATTCCCTATGTGTTAAGATATACTTTGTATTATTACACTAGTTTTGAAACTAAGGTGGACATGTTAATCTGAAGGGGGGCTCAGAGCCATCCTGATGGTGACTAGTTTCATTTCCAATGCATCCTGCTCTTCAGTGTTGAAAATACTGTACTGACAGCTTCATCTTCATTTTCTGGAAATAAGAAAATAAATGCTAAAATAGCTTTGCACTCAAGATATATCCTACTTTTTATCTGAGGTCAGGTTTGAAGTAGTTGAGATAATTCCTGATTTATTTTCATTTTTTGATAGTTTAAAAAAATAAGGAATTTGAAGTCACTTTATATTGACTTGATTAGATAGATTATTTTTTCATTTTTTTGGTGAACTGCAAAACTACATGTATTAATTTAATGGTTTGCTCTTGCCTTTTAAAAAACAAACAAACAAACAATCCCTAAAGCCATTTATCAAAATGAAATGTAATTTTGAATAAAAACCTTTCATTTTGAAATGTTAAAGTTAAGTCTTTGGTGTTAAAAACTAAAACAATATATTCTCCAGAATCAGCAACAATTAGGAAATATTTTGGTTTATCAAATTTGCATTTTCTTGGCAAAAAAGAAACAAAAAAGTGATATTCTATTATATTGACCTGAAAATAGCTAGAAAATTACACAATCTGAGTGAATAAGGATAGGAGAAAGGAAATTGCCAGGGCATTGGACTGTGTTGCAGATATCCTGATGTAAATGCACTAATATCAATTTTCAGGGTTTCATTTTTCTTCTGTTAATACAGAATAATTTCTCTCTTGGGTGGCTGGGAGTGTAGTGTGCAGTTTTTAAATGTCAACTCATGCTTTTCTGCTCAGTGGAGCAAACTTATTTCTCCCTTCCAAGGCTGATTTAGACCTTATTGAGAAAAACTTTTGAACCAAAGCTAGGAAGTTTGTCTTCCTTCTAGTCAAAGCTGATACACCCAAGATCATGCTCTCCTGTAAATACTGAGATAACTTCTGCTCTGGAGAGTAAAAGTGTTTAAAGGACATAGTTGGCTTGAAAAAATCTCCTTTCTCAGGCATTAGGTTGAGAGAATGGGATGTGGGGGGAGGAGGGTTTGATTGTTTGTAGTTTTACGTCAGGAAGTCTTGCAGAAGCCACTGCAACATCTCATAAAACATTGTGCAGCTGTGTGCAGACCTCAGGGTGCACAGATGCATGTGTATTATATTTCCTTGGAAGGGGCACAAGCTGAACTTTTTGATTTTGACACCCAACGGCATCAAGCAAAGGTGAGGTCTGCTACTTGTGCTTTAGGTTTTAAAATTAAAACCGTGTGTGTTGCAGTGCTCACATGACATATATAAATGTATAAATGAGGGCCATTAAGTAAATGCGTTTACACATCATTTAAATGAAACAACACACCTAACCAGATGGATTCCTAAAATGACTAATTGTGTACTGTTATTTCCATAACTATTGGCCTTCCTGGTATACCCTCTCTTCCCTGGTATGCCCATCACTTTGATTTCAGCTTCCAGGTTGGAAGCTGTTCTGTGTTTTCTGTGAAGATTTTGACAATATTATGTACAACAGGAGTGGAATTTTTCTCACCTAAATTTAGCCATCAAATACACAGGCATCTAGTTTGAGCTTGCTTTTTAGCCATCCTCATTAGCCAATGGAAAGAAAAATGGTTTTCAGAGGCAGTTTAACCCATCCAAAGATAGATACATATATATATATGGCACAGATCCACGTAGTCCTCTAGATGTGCCTGTCTCTAATTGCTTATGATAAGGGGTTATCTGGACAATTAACTTGTACAAAGTGCCAACTTTTTGGTGTAAATAGTAAGGCAAAAGCAAGCTTATAAAATAATAGCAGAGAACTAAAAGGAACAGAGATTCATAGAAAAGGGACAATATTCAGGAACTTTTAGGAGACACTGAAAGCTGTTACCACATCTCTACATATAGCAACTTCTACAGCATTTTGTTCAACTTTCCATGAGAAAGTCTGTCAACAGTGCTGCATTTTATTATGGTTTCCAGAATGGCTTCCCAATTTAAAACAGGAAAACCAGGTCTCAAATCTTGACATGCATGTAGAAGGACTCCAGAAGCCAAAATCTAGCTACATTTGCAACAGCTGGCTAAAACTACCAAACAAAAATAGAATGTTAGCCTTTCTACAAACCCTCTTTCAAATCAGACCTAAAACATGCTAGTGGTGTGCAGAATAAATACTTGTTTTTTAGTTTTTATTGTCTTGGCTCTTGAAAATTGGCTAAGTATATCATGCAAATATCATCCTCCACCCAGATAATTCAAGCCTATATGAAGCTGTCAAAACATATCTTTGTTTCTGTTATGTCAACTTTCGTTTCTTTTGCCCTCCACAGAGGGTAAGAGAAAAATAATAATAATGCCAGCTTTTCTTTCAGCTTTTTTTTTATCCCTTGGATTTCAAAGGGCTCTACTAAGGTCAATATCATTATTTCTCATTTTTCATATCTGGAAATTGAGGCGTTTAACAATGAACTGGCATCCAAGTATAGAATCTGAATATTAGTTTCCAGGTAAAAACAGAATTTCATATTCTTTCAGGACCATTTCCAGCAGCCAAAGTGGTTCTTAAGGAGTACCAGTATGCTGGTAGTGGTGCATTTAGGAGTTCTGGCACAAAGAAAAAGAATTTGACAAGTGTCATCGATTATTGTGACCCATTTTGCTGTCATGGCCCTTGCTCTTTGCCACTTAAGTATTTCAGACAGCTGCACAGCAAAATGTTACAATTTATGAACTCTTCATCAGTTGTTTTTTTATGATGATAGAGTAAAAGCTGAATAATTGTGTGTTCACATAGTGCAGGATGTGTGTTCACATGTACATGCAATGTGTGTAACATAGGTGTACAACCATGTGCTATGTGCAGTTGTTTGGCTCTGGTTTGAGCTGCATCTGTTAGCAATAAAAAGTATGTGTTTTCTCACAGACATAAAATTCTGCACCACTTAAAGGTGAATATTTTCATCAGATCTCTCCCCATCCTGTAATTTATAATCAGTGGAACTACTATGCAGTGCTCTAAGACCATAAAAAAAGATAGAAAATAATCATGAAGGGAGAAATTTGTAATGTTTGCCAGATGAAAATCCAGAGTCTACATGCTTGGAATTTAGATTGGTGACCCCTGCTACCTTCTTCAACAACACAAGAAGAAAGAAGATAATAAGCTTGAGTATTGGAGGGTAAGTAGTCAGCAGTGTAATGGGTCATACTTCTATTAAAGTGTGTGGGTAAGATGTTATAATTAATGGCTATACTTTGTGCACATCCTACACATGTGCTGTGAGATACAGCAAGAGGACTGGGTCACGGGAGGGAAGGGAAGTGTTGGAAAGTATGTCAAAGGACAGATGTAAAGAGCTAAGGGAAGGTAGCAAAACAATACCATCCAGTAATCCATCTGTGAAAAGGGAAAAATCTTAAATGAAGGATCCTTTCTAGGCTTTAAAAATGCCATATATCATATACTGCTTTATACTTCCTGTTTATGTTTTGTCTATTTTATGACCTCAGGAGGGTAAGTCAGTCAATGTAAAAATGGAAATGCTCCGTTGGATAATTTTCTGCTCTTTTTGTGTGATGTGAATCCTGAAATATTAATGTCTTCTGGCTTTTATTCCTAATAGGACTGCAGAGCATTTACAGTTCTTGTAGGCACTTCCCAGGGCATTCTGGCTATATCCATATGAGTAAGACCAGAGACCATTCTCTGGATGTAACGTCAGTGGCATAAAGAGCTGTTAAAAGTCCTTCATTCTGCAGAGGCTTCAGAGGACCACAACCACGTTACCTCTGGGGAATTATCCCTGGCCCACTCATCCCATTCATACTTCCAAACAGTGCCCAGGAACTGATTATGGAAGGGCCAATAGTAGACAATGGTTTTATTTGCTTAATAGATGTACTCTGGTTTGCTCTAAATATCATCTGTACTGCAAATATTCACACACACTCAGTCCTCCAAGCAGTAAGAAAGACTAGTGAAAAAATTATTATTTAGAGAAACTACCTGTTTTTATTAGTGCTAGTGAGATAATGATGATGGTAATATGGTCATTTTCAAGATCAAGTCCAGCTCTATCTTGGCAGTACAATGGTTGCATTTTATATAAATCTCTATTTTCATCTTTCTGGTACATGCTAAAAGGTAAAAATAGTGATAAAGAGTCTGAAGGATAAAAATACCCAATCTTCATGTGGACTGTGTTGTTCACTGGCACAAAAATGGGCTTCTGAATGACTGTCTGAGTCTGACCTGAGCTCTGACCTGAAGTGCACAGAGCTTGAAGGTTTTACATCCAAAGTGCTTTTTGGATCTCTTCCAGAAGTGTCCAAAACTTCCTCTTGTCTCAGGACATATTGCCTTCCTCTTTTGGCAGCAGCCCATGAAAATGTGCAGGTAGAAACAAAACAGAAAGTTTCTAGCCCACGGCATATTATGTTAAGAGAATCTGTTGTATTGACATATGGGTAACTAGAGATGAATGAACTAGTTCAATCCAAATAACAACCAGCCCCAACCTTTGCCCACTCAAAAAGTGACCCTAACCCAAATCTTTTTCCAATTTGGATTGGTTCAGAGAGATCAGCTGTCAGGTCTGTCAGCTGGTAGCCAGACATCTGAGCAGACATAACTAATTAAGACATATTCCCTCATCTAGAGATTAAACATATTTTTTGTGCTCCTTGCATGTTCCTGTAGTTTCAACTTGCATTAAAACCTCTTGGTCTGAAAGCAACATCTTCAGAATGAAAGCAAGTGGAAAAGTAGCTTTTTCCCAGAGAAACCTATGGGAGTTGAATTTGTCTTAAATGGATGTTTTCTCCCACAACAAAGTTCAGTCTGAAAAGTTACTGACTTCCTATCAAAGAACATCTCACTGAGTTTCAGAGCAACTAATTATCAGCTCTTTTAGTCAAATCTATTGTCCTAAATTTTTTTGACAGTCATATGATTTTATGACTCATGCTGTGAGAATAAATACTGAAAATCCAAACACTCTAGAAGTGTGCACAGGTTGTAACTTTAGAGAGGTGCAGTGTATTCCTATGGCTAGAATTCATGAGGTCACCATGGAATAGGAACAGCCAGTATAACTGAGAAAATTAACTAAGCAGATAACTTTTGGCCTTTCCTAAACAGCTTTCTGACTGCAAGAGGTGGAGTATGAAGCTTTCATATCTGTCTGAAAATAAACATTGCTGCTGATGTTATATGTTCTTCTGCTCATGCTATAACAGAAGCTTTTGAGGGACTTTGCTCTACTATTTATTATTTTCTGACCAGATTTCAGTTGGGTCCCACAGTGGTGAGACAGTGTGCTGATGTATTTGAGTCAGTATATTTACCCTGTACTTTGCTGCCAGGAGTAATCAGAATCTGGAGAAAAGTTAATATAATGTGGGTCAGGATATCAGTAGATTTCAAAATGAGGATAAAGTATGCTTATGGCTAAAGAGACCATAGGGCAACTTTTTGATAGGGAGACTATAAACTCACATGTTTCATATATGTCAGCAAATGATGGGAAAAAAACCTGAAACATAACATTTCAGAGAAACTAAGCATCATATATTTATTTCTTTTCAATATGGATTGTCATCCTGAAAAACAGGTTTAATTTACACTTTACGTATGTCTGGCCAGAAATTATTTAGCCATTCTGCATTTGATAAGGTACCTCTGTACTGTTTGAGTACGATGATACTGTTAGTTGTCTGCACAATTTTTTTTAATGCCAGACTGTGAACTGATCATGTGCAAATGACACTTTTAAATAACTGGAACAGGAAATATATTTCCACAATCTAAGCTTTAAGACAACTGGAATGGCTTTCTAGAAACTCTGCTTTCTGACAGGCCATATCTATTTCTTTATTTTTTTTGTGCAAAACCAGCTCAAACTTCCTCTTGCTGAGTCAGTCATTGTTTATAAAAGAAATGGCTTGTTGTCGAATCTCACTCCTTAAGTATTCAATGGCATAATAGTCAGGATTTATTTGGCATAGTGAAACTCAAAAACGTCTGTACCAGAAGACACAGCAGCCACAAAAGCTGAATGGATGCAATTTTCACTGTCATTTAAAACTTTTTATACATTTTATACAATTAACATTCTTAGGAACATCTTCAGCTCAGCTGCCCACAGAGAAGTCTGCTGCTTTCCCAGGGCCCGGGTGAGGGATATTAGTAGGAGACTCCCTGAGCTAATCCACCCCTCTGATTATTATCCACTGCTGGTGGTCCAGGCTGGCAGTGATGACATTAATGAAAGAGGTACCAGGCTAATTAAAAAGGACTTCAAGGCTTTGAGCTGATTAGGTAATGGGACAGGAGCTCAGGTGGTGTTCACCTCAGTTCCTGCAGTATCAGGGATAAATGAGGAGAGGAGTAGGAAGACCCATCTTATCAACAGGTGGCTAAAGAATTGGTGCCATAGGCAGAATTTTGGTTTTTGCAACCATAGGGCAAATTCTATAGTACCTAGCCTGCTAGAGTCAGATGGGTTTCATCTGTCTAGCAAGGGCAAAAGGACTATAGCCTGTTATTTGTCAGGGCTGAATAGGAGGGCTTTAAACTAGGTTTGAAGGAGGAAGGGATTGAAACCAGGCTCTCCAGAGATGAGCCTAAAGGTGGAAAGACAGAGTTAGAAGTGAAATCAGCAGCCCAACTGAAGTGCATGTACACCAATGCATGCAGTATGGGTAACAAACAGGAGGAGCTGGAAGCCATTGTGCAGCAGGAAAGCTGCACGGAAACGTGGTGGGATGACTCGCATGACTGGAGCGCTGCCATGGGTGACTACAAGCTCTTCAGAAGGGATAGGTGAGGTAGGAGAGGTGGAGAGGTGGTTCTATATGTTAGAGAGTCTATTGACTCTGCAGAACTTGAAGTCAGTAATGACAAGGTTGAGTGCCTGTGGATTAGAATCAGGGGGAAGGCCAACAAGGCTGATATCCTGGTGGGAGTCTGTTACAGACCACCCAACCAGGATGATGAGGGTGATGAATTATATGCAAGCAGCTGGCAGAGGTCTCAAAATCACCAGCCCTTGTTCTTGTGGGCAACTTTAACCTGCTGGATGTCTGCTGGAAACTCAACACAGCAGAGAAGAGGCTGTCTAGGAGATTCCTAGAGTACATAGAGGATAATTTCCTGCTGCAGCTGGTAAATGAGCCTACCTGGGGTGGGGTCCCTGTTAGATGGCCCCCAGAAGATGTCACACTGAATGTGTATTTTCACTCACTTTATTTATTTAACTGGAGTTAATATGAAGGCTTTGACTTGCCTGCACAGATATTTCACTCCTTCTGTGACTGTTGGGTACACATGGCATCACACTGAATGATGAACTTTGTATATCTGATCTCTAGTCCATCAAGTCAGTGGAACTTCCCTGATGTCACCTCTACTAGACATTTGTCCTTGGATGGAAAAGGTTGTGTATGTAAAACCAGAAATAAGTATGGCAGTGTTTTCTGTGTGCAGTATATCTTGTCTATTTCTTTACTTATTTTCAAGAATAGAAAAGGCTTGACATTTTCCAGGCATTGTGACTGCTCTTCATCTAAGGATCTCAAAGCATTTTAGAAAGATTAAAATTAACCCTCACTCTATATGTATATGCTATGTAAGTTTTATTACAGACAGTTTACAATACTGTCATTTAGCACATACAGAGAATCAGTTATGAGCTGGAAAGCTGAAGCAGAGTCCAGTTATCCATTTCCTAATCTTGTCACTAGAAATCTCTAACTAAAATACATGAAATTCTTGTGGATAGGGTTTAAAGGTACCAGGACCTTCACAGAAAATCTCAGTGCTTGTCAGGAGCTACTGTACTGTAAAACCATTAGTGGAGAACACTAATAATACTGTTGATTCTGTAAAAATGTATCAGAGCATTGGAGCTGAATCTCTGGTTTCAGAGGAATCCTTGTTACCTTGTTTTGCCTTCCTTTTCAGTCTAAAGCTTTCTTTTCGCAAACATAATCCACACTAAGCAAAGCTGGAATTTGATGCATAGTCATGCAGTTCAACTAGCTTAAAGACACTCTGTGGTACCTTCAAATTCCTCTGCAGATCAACAGAACTGTACAAAGGGTGAACATTTGAGTTGACATAATATTCCTTATGGCCAGTGAAAGGGGATTAAAATCTGTTTTATTCAAAGTTTGTTATTGATATTCAGGAAAACTGACAATATAACGAAATAAAGGATAAGACAACCTTACCAGGAAGATCTAACAGTCCAGGGCCAAGTTATATAATTCTTATGGCACTTGTCTTTGATATAACTGTTGAATTATTAGCTTTGGACTAAGAAGTATAAAACTGTGAATGGGCACCATGATATCCCTATTTAACTCCCTACAACAGACTTAGTGAGTAGGGTTGATGGCTGAAGCAAAATAAGGTGTGGACTACTATGTCAAAAGCATATGAAGTACAGGTCATTTCAAAGTTAACAGACTTTCAAGGCCAGAGGTAGCACTGTAAACATCTAACTCATATTTCCTGCAGAACACAAGCCAGAATTCTGCAGATTAACTCATGCTGTGGAAAGAATATTTTTCCCTTTTTCAAGTCAAGAATACTGAGCTCAATAAACCTGTGTCAAACTCGACATGGAGGTGATGGTTTTGAGCTTATCCATTTCCTGGAGAACCTGCACAAGAAAAGGTACAGAAATCAATTATATCTTTTCAAGTCTTCTTCCTCAGTTGTCTTATTATAGCAGTGTTTATGATCTGGCCTATATTTATTGCGTTCTTCACTAGCGTAGGCCTTGCATTCCTTACTTGATGTTTGCCATGTGTTGGGCATTACTTGAAATACATAGGTCTGATTTCCTTTTTCCACAGTCACTGATACAATATAGGCAGTTTTTGAAATTTCATTTCAAGCTATCAATTATAAAGGTAATATATTGCTAGAGTATTGTTATCAGGAAGATGTCAGTGAATAAAAGAAAGGGGCAATAAACAGTCAAAATGGCACTGAAATCCAACAAGATTAGTAAAATTACATTAGCTGTAACCTGCATTCTTTCTTCTATCCTTTTCTCTCCATACATATGTATATATATATATTGTCTTGTGTGTGAAAGTGCATACATATGGATACCTGCATCTGCTGTAGAGCATAAAGGATTGGTTTGATTTTTTCCTAGATGTGAGATCAGCAGAGCCAAGTTTCACTGGTTTGATTTTGTGTGTCCAGGTTTTTCCTGTGGCTATTATTTCTCAGCACCTGTACTTCCACTGCTTCATGTCTCCTGTAGGAAAGCAGGTCTGTTCAATATCGGAGCAGGTAAAGCAAAGGCTGTGTCTGAACCCCCTGCTTTCTATTTGTACAAGCAATAGGTACAAAGTGGACATTAAACAGGCATCCTGCTGTGTACCTGATCAGTGTCTGTTTCATGTCTATGGTTTTGGTATATTTATCTTATACCTGCTCCAGGAGCTGTTTCTCTCTCTCCTTATATTTCTCTTTTTTTTTGCTCTCTCCTCATTTCTCACACACTTTTTTTTCTTTTTCTTAAAAAAATCAATGAGAGATTAATTTGGTATATCATGACTTCCTGGTCATCTTGCAAGTGCTCTAGTCTGGGAAGAGCTAAAACAAGCCTGTATTTCAGTGCCAGTGAAATTTAGACACCATCCCAACAAATATATGAGCACCTCTAAAAACTGAAGAATGAGATTGAAGTGATGGTGCCAGAGGCTGCTGTTTATCCACCTTTTGAACAAGGTTGATCTTTATGAGTAGGACATCTAGGAAAAATAAAAGATTTTTCTTCAGTCTGTTTTTATTCTGTCACTTGTTAAAAGGCTTTCTATCATAAAATACAACTATTCAGGCTGTGGTGAGTAGAATCAGTTTTTTTCTTGCTGAATGGGTGAATACTAAACTCATGAAAGCACAGTGGTCTACTTGCCTTTCCTCTTCTTTGCCCCATGAATCTTTCACGCAAAGCAGACCTGAAGGTGAGGAATCTGTTACTCAGAATACTTCACAGGTGCTGGTCAATGAACTCTGCTAGAGTGCGACTGGTGGGACTGGGCTCCCACCACGTTTGTCCGACATGGGTGTAGATCCTGGATTCTCTCCTCTGTTTGGACAGGTCTGGGCTGGGTTACACACCCCACAGGTGGGAGCTGACCGTTGTCGGTGTTATGTCAAAGAGCCTCTACCAGACTTAGCAAAGCAGCCTCTTTGTAGGACTGAGTCAGAGAGAGTTGGTCTCTGCAGCCCAAGTGGTGTTGTATTCTATCCCTCTGAGCTAGTCCCATTCAGAGGACACAACTTTCCAGACAGAATCTAAGCAATTTCTCAAGGGCACTGGGGTTTTTAATCTGAATAGACATATCAGAAACTTATTTTATAGATTGGACTCAATTTTCCCAATTTTGTCACATGATTTGTGCTCAAACTCAAGACTGCTAACGAAGCAGTTTGCATAAAATAAGTGACTAATTTCCCTATGTAATTAGGGAAGAGAGGTAGGTGCCTTTGAAGACCCACAGATGGTGGTTTTCTTTACCTAATTCAATTGATAAGCATTGATGAACAATGCAGAGAAAGAGCAGACTACAGCTGGGCAAGATTATTTGCTGATATTTTTCATCTTACAACTTGTGACTTCTTTGTTGTGATCACAAGAAAGTCCCTTGCATGCTCTGTGTTCTGTTGGGTATTCCCAAGGGTGACAACAGTTCTAAATATGTCTTTTTTAATTATATTGTCACCTTTGTACTGGATACTAGGCTGAATCAATCAAAATGTTCCATGTTTGCTTCCAAACACAGATTTCAGTCATTACTGATTTGTACTGGATTTAATCAGTGACCTAGGAACTTTACCAACAAGCTCCTCAGCTATTCCAGCTAGATCTGGTTTGAGACAAGATTTATTAATACTAATGGGGGATACCACTGAAGTATCCAGATAGGATCCTAATTAAAAAGACATTGTGTTGGCTGATCTTACAGTAATTTTTATGATTTCTGACTCAGATTCCATTTCTCTCAGATTTTCACTTAAAATATTTCAAGATGCATCTTCTGCAGTATGTCAGATCCATATATGACAATGAAGTTGTTCCAACTCATGCAAGAAGATGGAGAAAAAAATCCAGCTGCATTCCAGTACTTCAGAAAGTTCCAAATTTTGATTAATTTGAATGTAGGCGTCACTCTCACAAAAGATAAATTCAGCTTCAAAAATGTTTACTGCCATAAAATTAATTAGATTCTGGAATAATAATTTTTGTTTCTAATAAATGCATATATGTATATATAATATATATATAATTACTCATGTATGTAAAAAAAGGAGTACAACTTTCATGATGTTCTTTATCATAAATTAAGCCCATACTTTAGAGATGAAGAAAATATCTTCTGTTGCCATAATCAGATTATCTACTTGGAAAACAGTTTGTAATATGCTCACAGAAGATGCAGATAGTAGATATGCTGATTTTCGACTTACAGATTATTGTAAAACAAAACTCAAAAGCTATGATTGAGAGGAAAGCATAGGGAAAAAAAAGACCATATTCTTTCATGCACTGCTTGCATGTAATCCTGCTGACATCAAGAAGTGTGGGCATGAATAACTGGAGAAGAGTTTGGCCCAGGACGTGGAAATTATTTGATAGAAAATACTGAGTTAATTTAAATTTTCTGGGGCATGAGCACTACCTTGTGGAATGAAAAGTCCTGAAGGACTATAAACAAAAGCAGAAGACAAAATATTAAAGTATAGATTTGTGGGAAGGTCTTTTCTGGTGAGGTACTTCAGGGATCCATATTCAGTATGGTTTTATTTAACATTTTCACTAATGATCTGGAAGAAGTAAGTCACCCATTACTGAAAGTCCCTTATGATGAATAGGAGGGTGGAGCTACAAAAGGGGATGAAAGACAGATAATATAAAGGAACCCGGATACAGATCCAAGGTTCCCACTGACTTCAGTAAGTTTTGGAGCAGATCAGCAGAGATATTAGAGAGATGGACAAGAATAATGAAATTAATTTTGGAAAATATACAAAGACATCACATGAAAAATTATCTTAGACCTAATGATCAAAGGGAGACAGAATCATGGAGAGCAGCATTATAAGTGAGTTTGCAATGCATTAGACGAAGGAAAATAATATTAATACAATTTGAGATTTATGTGCTGCAAAACAGAGGTACTATTTTCTTGTACTAAGGCTAGACACTGTGGAATATCATTAGGAAGAGTAACAGGGGAATCAAGGGCTAGTTTACAAAAGCTGAAAAATGTGCATATATAAGAAGCAATGATAGAGTCACACCTATACCTGTGAGATATTGAGGAATAGGTAATTATTATAACAATATGACATCCTAGGCTGTGTCAGCAATGTGGCCAGCAGGCTGAGAGAGGTGATCCTGCCCCTCTACTCTGCATTTGTAAGATCTGCCTAGAGTAATGCATGCAACTCTGGAGTCCTCAGCACAAGGAAGACATGGACCTGTTGGAGTGGGTCCAGGGTGAGCAGAGGGATGCAAAATCTATGATTTCCTACTATACAGACTCAACACTGCATATAACAATGTAAGCATTCTTTTCAAATAAAAAACGCTTGCTATTTCAGTTCAGTTCTGAGCACTGTTCTACATTCACTGGAAACAAAATAAGTCTGGAAGAATAATGTGTTTTGGAAACTTTTTATTCCTTCCAACATCAAGTGGAATTTGTTTTTAAAAAACACAAATATTTTTAAAGGTACAAAGAGAGAGATTGGGAAGCACAGCTAGAGCCTGATTCCTTTAGTTAATATACCCTTGCAAATCAGAAGCAGCTCCGATGGAATTCAGCTCTTAGGAAACCAAAAGGTCAGAATCACAGCACTACTATCTTCTTTAAATGAATTTAGAACTTCTGTAATGCTGGCTCAAATTTGCTAAAATCAAGGCACTTTTATATAACTCTGTGACTGCATGATACGGACAATTTTTTAGATGAATTCACAGTGCCACACTTTTAATATCCTTCTTTGCTAGCAGAGGTGACATCCAAGTTCCGTGGAAGGATGACCACAACAGGTCCCCCTCGTCATCTCTGTATGAGCCAGTGTGGTTCACTGAGGATCAGGAAGTGCTGCCCAGGTCACACTGTGCTGTGCCCAAACAAATGAACTCTGCTTCCCACCGCTCAACCACAGGTCTGTCAGGGAAACTCTCTTTCCCTCAAGCTGGTGTTTCTTTGAGAATCTCTACACCATACACCACAGTTTCCTGAGGCCACATCTTCAGTTCAAATGACCAATAACAAACACTAATGTGCACACATTAGTGAAATAAGAGGACACTATTCACTGATTTGGAAAAGCAGTTGCTTAGTGATGCTTTTCTTGGTCTTTGAAGAGCTTCTTCGCTCAGCCTACTGCAATTGCTAATAAGTGGAAGCTGGCAGTGGTGAAAACAGTATTTCACAAAGGCTCTGTGCAGCATCCCAGACATGCATGCACTGCTTTCTCTGTGCAGCAAGAACTCTTGAAGGGAAGGATTTCAGAACATAAGTTCTTTTTTTTATTTTTGGTCAGGACTTCTAAATTCCCATTTTGACTAGGGCTGTATTACTTAACCAGTCAACTGAAAAAGAAATTATACTATTGTGGCATAGTAAAAAATTGAAAGCTACCAGTGATATAGGTAAGCTGTAAGTGAACTTCTTTGTTCACTAAATGAGCAAAATATCTTCAGGAAAAAAGGGTATTTATAGAACTGAAGATTGTTTACAGTAATTAATAAGAACCTCTCTCTTACATGTGAAGCAAAGTGTCAGAGATGGTGCTACATTCTTTATGGTTTGTTTTGAAGCTAAATAAATAGTTTACAATAAAAGTTTTCAAATTATTTTAGGGTTTTTTTTTTTCTCTAGAGATGTCAGTAAGCAGATTTTTCTCTACTTAAAATATTTGATAACCCTTGTTATGTAAATTAACATTTTCTTGGAATGCTAATCTGTAATTGCTTGGAATCATCTCATCTGCTTTTATTCCTTAAATATTTCTACTCAGAGATTCATCCACAATATTTTAAAATTAAATTTCCATAAATGCTCACTTCATCAGTGATCATACCAAAATCTGATGATTTGAAGATATACTTGAAATGCATGATTTGATGACAAAATAAGAATGATTTTGTAGGTAAATAAGTTTTGGAAAAAAACCTGAAAAGGCAGAAAACACTACTGCCAGTGTTATAGGGTTGTGGGCATCACAGGTGCCTTGATTACCCAGGCAGACAAGAATAAATTTATTCCATACCTCTGAAGTAAGAATTGGCTCTGTAATACAGTAAGTGATCCTTTACTCTATTTGAATGATCAAACATTGTAATGAGTCAGAGCTATAAAAATGTGACTTTCCACTCTACACCCAAACATAGAATTCTTTTCTTCCCAAAACAAATCACTTTGTGGTGATTGCCTTCTTTCAATTGGCCAAAATGTTAGTGTGCAAGAAGCAAAAAAAAAAAATCTTTC
This sequence comes from Platyrinchus mystaceus, assembly GCA_035041135.1. Lineage (NCBI taxonomy): Eukaryota > Metazoa > Chordata > Aves > Passeriformes > Tyrannidae > Platyrinchus > Platyrinchus mystaceus. The sequence goes on along the minus strand of JAWWLV010000121.1, from coordinate 104,859,749 downwards.
CTTTTGAAATAACAATTCCAACACCTGGTGAAAATTGGAGACCATTTCATAGAAATAAGGTCCAGCTATCCTCTTGTTAAAGATCCAACAGTGGTTTGCCAACAGAAAAGGTTTTTTATCCTGGTTGTTTTAATGTTCTGTGAGATTACACTTACATTTTCTAAAGGCAAACCTGAGTTTTCATCTTGTTTCAGTATTGCTCCTTCTCTACTTTATATCAAAGCTCTTATAAAGTTTTCCTGTTCACTGTTAAAAAGTCATTGCTGTGCACCTCAAAGCCTGAAACTCTGGGACAGTAGATTAATAGCAAACCAGCCTTCTAAGAATTAATGCCTTATTCTGCCAGCTCAATACAGTTCAGACTGTAAAGCTGAACAGATATTATTCATATATGAAGTAGTTCATTATTTATTAAATTATACTAAATTGCTTTAAATAAAATACTGCAAATTCCTATATGGTCAATGTCAGAATATGGAGCTTAATGAATGAAAAACTGCTATTCTCATGTCTAGCTAAATCCACTGCATTTCTAGCACACTTATAATTATCAGTCTATCTGCATCACTTGCACATAGGACTGTCATTATATTCTTTCTCAGATTAAAATTTATTCTTAACATGTGAAGATTCTTCACCTAACTGAATATTGCTCACAAAGGCAGCATAGATTCTCTGACATCCATTATGATCCCCTTTCCACAGTCTCCTGAAAAAGGTTATGAATGCCCCAGAGGCAGATATAGGTTTCAACTAAGAATTTGTTCTAAGAATGGTGCCAGAATTGCAGGATTTTGAGATTTTAGAAATATTTCTGATCTTCATTATTTGTTATACATTCTCTATGATGACAAATGACTTTAGAAAATACCATAAATACTTACTACACTGGTGCTATTAGCCCATTTATAATAAATACTAGGAGTGGAGTTATTTTGCAGATGATTTAGACTAATCTTTCTGTCAGCCAAACAAACTGGAAAGCGTTTTTTACATACAGTTCTGTTAATACATAATATGGCTTACTACATGATTAATAACTTAGTGCTTCTCATTGGGATACATAAAATGTAGTAAAAATAAATAAAACCATAAAACAATTAAGAGTATTTGTACTCACTGATTTGTTCCTGTTTATGAATATACAGTGTTAGTATAAACAGACAGGGGGTCCTCACTTTATCCTTTTATCATTTCCAAATGTTGTTATAAGATGGTAACCCCACTGAAAACAAACAAAACAGCATGTCATGTAAATGTAACTTCAGTCTAACATTGTGTTAGGTCAGCTCAGCTTTGAGAAATATGTGGCTTTTTCAACTGTTGCTTTTGCTGGAAAGTTCTGTTTGCAAATGTCAAGAATATCACTTTAAAATCAAAACAAGAAAACCTTATGTGCAAAAGTTGCAGAAATGGTATTCACTAAAGGCAGTTAGCTAAATTTTTGCAAGACCTTGCATTTTATGCATGTATTTAGGTATTTCTTTAATTAAGAAAACTTGAATTCATAAAAAGATTATTTGCATATTCTCATGTAAACTCCCCAAACCACACCCTTTGTATGAAGAAAAATGTGTTCCCAGTAACATGCTCCTTTCACTGAATGTTACACTACCTTAAAATGTAAGGTTGCACACCAGTGGTGCTATACTTCACTTTCTACTTTACAGAAAACAAGAAGCATTTTCATGCAGATGGCTAAGAGTGAAGGAAACTTGAAGGAAGCACAGCTTTATTGGCAAACATAGCAGGGGCAGGAACCAGCCAGCAAGGAAGTGGCAAAGTAATCACAGAATCACAGAACAGTTAGGGTTGGAAGGGACATTAAAGATCACCTAGTTCCAACCCCTTGCCTTAGGCAGGGACAATTTTCTCTAGTTCAGGTTGCCCATGTGTGACACCTCATTAGAGAAGCACTTCCCATCTAATCTCTGTGAGTAGAAATCTTGCTGCCTCAGAGAGTTGCAATATTATAAAAGGAAGGCTATGGGAGGCTTTGTAAAACCATTATTATTCTTCTGAAACCATAATGTGTAGAAGTTTTCTATCAGAAAGTTACAGTGATGACAAATATATCTTGCTTTCATATCATGAACTTGTAATAAAGGCTGCCAGTGAAAAATTTTGCCTTGTAACTTGTATTTAAGCCATGGAACTCAATGTTGTATATAAATAGTACAGGTAAATAAAAAGCATAGAGAGGTTTTAAAAATATTTAAAAATAATAGAAGAATTAGATTTGGAAATGCAGCTACAGACCTGCCCCTCAGGAAGCCTCTAAGCTATTGATTGCTGGAAAATGGAATTAAGATGTAACAAAAGGAATACTCCTGCAGGTTGGTCTTGTTATACTTCTTCCTTATTTTGCCCTGCTATCAATAGTCTTCATTCAGGGGTGCAGACAGGGTGTTGTTTTGCATGTCCCTTGACCAGCATGAATGTCCATTTTGGTGAGTGCAGGGCTAGGCCCAAATATTTGACATAAAAGAAAAGGCTGCATTGTCTCATATGCTCTTCATATGAAGAAGGACTGGAAGGCAAGAACTTAAGAACTCTAAGTGTAATTGTGGCACTTATTCTGTGGACTTTAACCTACAGAAGTTCTAAATAACTTTTGAATATTTTCTCAATTTATTCAACTACTAGTTTGATAATGACCAGGTGATCTGTTGAATTAATTCACAAATCTCAGAGTTTGAAGCACAACATATTTCCTTTCTATTAAAAAGAAGTGTTTGCAGAAAGCTTGCATTCATTGTTTAATCTTCATTTTCTTTTGACAAACACAGTCACTTAAGCTGATGCCAAAATGAATTGTTTTTACTACTGATAACCTTTGATCACAAAATATATTTATTGCTCTACCTATTCAACTTCTAAGAGAATTAGTAAAACTGTGATGGCCATACTCACAGGAGAAGAACTTTGCTGCTTGAAGAAACACCCTGTTCACCATAAGTGTCTCATAATCTGGCATTATTTTTTGAAGATGTTCTCAAAATAGTATGTTTTGCGATTTTTAGGAAAAAAAGAAGACAAACAAAAAACAAAAGGAAATGTGTTTATAGTGTGAATATATTATGCTTTTTCAATCAGCATGGCCCCCTGAGAATTTATGCAACAAGACGAGTGTGTGTGGCTCCATGTGTGTTTGCATGTATTGAAGGTGTTTTTCATTTCTACCATGTAATAAGGCCTGAACTGATGCAGGAAGAGGACGTTTCGTTCTACCACTGAATGCTACAGGAAGAGCTCAAGAACAACAAAAATAAATTGAAATACTCTCTGTTCTGGTTAATAATGGTATTTTGCAGGACAGTCAAGTTTCCCACAGAGTAAATACAATCCATATTATGTAAATATGATCCTGTGTACATAAATTTAATTTAACGTTACCATCAGAATAGCACATTTCACACGTGGGAATGCAAAGCCCAGCAAGGGAGCAAATTAACTGCCTGCAAATTGTTTGCTAATGATGAGCTTTTCCAAAAGAAATCTCTAAGGTATATCTTTACCAAGGGCACAGTATTAGAACTATAAAACCACATGTTTCCATTTGAACAGATGGCAGTGAAAGGTTTGGCTACAATGTGTTATTAGTTAACACAATAAGACTTACTGATAGTGATCAAGGGTACTGTTTAAATTTACTTAGAGAAACGGTGGTTTGTAATCCATTCATACTTGCAAGTATAATTACTTTATAATTACATGTAAGTGGATAGAATCTCAAAAGTCCAGTGTCTTTTATGCTTCAGAGATGGTATCTTATTCACTATTGTAATAATCTTTTTAATGGGCTAAGAGATGCCTTAATTCAGGTGTATCTGAATGTTGAACTGAGACTAATTGTAATATCATTTCTGTAATTTCATTTCTAAAAATTCAGAGGAAGCAACATGTTATAAATCCTATGATTTTAAGAAACTAAAAATCCTTGCTTATTAATGGCACAGTTTGAATTAATTGATTAAAAGCTAAAGCAAAACACATGTAATCTTATTCTTGTTACTTATTTATGCTTTAATACAGAATGGTAGGTGCTGGGATTCCTATATCCAGAACAGTGACTTCTGACTGAGAGTTTGAGGCTCAGCTGGCACATCAAGAAACACAACCTTCCCCTACTTTCTGCCTGACCAGAAAGTGTTCAGTGCATTGCAGGTTCATTCCTCAGTCCTCTCTGTCAGATCCATAATGCTTCCCAGTGATGGGCAGGATTGAGTTAAGTGACTTCAGAGTACTTGAAAGTCCTGTCTGAAGTTAGTGGGACTGCTCATATGGTCATAGTTAGCCTTAGGTATCAGTGTCTGAAGGACAAGGATGAGGGGTGCTGGGCTAAGCTTGCCATTTCACATTAAAATAGTTGTGGAAAGACATATCAAGTCAAATTCTTTTGTATTCATTATGTGTGCATAGATTATGTTTAAAGTAATCTCTACTTAAAAAAGAACAAAGAATAATATAGTATATATATCAGAGAGTTTGCAACAAACAGGCAGTAGAAATGTTGCTGTATTTCAGTTCTGCACAATGGTCTAAACAACTCAATACAGAGTAGGTGAATAAGTGACCTTTCATTCCACAGAAAATTTCCCTTTCTCTATATGCAAATTTCCTCTTTTTTCTTCTTTAAAAATTGAAATTTCAGAAGTAAATTTATTTCCTAAATTCATTCAAGATGAAAGTTATTACAATTAACTAAATGTGTTCAAACAGATGTAGAGAATTTTAAAAAATAATAATATATAAAATAACATTCCTTTTTTTGACATGCCAGTTTTTACAAAGAAAACAGGTTTAACAAAGCAAAAGTCCTATTGACATTTAATATGATATATACAAATATACTTTTTCTGGCATGGGGAAATTTTGTTGTTAAGTTACTTTCAGGAAAAAAAACATAGATTTTTTTTTAATGTAATATTTAGAATATTTCACTTAGATTAATTATAGTCTAACTGAACCCTATTAATGCTTCTGCTTCTTTCTTTTTTCTTTTCTTTTCTTGAAGATGATTGTCCTTGGACAGAAAACCAGAATATCATGAAAATATAACTCCAATAGTAGGAGAAGTGCTTATGGTCTTGTATGTGATTCAACTCTGTACTAGTGCCAAACGCTAATAAAAATTCTCAGCTGGCATTTTACCCCATCTTAAAATACTTTTACAGTCTGGTTTTGGCCATCTCCAGTAGGAGATGCTGAGAACATGATGTCATAATCTTCTGAAAGAAAGGAAAGAATCGTATATAAAGAGTACACATAAGATAAGTTCAGTGTAAGACTTGTAATCCCATTACTCAATACTTTTAAGCCTTTTCTAAAGCTTTTCCGGGTTTTATGAACCCACACATCAGGGAGAACATTTAGCCATTAGAGAGTGTCCAACACAGAGGTCTGAGGTCTAGAAAATATGACCTCTGAGGAGAGATTGAGAGAAGAGGGTTTGTTTAGTCTAGAGAAGAAAAGACGAAGGGGAGACATGATAACAGTGTTGAAATATGTACAATTGTGCTTCAAAGAATTGGGTAATAATTCGTTCTCCTTGTCCACTTAGAACAGGGTAAGAAATAGTGGTCCTGAAATGAAGCAAACCAGAAATATGCAAGAAAAAAGCCCTATATTTGTTGACAAAGAAATCTTTGAGTGCCACAAATATTAGAAAGGTAAGTAAACAACAGTAATAGATCATTTGTCTTCCAAGTAAGATTTTGGTCTAAGATCATCTTCCTAGTGAAGTTGAGCTATTGAAACAACAGAATGAAAATCCTAGCTGTGAAATTGAGAGTCTCTTTCGGAAGGTACTTACCAAAGCAGAACCTTTTGGTCATTACAGGTAGCCAGTCAAGCCCTTGTACAGCTGTAGCTGGGAAGGAAAGGCAGTTTTCACATGCATGACACACATAGTACAGATGTGGCACATTATGTTAATTCCACAGGCAGTACTTGCAATGCTCTCAATATTCCTTGGGCTTGGGAAGTTGCCCAAAAAGAGGCACCTGATGGCTTTTGAGCCACTAATACCTACTGCATCTAAGATGTCCATCCAGGAGTAGCAGATATAGCCCCAGATCTAAAGGCAAGGTCTTTCCTTCTGGAATTGCAGCTAAAGGCCAGGTAGGACAGGTAAAGCTTCTATTGGAGTACTACAGACAAACAGATTAATCAAGTTCCTAGCGCCTGGAGCTAAAAGGCTTGTCAGCAAACTGGAAAAAAGTCTATAAAAGCAAAGCTAAAAACTTTCAAGGTTTGGAAAACATGTTTTTTTAATGACACTGAAGAAGCTGAGACAATTAAATAGAGGCCTGAGGCCTATGAGTGTGAAGTGTTTGCAAAGATTTTGATTTCTAATAAGGAACAACTTATTGAACATTTTCTATGCTGAACTTAAGTTCACAGTAGAAAGTTAGCAGACATTTTTGACAGTGAAAATCATTAACCTGATGCAATTTAAATAAAGAAGCGATGAATTGTCTTATCTTTTGAAATTTGATAAGTTCAGAAGAGTCTCTTCAAAAAATATACTATGTCTAAAATAGAAATTTTAAACTGGAAAAGAACGGTGGATCTGTGTTATGCACAATGCTACACGAAATTATATCAGCAAGTCTTAAGTAGGACCACAGCTGAAATATTTCTTCTCCTCAGTGAAGAATTTCCTTTAGTGAAATTTGAAATAATCCTACTGACCTTAGTAGGACTTCGTATGTTTGCTGTAGCTGCAAACATCAACAGCAAAAAATAATCTAAGATCACTATGGTAGATGTTGATAAACATTCTTCTTGACTGTAAAATACATGGATTGTGAATTAATACCTGTTACATTAATTAAACCTCTTTTCCAACATACTGACCACTTACCTACGAAAGCGCCAACTTCAGAGTAAGGTCAGTTTGGGTAAATTTTGTACATATGTTTGTGAATAGATTTACCATCCTTCCTCCTGCAGACTAAAGTCTTAAAACTCCAGGCCTTCACATGCTTAAGGGTAAGGACCTTGTTGTCAGTAAATAGTAGTAGTTTTCACAGGGCTCACAGTTACCCAGGGCAAGATTCAGTTGGAGGCTGAGGTGCCACCAGGTAAGAGTCCACAGATAAGCTGGGGGCTCGAGGGCCTATTACTGCTTGTGGAGAGTGGGATAGCATTCCACACCATCTGAGATGCCCTTTGACAACCTGCAACTCTGTCATTCCTGAAGGGTACAAATAGTCTGTAAGCTCCACAAGGCATCTGCCAGCCTTGGCATATGTCACATATGTTGGATGTCTACAAAATCCTTGGAAATTTAAAGTGTTACTTGTTGCTTGTGCTTAGGCAGCTCAATTTTACTCTTGCATAAGTATAAAAACCTCATACATTCAAATTAATGACAAATGAGATGAAATTAAATTGATATATGAATTTTTAAGCTTCTAATTGTCATCTAAATTTAGAGTCTCTGTATTTCAGTGGTTTTATTCTCCTTGTGAGGCAGAGAAGGATTGTAATCCTCAATTTACAGGAAAAATCCCACATGAGCAAAACAATTCCTCAATGGGAAGTCTCTAGTAAAACAGAAAATCCAGCCTTAACCTTCCATTCTCTGGCAGAGAAGAAATAATTCATAGTTTGAACTTTGTATAATAGTAAATTTATTACAAATCTAGTCTAAAATGAATGTTTTTGTGAAAAAAAATTCAAACTAAATCGACATAGATAAAGATGTTTGTGGCTGTCATATGGAAAATATGTGACAGAGAAATAGGTCTCTCTAGTCCCAGATCACCCTGTTGTATTCTCAGTTGTTCTAGCCATCTGCCAGGTTTGACTGCAGTATTCTGTATTTAAAATTTGACATTCAGTCCATGAAAAAAAAAAAAAAGGAATATTAAGGATATGTTTATATAAAGTTAAAAACACACTTGTGCTGATCTTTTCTCATAAAGACAGTACCTCTCCAGATACTATTTTTCTCCTACTGTTATGTCACAAAACTTCATTTATAGTTTAGAAAGAGTACAAGAATAAAGGATAAGATACAGATATACAAAAAGTTGTTTTTCCTCTCTCTGTCTCATTTTCTTTGGCTGTGCTACAAAGATTTTGATAATGCCATTCCTCAGAACAGTTTTTTTGATAACTCTAAAAGACCTCCGCTACATCAGAGCTGTAAGATATCCTGTACTGCATAGTGAGAGCAGATAATTTTTCAGAATTCTAAAGTCTAGAGCAAGTAGAAAATTAAACCAAAAAGAAGCTTCTGTGTTAATCCTTATACTCATATAATTAAAGCAAACAGCAGTTACAGAAATATTTTGTCTTTAATTGCAGTCTGTTTTCATTCATTCTGCCATCCTGGCTTGATATCCTATGGTGTATAGCCTGGAGAAATGAAAGATTAAGATACTGATTCCAAATCTTCAATTAGATTAATTTATTTTTAAAGTCAATTTATCTTGAAAACCTTTTTTATAGGTTTCTGGAGAAAAAGTGCAAATTTTCAGTCGCACCAGTGATGTGGGTGCTGTACAGTTCCTCCGGCAGATGAAGTCCTGCCTACACCAACATAGACTCAGACTGGAGGCTGCTGTGTCTGCAGGGCCAGAGAAGGAGTGAATCTGGGAGAAGGGAGGACGACAAGGTTTGCTCTAAATAGAAGCTACAGCATGAAGCAGTGTCCAGGCAATGTGTATAACCTGAGACAGGGCTCCAGATCAACTTCTGATGGTATAGCCATAGTCCGGAAGGCATCACCATGGGGATGAACGGAGAATTTGGCATGTGAGGATTCTCACTCTAGAGTATTTCATTTTTTTTGCCATAATATTTTCTGAATTGATTCTCCCCTTAGCAAACTATATAATACTATTCACCTGCCATGGCTGCTGTACAATTCACTGAATATTTGTGATAGCCTTCTGCTTCTAATAGCCACTTGTTGATCCTTGGCAGATAGCCACAATAAGAGTAGAATAGTATAGGTTAGGTGGAACAGAAAAAGATTGTCTTCTTTTAAAATACACGTTTTATAGCCTCAGGAAATTGCTATAAACCATTGCACTTTGGAAAAAGAATAGGGGTTTCTATTTAAAGCAGTCTTTGCAAACAGCCCCTTGACTCGCTGTGTAGCTTTTGCAATCACATGGATGGGACTGGATGGAACTTATTATTTTTAGTAGAATCAGAGAAGACCTGCAAAGCTGGCAAACTAGGTGGGCTTTCCTGATGGCTTGCTGATCTCAAGGCGTGTGTGGATATCTCATAGCTTACACAGCTGTAACGTTCTTTCACACACTGGAAGGACTATCACATATGTTGCCACAAAATGTTAAGACATCAAGACTCAAATGTTCTTTTGTTCCCTTTTTCCTTTCTGTGTATGTTTTAGTCAGTAGCTTTGTTTATTTTCTTAAAATATTTCCTTTTTGTTTGCATTTCTTGGCAAAGGCCTTCTTCTGTTTTTATAACTGTAATCTTCTTTTGGTCCCTCTGCCAGCTATATTACCCAAGGTTAGCCACAAGTGTGCTTCAAGGGCTTCAGTTCCTTGTGATGCTAACAGGAAACCAAAAATGGCTTTTTATTTGTCTCTCAGTCTAATTCGTTCAGTCCAGGTGTAATGCTCAATTAAAAAAACATTTTATAGCATTGCTACCCTCCTTTTTATCTATTCTCAATAAATAGAAAAGGTCATGTTATTTGAAGAAGTTCTGCAAAAAATGTAGATAGCTGTCTTTGGTATAGAATTATTTATATGGATTTTTTTATATGGTAGGTAAATGACTATTGTAGAGCAGAACAAATTTCCTCAAATGCCATTTTTGAATCAGAACTGCAGTAACAGCTAGTGACATTTCATTATAAATGTGGCAGGAGAAGCCTGGTTTTGGAGCTGGTAAACAGGAATGTTGTTCCTGTTCCAGGTAGGATTGTCATGTGAGACAACCATCAACTTCCAGGTGCTCCTAGAAATTTTACAACATTTCTGTTGTAGGGAAAGATCAAATATTCATTTATTAAACAGGTCAAACAAAGTAGACAAATATACTTCATGATCAACATTTCCATACAGTTAGCATTGCTCACTGTGAGAGAACAGTTGTCTCTTTTTATGGAAATCAGAATTCTTAAATGGTTAATCCACAGACATTTTGCAAAAAAGCTACATTTCTAACCTTGTGTAACTTTTAAATTTTATTTTACTAGCAGGATGAAAGTTGTTGGCTTGTCAGAAGCCTCCTTCAAAGAGCTAAATACCAGCACCTCCTGAACTAACAATAAGACATGTTTTACTAGTAGTGATGAAACATCTTCTATAAACACTCCCTACCTTACTGACCATTCTTTCCCAGTATTGATTCACCACTGAAATATTTGTGTCACTTGAGTTCAAGTACATGAAACCAAACCTTTCAGTGCTTGGAGTTGTATGAGTGCCACTAAAAGCAGCATGCACTTCAGCAGTTAGTGAATTAAATAAGCAAAAGCATGCTAATGGTCTCTGGGAGACCAACACCGCTGACCTTAGAGAGAGAATGATAATAAAATGAAGAATACAAACAAGAGATGGAACCATGGGCCTTTTATGGGTCATATCAATAGAGCATGCAGGGATCCAGAGCTACATGTTGTCATTGTCAGACCATCAAAAGAAATGTATTTTCTGTTTCTTTAGGATTGTGCTATCAGAAACTACTCTGAATAATTTCCCTGAAATATTTGCAGGATCCTATCCATATTGTATTTCTGCTCAATTCAGCAGCTGATAAGAATTGTAAAAAACTTGAACTAATGTCTTAAACCCAGGAAATACTCCACAGCTGTGGGAAGTTTTTCTTTTATTTCACAGAAGCCACAATTTGGCCAATAAAACATGGAATGCTAATAGATTATATGGAATTAGCTTTATTGACAGTATATTTCAGATTTCACTGGAATTTGACTCTTTTCTTACCTGGAATTATTTAATGCAAGATTTCATTATAAGGAATAAAATGACTGGTGAACAAAATGTATTATCTTTAGATAACAGATATTTGAAACTGAAAAATGTTACATTCCAGTTACAAGATAACAATATTTAACTATGATTTCCCTTTAAAATACCCCTTACATTTAGCTAGAGGAACATAATCAGAGAATGTATGAAAGACAGAATAATTAATATGAACATTTTTTTATCTTCATAATGGGCCCATGTAAACCAAGGAGCTCCCACATAAATTTAATCTCAGCTTTTTGCTCTTAATTTATTCTCACTATATTATGTATACTGTGTCTCCTGGTGGAGAACAGGAATGTGAACAGCAATTTAGATCCCCAAAATAGAGTGAGGCCAATTATGCCCTTCTGGAAATCTTTTGTTGGTTTGAATAATATGTTTTCTCCTGTGCTCTGAATATATTGCAGAAATATGTGTGAAACTATTACCCACTTACTCAGGCTTTATAAATCAAAGAAAGACTTGGGCCAAAGCTGGGAAAGAAAAACAGATTACCTCTTTCAAAATATGAAAGTATCCTGGGATGTTTTGTCTTGACATGGGCAGATGTTGGCAGTCAAGGTATTTGATCCTGGCACCTTTTCACTGAGTACTTGTTTTCAATCACATGAGAGGAAGAAACAATCCTTGATGATGCTGAATTCTTGATTTAATATTTTTAAAATAATTTCATTTAAGGTATTATAAACAAAAATATGTATCAGTGAATGGGAAAACTGACTTATTAGGTAACACAAGGAAAAATAAAAAGGAGGAAAATAAGGAACCTTCTCTCATTCCTCCCACTCCAGAAAACATTAAAATCATGTGTCTCAACTCTGTGAACATATATCCAGAAAGATAATTTTACTATCAAAAAAATTGTCCTAAGACTGATTATGGATGGAACACAGTTCATGTATCACACAGTAGAATGGACTTAGGACACCAATGAGGTAGTATTATGATATTTCTATGTTCTTAATGGATCTAAGCTATACATGTCAAATGAACATCCAAAGGGGTTTTAGATATTTTTTTCTATTTCTTACTCAGCTATGTTAATTTACTATGTTTGTCTAATGTACAAGTGTAAATAAGAAAGGTAAGATCAGGAGTAAATTTATAACATTTTGTTGCTTGAGCTATTCAGCCATATGTTGGAAAAGTGAGAAACAAAGCCTTGGTTCTTTGGAATATCACCTGAGGATGCTAGCTGACATACTCCAGGCAGAAAAAGAAGAAAAGGAAAATAAAAAGGAGGTCTTCCAAAGCTGCTTGTAATTAAATGCAGAAAACTTGCACCTTTACGGACAGACAGTAACATTTCCATTTTAAATTTTAATTTGAATATTAAATATTTATATGTTTATATTAATAAAGATATAACACACTATATACTATAATACATATTATATTTATGATATTTTAATTTTAAATGCTGATTTGAATATTCACAGTATCCATTTAAAAATTTAATTTGAATGTGTATATAAAATTTAAATATATAATTTGTTCAAAATATCTATTTTAAAGAAGACAATTTTAAAGAAGACAATAAAGTTAATTTTCTGGAATTAGAAAAGTTAACTATGACTGTTGTTAGTCATTGCCAGTCATTACTCCAAGACAGTTTTCCTCACACTCCTCTCTGTTTATCTCCTCTGTAATCTCTCTTTACATAGATATTTCCACCTTTTCCTCCTTATTTCACCTTAATTTCCCAGTCTCCAATTTTTATTCTTATTAGAGACCTGTTCACTGTCAATGTATTTTGGGCTGAAAATACATGCTTGGCTTTTTTTCTGGAACATTTAAAATAAAACCAAGTAATGTGAAAGTCCTGTAAATATCTTTTTCTTACTGCTGTGGGCACTGATATAAAACATTCCCTTTCACATTTACGTTAAAAAAGTGTTGCTCAGAGCTTACTGGAAACTAATGTGTCTTCCCACATATATCTTGTATGTTTTATACTTGCTGCTGATTTCATTGCTGATATATCGCAACATCATGCTGCCACAAAGGGAACTTCCCCAGGGCTATTTAATGCTAAACCCAAGAATGCTGGAGTTTAGACAGAAAACTTGCTCTCACTCGCAGCAATTTGTCTCTTACACAGCCTGGAGAGCGAGCAGTTTGAGTGGCACTCTTACCAGTGACACATTCCTTTACTTACACTTGATTTATGACTCAGTCATATCTTAGCACAAACCTCCATGTATACTCTTTACAACACCTCCTCTATCTAGCTCCATGTTTTCAGCAGACATTAACCATATCTGCATTCTCGTTTTGCACCTGCAATTAATTGGCTAAAGAAATGCCTCTAATGAAAGGCCTGATGGAGCTGAGAGACGCACCAGGCATGTGTGCCCACAAAATACACAAAAAATTTCATTTGTATTTACCTTGGTTGCCCACTAGCAACAGTTACACAATGTTTTGGCTACTTGAGTTTTGAGAAAGACTGTAAAAACACTAGGAAATGAGGGAAATTAAGAGTTCTGCAAGAATAAATCCAAATATATGCCACTAATTGCTCTCTCTCTTTAAAAGCCATGATTCAACAATCACTCCTACACAGCAAAGATACAATAACACTCTTTTCTAAATAGAGTAACAGTAAGAAGAGCTACTAGAGAAGCTGACTTTTCCTTTAACTACTGTTCTTTAAAAGTGATTCCGTTCAACAATGTACAAGGTCGACAAGTCAACGCAAGACCACCCTGCTTGGGGATTTGCTCTCAACACAGACTTGTGTCGAATCCCTCAGCTGAGAAATGTCAACCAGCACCTTTCATATTTATGGTGACTCATAAACAGGAAACTCAGCCCTGTCCACGACACTGGAGCTTTTTCATATCTTAGATCCTTTTATGAAGGAAAAAGAAAGGGGTAAGGAAAAAAAAAAGGAAAAGAAAAAAAGAAACTTCTCAAAACAAAACAAAGAACTTAGCAGGACATTTAAAGCAGCTGCCTTCTATTTTATGTGCCAAAATAAATATTGCCAAATTAGTAAGGCATATTGAACAAATTATAAGCCAAATGCAAATTTATCGACTGAAATTCAATGGTAGAGTAGCCAAGGAGCTTGCAATGGTATAGTTCATCTGTGTAAGTAGGTGTTTTGGTTGGCCAGTTGCTGTAGAGTGACATGGGAACACTAATATAAAAAAGAGCATTTCTGTTACACCCAAGATGAACAGTTTGTTTTAGAAAGTTCAAGTAAACATTTTCTAACATACATTCACTAGTTTCAGAGTGTCTTTTGCTACCAAGAGGGAGATAAAAACTGGTTTGAAAAGTCTTTTATAAAAATAAAACATTTCAGAAATGGTAATGTCAGCATGATAAATTATCCAACAAAATTTTGGTGGAGTTTCTCATTTCAAAATAAATGAGAAAGTCCTGGTTCTATTCCTTTGTGTTCTTACAAGGACACACATGGTCTTTTTGTCTCTGATGTGACTTAACCTTAATAATTAGAAAAAGTATCGTAAAACCTTATATATATATGTAATATATGTGTATACATATATTTATGTAAGTATACACACACACACACAATTTCCAAGGACATATAACAACTCTAATACAGTTTAACCCAATGCCTGGGTAGTTCATACACATAGTTTACATGAGAGCTCATAAGCCATTATTGTTAGTGTACTGTTCACTTTTCCATAAGTAAATTTCAAAGTTACTGGGAAAAAAAATTCCATTGGGAAAACCAAAGCTCAAAATTTTGCTTAAGGCCAGTCCAACACAGACTTTCTTGAGTTTTGGCATTACTAGTTTGTGGGCTTGACCCAAAACATTCATATTTAAAATTAAAAGTTTAAGGAATCTCTTTGAAAAAGCCCATAATACATTGCAGGAAATATACTGTGGCTAAAAAGTCCAATCCATGTGGAAAAAATAGAGATTTTTTTTCTTTTTTTTTTAAGCAAAGAAACTTGAATGGAAAAATAAGGTTCCAGGAATGATACAGTTAATGTGGAACTGGTTTGAAATACCAGGCATACCACCCTGTTCAATAAAACAAACTGAAGCATTGAGTTTCAGAGATATCAACTTATTTTTTTTTTAAAAAGTATATCAGAACATGATACTGATCAATTAGTGACTCACAGCTAGTTGGAGCCTTTCCCTTGGAGAACAATGTCAATATTTTACCTTTTAACACTAAATTCAATATAAAAAAAAATGAAATCTTAGAATGTTTCTTGGATCTAAACATTATTTTTGTCCTGTTGCAATTTTGCCTTTTGATCCAATATAGCTAAGAGTTCCCAGCTAATAGTCCCACCTTTACAGTTTGAGCAAGCTACACAGAAATAATTTTTACTATAAAACTAAAAGCAAACTAACAAGAGCTCTTCCCAGGCTTTTCCCTTTCCACAAAACAAAAAAAGAAAATATCCTGTTGCAGTAAGAGGGTTTCAGTTGTCTTTTTAAATAAGATGGTCAACACCTGCATTTCCATCCTTTAAGGGCCGCTGCCACTGACCTCATCTGCATCACATCGCCTCATCACAGGGCCCCAGCCATGCAGGGGTTGGTGTTTGGAAGCAGATTGCTTGAGATGAAGTGGCACCTGCTTCTGATAGACAAAGATTTCAGCTTCAGATTTGCTGTCTTATGCTCAAACATATACTTTGGTTGAGCATCTACAGAGTTGCAGCAGGAACTGGCCTCTCAGCAAACTCTGAGGAGATTTTTTTGCTTTGATTATCAGCAAGAATACTTGGCAAAACGTGCAACACAATTAGGAAAAAACAAAGTTGTGAAGTTTACTGTTTGAGTCAGCCCAGTTCAAAACAAACAAACTTAGTCCAGCAAAATGTTATTGGTTTCCTTGGCTATAGAGCCCTTCTGGAAGAGAAGAAGCCCCACAAAAATCCCAGTGCAATTTTAAATTCTGACGCACTTCGGGGCTTACATTTTCCTCACAGAACACTGAAAACATGTTTTTTTGCATTAGTTTAAGATCAGAGTGGATATTTTACAGAAAGCTGGCTTTCTGTGCTCTGGAGAGGCCTGCATTTGTCATGAAGCTTTCACTGGGATGAAACAGGGAATATTTCCATATGCTGAAAACTTAGGTGGGTCTTGACAAAGCCGAGACACAGAGAAGAGAGAAAGTAAGAGCTGCTGCTGGAGTTTTCTCATAATTTAAAATGAGACAAAACCCTATGCCCAGACTGGACCAAGAGGGTGACTTAACATCAGCACAACTTTACATCCCATAGTGGCATTTAGGATATAATCTTTATCCCCTACCAGCACTGCTCCTGTTGAGGGAGACGCCTTTCTCCCCATCTCAAGAGGCCAGTCTTGCAAGACAAAATACCAAATTATTTTTCTTTCTCAGATTTATACATGTTTATCTCTTTTAGAATTCATCTGAAGTAAAATGGATCCAGCTTTCTTTCAAATAATGCAAAACATATGGGGACAGGGTTGTGTAAGTCACAAGTTGAAAAGAACCAAAGCCCTTCAGCAATTGTCTCAGACCCACATGATATTCTCAAATCTGACAGACCTGTTATGCGAGCAAATACTTGTAGCCCGCCAGCCAGTTTTGTAGCAACTTCACAACGCTGACGACTGCGAGCAGAATTGTTCCACTCACCCTTCATATTGATTTGTGTTACACCATTTTGGAAAGCAGAAACGGCTGAATTACATGTTGTATTAAAACACTATTGCTGCAACACAAGGTCCACTTGCTTCTGAAAAGCAAAAATCTCTATAGGACCTGCATCAAACTCACTTGTGCATGTGAACAAGCCCTCAAAACCTTCTATGGTGTCCTCTAATGCTAAATCGATTGATATATGCTACATTGCAAATTTTCATTGCAGGCATAACCATTGCTTGGATAAAAATGGAGAAAAAAAGATTTTTTTTTTTCTTTTTTACATTTTTGCTCATATGTGAATTATAAAGTAGAAAGTTTAGGAATTAGAAAATCTAGAAAATTACTTCATACTGACAGTGGTGGTTTTCAGCTCCTTTCTCCTTTACAGAAGGCAAAACAATTTTTTATTTTGTTTACTGATGTAGAGCATGCTTCATATTCACCACTGAATTTGGCTACTGAGGATGCTAATATGCCTTAGATTTGCCTCTATGGTGGTTTAACCCCAGCTGGCATCTCAGCCCCACAAAGCCACTCACTCAGTCCCTGATCTTGAAATGGGGGACAAAATGGAAAAGGTAAAAGTGAAAAGACTATGGGTTGAGATAAGGACACTTTAGTAGGTAAAACAAAAGCCACATACACAAGCAAAGCAAAATGAGGAATTTGTTCACACCTTCCCATGTGCAGACAGGTATCCAGCCATCCAAAGGTATTAGCATTGAAAGGAGGGCAATGAAGATGGTGAAGGGCTTTGAGGAAAAGCTTTATGAGGAGTGGCTGAGGTCACTTGGGTCTGTTCAGCCTGGAGGAGACTGAGGGAACATCTCATCACAGTCTAAAACTTCCTCCTTGGGAAGGAAGGATGGGAAGAGGAGGGGCAGACACTGATCTCTTCTCTGTGGTGACAAGTGTCAGGACGCTTTGGAATGGCCTCAAATTGAGTCAGGGGAGGTTTAGGTTGGATATTAGAAAAAGGTTATTCACACAAAAGGTAGTTGGGCACTGGAACAGGTTCTTCAGGGCAGTGGTCACAGCACCAAGCCTGACAGAGTTCAGGAAGCACCCTCAGAACCCATGATGTGATTTTTGGGATGTCCTGTGCAGGGAAAAGAGTTGGACTCAATGATCCTTGTGGGTCCCTTCCAGCTTAGAATATTTTGTGATTCTGTGATTCAGTAATCCATAAGACAGCAGGGGCTCCATCACACATAACGATGACTTGGGAAGACAAATGCCCTTACTCTGAACATCCTACTCTTTCTTCTTCTTCCCCCATATCTGTATGCTGAGCATGATGCCATATGGTCTGGGATATCCCTTGGGTCTGTTGGCGTCAACTGTCCCAGCTCTGGCCTCCCCAGCTCCTTGTGCACCCTCAGCCCCTTTACTGGTGGAGTAGGGTGAGAAGCAGAAAAGGCTCGATTCTGTGCATGGACTGCTCAGCAATAATGAAAATATCCTTGTGTTATCAACACTGTTTCCAGCACAATTCCAAAGCACAGCCCACAGCAGCTGCTATGACGAAAAATAACTCTACCCCACCAAAACCTAGCACAGCCTCAGAGAAACTGCACTACACCAGGCCATCTCTCTACTCTGATGGGTATGACCACCCCACGTGACCTGCTGTGCTGAACCATGCATCTATCATAGACATACATCACACAGGTGTTGTGCGGGCAGATTTTGAGTGCCATGAAGTGAAGGTGTGGCCCAATTCATATGAAGAGCTGTATTTAGGCAACACAGGTGGTACCACCCATGGTGTTCAGATACTTGAAGAGCTGAAAGCTTTGGTCTGACAGTGTTCATCAGCACCTGACCTAGAGTACACGTACCTTTCAGGTTCCAAAAAGCGACTCAGGGGTTAAATGCACCCTGCCCTCTGAAAGCTGTAGGACACTGTGTTTGCTTTCCACAAGCAGCTTGGCATCAGCAGAGCTGTAGGCCAGTCTGATTTCATGGCTGTGAAGCAGATAAATGTACCCTGTGTGCTGTAAAGAGGGTAGCTACAAGAAGGAAACACCAATGGGTGTGACAAAGCTGGAGCTGGAAGCAGTTAGACGTGTCACATTATACGAGTGGCTTAAACTGCACAACAGCATAAGTTCTGCACGTGCCACAGGCAGGGCAGACAATTACACTTTATCAGTCTCAGACTGCTGTATTGTCCCCTTCACTTTTTGACATTGATCTAGTGGAACCAGTGCATATTAAGACACACTTTCATACTCATTCTTTTTTTTTTTTTTAATGTAAAAATATTTCAAAGAACTCCTTCCCATCAGTGATATCATATGGTTCTATTTTACTTAATTGATGCTCTACATAAAAAGACTGGAGATAAAAGTTATTTTCTGCAAAGTCACAGCTGTATTGCCAGCTGCATTACTGGTAAAAGTAGTTATTGTAACATGATTTTTTTTTTCTTTTTATGTTCTTGATACATAGCTTAGATTTATATTGTCTACATTCATTTGTGTAAACTGAAATAATCTAATACCGGCTATCTATATCAGAGTCACTAATTCAATGAAAATATATTTAACTGTACCAAGCTTCCTAAAACCATATGGAAAAATATCTCTCAATGTACATAAATGCAGCTTTGAGGAAGACAATTAACATAGTCTGAGGCAAAATGTGGCCACTTGGTCTTTTCAAAGAAAAGAAAAGAAGCTAGAACTGTACCTATCCCTCCATTCCTCTTATTACTAGGAGCCAATTTTTAACAAAGTGCAATTGTGTTAGGTACAACCGAAGAATACACTGTATTCTTTAAAATGCTTAAGGATTAGTGCCTTCAGCTAGGGGGACAATCTTGCTATTGTCTCCAAAGTTTGCAGTCTTGTTGTTTTATCTTAGAGGAAGTTTATTCCTAGATAGTGATCTTCATAACACAGAGTTGAGAATAGAGACATTGACAGTTAGTGGATATAGTTTATTGCTTCTTTATAAAAGCACTATTTAGTAGCAGGAGTGAATATTTGAGTCAGCAGAGACATGCATTTGCTCCTCTCAGCTAATCTGTCAGGTTTTGCTTATTTATAGATCTTAGGAGCTTCTTTCTAACATTTGGCCATAGCCAATACTTTGTCTGACTGTAAGTCTCCACATGCTTTTTGGAAAGGACACAGTTTAAACTTTAACTTTTATAGTTACACAGGACGTATAAAATGCTTGCACAGTGTGGTTTGTGTGCTGAAAATTGCACAGATCAGAGAAGATAACTGGCACCAAAAAATTCAAGACACACTCACAAACCTGTTCATGTGCCAATACATCCCCGAAGTTTTCAGAAGTCCCCTTGTAGTGCCTTGTAGGCAGACTTGGTGCTTTCTCTGATTCTAAAAATCTCTCTTAGAATATCATCAAAACATCTACAATTTCTAATTAGACATTGAAACTGTTGTCATTCTTTTGTTGTTTTCTATGAAACATTACTTACTCTTCTGTTTTTAGAGAAATTACTGTGGTTGTTTGTTATTTTTTTACTGACTTGCCAAATGGATGTTACAGACTTAAACAAATAGGATTATCAAAGTGCCTTTCTTTCCAGGATGACACTCGTCTCTTTCTCTCATGGTCACTGGGCAGAATATCTTGAAATCTGGGAAAAAAGATACTAGTTCGGTTGTTTAAATTAATTGGTGACATTTTAGAAAACAGTTGTCTGTCTGGAAATAAATTAATTTAAAAAAATCAGTGATGTTATCCTGATTATTATTCATTCTTTTATCAATGTTGACTAATTTAGTATATTAAATAGGAACAGTTTAGGGAACTATATGGTTTTCAATCAACATTAACGCTTTTGGCACCTGACTTCTCATATTCTCGGGACAACCTGAAAAATCCCAGCATTTCACATGCATTTTTCTGCAATGCAGTACACTGCTCAGAAAACTCCCATCTGTGGCTGCAGTCAGAATTGAGCACTGTTACCATCTGATGACATTACTTGACTAATAATGCTAGTTGACAGTTTCCTACTAGTATAAAGACAAAACTTGTGGAATGAGAAGTGAGAAGAGGGTAGGTTTCTCTGTACCTCTGCATCTAAATCAAAGCCTCTTTACCACCCTGAGCTCCCTCCGTTTTCTTCTTCTCATCCCAAACCCTCAGTGACCCTTCCTGTTCCAAAGCAATGCACCTACCATGGACTCTTCTGGCTCTCCATCAGACATCTCTGCATTGTTGCTAGCACAATCCCTTGCCCTTTCTGCCCAGGTTCCTACCAGCTGAGACTTGTCATTGCAATCCACATCTATTTTCCTCCTTTTTGCTGCAAATGCTCTGAAAGCCAAAACTCCAAAGTGCTTCACACTCTGATGGGCCACCAGCATCTGTTTCTGTCAGCCACAAGCCCTTGTCAACATTTGTTGGCAGCTTTGAAAGAACATACCTAGACATGGAATTAATGTGAGTAAAACCGAGGGGGGCCCCTTGGGAACAGGATATGCCTGGATTAGGTGATGCCCAATAGCAATTGCCTGTTAGTGTTACAGAGGTACTTCTGAATTCCAGATAAGAAGTATCCCTACTTCCTCCAGGCATATTTGAAGTGATGATTTTTTTTGCAGTTTCCCATATTTTTTTAGAAATGACACTTCTAGTAAACTGCTGAAAGTGTGCATCTGTCTTCAATAAAGACAGGACTCAATTAGTACATCTTCCCCTCTGTTGAATAAGAAAAAAAGGCAGAGAGGAAAGAGGAAGAGATTTATTTTGGTGGCATATGAATCATAACTAGCCTAGCATGCAAAGCCTGAAATAATGTTAAAGCTTGAAAGAAATTATGTATAAATGGAAAAGTCATCCTTCGTGTTTAACAGCAAACAGTAGATACAATACACCATGTTCTGGTGCAGAGGAGCAGCTTTCCAGTGGAATTATTCCAGATTTACATTGCGGTGGCTGAAATGAGAAACTGTCCCACAGAGCATATGTAACTTTAGAAGTAACATGATATTCTTTTTCCTTGGATCATCTTGTTCAAGCTCTGCTTTCAGTGTTTCAAGCTCTGCTTGAACTGCTACCCATGGCTGGCAGTCAGTAAAATGGCCCAGTTGTGTTAAGTGCTCTACAGACATATAGCAAATTATAGTCCCATACCTGAAAAGCTTGAAACACAGGAAGAAGCGAGTTTATTATTGACTGTATAAAAATAATACTTTTGACTTTTAAGCCAACCATTGTCATATTTTTTGAGGGTGTTATGGAAGAGAAGTTAAGAGGATGCTGATATTGCTTTGTGGATGCTGCTTCCACACAGGGGTAGTGAGAATAAAGCGTCAAGCTGATTTTGGTGATATTGGACTGAGAGATGCTTTAGGTGGGGATCATTTGGGACAGAAAGAGCACTGTTTGGGGGTTAAGGTACAATTGTCAGTTTTGGTCCCGTATCAGCTGCTGTTTTAACATTGGCAACGATGAGTGGATAACCACATCAGTTACAGGTTTTCAACCTCCTTAGCTGATTGTCATGAAGATGGAGGTGCCAGGTGGGGAAAGACAAAGAACTAAAAGAGAAGCAGGACCCAGAGGACCATAACTTGAAGGTTGAAAAGGGAAAGGTTAGGGTCCGAAATAACCAACCAAGAAAGTGATGTTTGGAACACTGTCCCAAAAGTTTTTTTAATTAACACGGGATAGATTGATATCAAAACTACAGAAAGAGAGGGAGTGGAAACCAAAGGGTCCTAATTTGTATTGCAAATTGCCCAACTTGTGTTGATTGGTACAAATTGGTTTTGGGAAAAAACCTTACAGAACAGAATGAAATGGAAGTTAGAGTTATCTGAAATAACTGCACATTAATTAATTTCAGAAGCAGATTAATTGTAAACTGAGAAGTAGTGTAAATTAGTATGTTTAGAGTTATTGGTGTGCTACCAGAAGCTACAGGTTTTAAAATATTCAATACAGGCAAATGCTGTGTCCAGAAAACATTCCAGCTCAGCTATGACTGCTGTTTCACAGTAAGTAGACAGTGCCAAGCTGATGTCTGTAGAAACTAAAAATAAGCCAAGACTGTGCATATTTTGTGGGGATTTCTGCTTTAGATATATCAAATTTAAGCTCACACTGTGCTCTTTTTGGGTGCCTTGAAAAATGTCCTAAGATGTGAGTTCATGCAGATGGAAGCAGGGCAAGGGAAGGATGTGTGAGTTACTGATAAGACTAGAAGGGTTAAAACTGTATCTCAGTTTATTTAAACAACCCCTCTCTTCATTGTTGTGTGTTCCAAGGACACTGTGAGGTTCTCAGGAGACAGGTTCATCCTCTCTTTCAATGCAAGTTGAGCAGTAGCACTCATGGTTTTCTGTGTAGCTTGTGGTAAAACCAGTTTAACTGATTAACAATCTGAGTCTAGTGTTCAGTAAATATGAGGAAAAAATATAGATGGTTATTTAAAAAAACCAAAACTAATGCATATTACCTCCCTTCAAATACCTTCCTGCATCTACTGTCAGAATATGTGCCATTTCACTTCACCAGTGACACTGTCTCCCTGTCCTGGGAATGTTATCCTTCACAGCTATCCCTGAGGTGACTACACCATTCCAGTGCCAAAGTCACTCAATGGAATGAAAGCTATTTTAGTTTAATTTAAAACTTTTGAAATTATTAGCAGCCGTATATTATCCCCATTTATGCCATTCATTGACTACCAATACTTTAGATTACCTTTTAGTGACTTTGCCAGTGTTGCCCATGTTAGATATTTGATATAATTTTTCTTTTTATTAAAAAGTACTGGAAAAAGCACAGCCTTGATTTGTAGCATTTTAATGCAATGCCCCCCATTCAGTGTGGGCCCTTATTTGCTGTTCTAGAGTAAATGTTGAAAAATGCTATACAATAACATCTGTTATTACACAATAGTTCTCTATTTGCTTCCAAGGAGCTTCCAACCCAACATTGTGTAACATTTTCTTCACATAAAACAATGAGAGTGTATGTTGGCCTGTAAAAGACTGTATGGCCTCAAGAAATAAATACCTCTCACAGACACCCAGTACAAAACTTCTTTGTTGGAGCAATTTTGCCAGATAAGTTGCACTGAGGCTCGGTCCAATAAGGAGTAGCTCTCAGATGATGAAAGATTTAAATTGTCTCTGAAAGATTTAAATTGTCTCAGGAAGATTTTGAAAGAATTCACATATCAGGCCAGTGAGTCAAGATAGACATGGGCAGTTTCTGTGGTTTAAGAGTACAGGTGCAGTGCTGGCTGTGCAGTGAAAGCTCAGAAATGGGGTTGGAATTGCAATCTTGCTAACAAAATCATACTGTCCCAAGGGAATGCTCTTTGCTCACTCTGCACAGACTAACTTCGAAGCTTGTGTGCCAACATGATCATCTTGTCTTTCCTCCTGAATAGCACGACACAAAGTTCATTGCCAAAGTAGTTGTAACATTTTTTTAAAAACCATTAAAAATGTGAGAAATTGTGGTATGTAGGTGAAAAGGAAAAAAAAAAAAAGAGGCAATTTGATTTCTTACAGAATTTTCACTTATCAATTAACATTTGAAGATGGAAACCTCATTTGACTTTCCAGGAACTCATACAGTCTTGATTTATCTTTTTTTTTAATGCGTATGTAGGGACTTGTGACCAGTGCCAGCATGCACCACTGTGTCCAAAAAACAGCCTGTTACTACTATAGTCTCTGTAAAGAATTTGTTACTATTGTTAGTTGCTTAACATCTGAAATTAGATGCCTTCTGGACAATACATAGAAATAAAGAGAGCCAGATGGGCTCCATCTGGCCAAATATAGATGTTTACATCTAAATTGGTCCTTATAAACTCTCGCTGTATCCAGTGGAAAGGAAAAGGACACTTCTAGACTTTGATTTATCTCAGGTTAAATGTGATATCTAGAACTAGCCAGATGAACAGCCATTCTCATAGTTCCTATTTCTCCCCACCTTTCAAAGGGAGTTTAGTGAAACATCCACACTGTAGACACCAAAGTAGAAAGTTCAAGGAGGTGATTCCTACCTGTCTTATAACAAAAAAAAAATTATTGTCTTAAGCAGTTTTTACCAGAATATATCTGTCTATAACTCTTATAGACTGGAATCAAAAATGTAAAAGGAAGAAGAAAAAAGGTTGGATACACATGTATTGAACTGGTTTACATTTGGCTGTGTATGAAAGCTAGCATGTTTAAGTTCATTGTACCCTGAGGTAATAAAAATCAAGCACGAAGCTACATTTTGTCATACGATTGCTATTGGTGCAACTCTGTTGATATCCCAAAGGGTGAAAAGGAGCAAAAATCAGTACAGAAGTACCCTTGAAAGTGTCATAGGAAAGGATATACTTTATAATGCATGTCTCCCCTCCCACTCTCTCTGTTAATGATTATTGGTGCAACATTGTTTGTACGGGAAAAACAGTTGGTGGTGATTCTTCCTTCCTCCAGATTTAAATACAGGCCTCTTATTGATTGTTGTTGACCAAGGCCAGTAATTCTCTGTCAACAATTTTAATGAGGAGCAGGAAAAATAAAGATTTTTTGGATCCGTTTTTTTTTTAATTGTTGACCCCAAAATAATAAGATGTATCATTACTCAACATCTTCCACTAGACCAGGTTGCTCAAAGCCTCATCCAACCTTGCCCTAAGCACTTCCAGGGATGAGCCATCCACATGTTTGCCTTCTCTGGGCAACCTCTTCCAATGCCTCACCACCCTCTAAGTAAAGAATTGTTTCCTAACATCTGATCTAAATTTCTCCCCTTTTAATTTAAAATCATTCCCTCTTGTCCATTCCCTATTTATACAAAAGAGTCAGTCTCCCTCTTTCTTATAAGCCCTCTTTAAGTACTGAAAAGCCCTGAAAACAGGAGATTCTAAGGAGTTCATTTACAAAGTCTATGATCTCTGTGCTTTAGCAGTAACAGTCTGTCCACAGAGTTAATATGTAAAGTGATAGCAAAGATGGAAGTCAGGAGGTCTTATGCCCATGTTGCCAAGATACTCAAACAGTGGTGGGAGATGTGGAAGCAAAAGGACGCATTAGAACACCATGGTCTGTGTTCTGTGTGCTTTGGGTGAAATCTCTTTTCTTACCCACAAACCCTGGCTGTGGTCCAGCTAATCATTTCTCTCCTGTCAATTGCAACTTTTTCCTCATGAAACCATACTTCCTAAAAATGAAGAAAAGACCAAGGATTTGGTACTTTTGAAGTCAGAAAGAGAGATGAGAGCTGACCTGAAATTAAGTTGTCTTTGAGAAAGAGAGGATCCAGAGACTCAGCTAGGCTCAACAGTTTGATGATCATTCAGCTATCAAATCTGTAAAATACTGTGGCACCTGAGATTATCTGGGGAGGATCAGATACATACTTCCCCGTCTCTGGGGTATCATGAGATATATTCAAGTCACTGAACATAACTCTTTGGCTAGGGGAATGACCTACTGACCCTCTTATAGCCTCTGCAGATCGTCTCCTTGAGGAAAAGATCTGGGATATAGTGTAAGAAGGGTGGAAGAGCATTAAGATTTCCTGCAAAATGGAAATATAAGTGAATCATGTTTTTTCACACAGCAATTAGATAGGACTTTTCTTATTGAAAAAAAATAGCCTGTGGTCTGTTATTTCCAATTTATTCTTTTGTTGTATAAAAGACAGACTTCATATGATTTAAAGAAAGGGGATGATCACAGCTTTCTTGTTAGAGAGGTCCAGAGGCATTATGAGAAGAGCACACCACAAAAGAACGGCCATGTGACACCAGAGGACACCCCAAAGTTCTTTTTCTACTTGTGATTCTCCACAATAGCACACTGAAAAATGTTATTGGAATGATCTCGTGGGAAACTGTTACTATTTTTAGTGATATTGCTACTACTCACCCAGGATTGCCTCATGAAAGTTCATAACATGTTTTATATTGGATGGTCAGAAAACCTGGGAGCTGCCTCAAATATTATATATATATATATACATATATATATACGTATATATATATATGTGTATATATATATATATATAAATAGCAATCTTGACTCCTGAAGTTCACAGTTTCAAAGCAGTCACATATAAAGAACAGGGAGAGGGATGAAAATAATGCCACAAACATACAGGATTAAATGTTTCATTAGCAGCTGGAAGCCAGCAATTACCATAGCACCTGCCCACACTGTAATCGCAAATTGAGTTCAATGCTCTTGACTTTTGGTCCTACCATGAGCCACCTCACCTGAGCTGCTCCCTAATTGCTGCATGAGTGCTTGTCAAGTGTCCTGCAGGTCATGTTCTATTGGCATCCATGGAGATCTAACCCACACAGGAAAAAAGTGATGACAATTTGTATGTAACACTTTCATCCCAGCATCTCCTCGTCATTCAAAATTTTTTTAATGTGAAGCAACTTCATTTAAGGGACTTGGATTTGAAGTTTAGATTTACTCCACTCTAAAGATTATTTCTAGTTACATGATTCAGAGGCAGATGGATAGCCTGATTGCAATCTTCTTGCTTAGACTTTTCTCCCGGGATTTGGTTCAGACTCATTTCTCATTTTCATATAAGTTGGACTGTCAGTTTTTTATTTTTATCAAAATGGACTAATATAACCAAGACAAAATAATGAAAACATTGCTCATTGTAAATTAAGTTTATAATACAAAAGTGTCTGTGTTAATTAAAAAAAAATCTTTTCAAAGATAGACTTTGCAGACACAAATTTCAAACCCCATTATACTGCTGGAAATTTTTTCTTTTCAATGGAAGTGATGACATAACTTTAGATGGCAACATCCTGAATAAAACATTGTAATAAATACCCAAAAATGGCTATTAAGGGAGGAAAAAGACTTGGTGTTCATATTACACCACGTAGTCTTTTGTCCCTTAATCTCAGCCCTATCCAATCTTGAAAGATTTATAGTTTGTTAATTCTATAAGGAAAAAGGACATTCTTCCCCCAAGCTAGGTCAGTCAAATCCACTCCAGTCAGTGATCAGTGGATTAAAAAATGTCATCGAACTCCTCATAACTTTACTGCTGCCAGGACATTTCAGTTACAGACCATGACACTGTGAATGTTGGAGTGGACAGCTGGTCTTCTCTTCTGCTTGCTGAAAGCATATCTCTTTTTAACAGGGAGTCTGCTTTCATAAGCCTGATAAGGAAATATAAATACTACTATGTATAGAAATACAAATACATGCACACATATATAGTTAGAGATTTCCAAAGCACTAGAATATTAGCTCCTCAAATGTTAACAAAAAGCTAGGTTAGAAACAGATAAAGAGCCTTGATCCAACTCCACCCAAATGAAAGTTTTTCCTCTGATTTCTATGGGAATAATCACACTTACTGGACTGGGTGGTCCCTCAGTCTTGTACAGTGGGCTGAATCATCCCCAGATCCTTACTCCCCATGTGCTGTGGTTTGAATTCACTGCTGCTTTCAAATTTCAGGTTTGGCTGAGCTGTGCAGAGGGAAGAGAGCAACAAAGGATGGGTTCTTCAGAGACTGATGCTTTTGTCTTCACAAGTTGGCTCCTGGCACAACAATTTGGAATGTCCTAAGGTGCTAAAATATAAAAATTATGAGCAGAAGGAAACAGTGTTCAAGGGCAACAAAGGCAGCTTGAAATCACTGAAATTATGTAGTAGTTACCCACACCCATTGCTTGGCCGTTTAGTCATCTTTGATGGCTTTTTAACAGCTCAAGACACCCCCAAGCATCTCCTTAGTTGGCCTTTAGAATCACTAGAAAATTACAAGGGGACTGGAAAACTGAGCTGAGTTGTCTGCCTACTGCAATGGTGCTTGATTTTTTAGTCATATCTCTGTTCAAGACCAATAATATTTTGAGGAACTGCTTATCATTGATGGTCCGAAAGAAAAACTGTAGCCAGGACAGCATCCTTCAGGTGCACACAGAAATTTCTTTTCCTTTTGGTGTTTCAGCATAGGTTAACATCTGTCCTTTGCAGGCCAAGCTGGCTAAGGTATACTGAAATAAAGGAGCTATAATAATTTACATAAGTTGAAAACTGAATCCAGTCTTTATTACTTGCTTGCTGTAGAGTAACTGCATAACCTGTGCTTGAAAATATATTAAAGGAGCAAGATCTTTGTTCAGATCCAAAAAGGTAATAAACTGCCAGGACACCTCTGAATTCCTGGAACAATATTGGTTTGCACCTGTTTCAGACACTCATATATATATTATATCAAAAGCTGTGTCCAAACATCTGCATATAGTTAAGCTCCACAGAACAAATTTCAAGGTAAGATTAAACACACTGCACATTTAGAGATATTACCTGTCAACAAATTATCCTAATTCTTATGCCTAAACATTGCACTTGGCTCTCTGCCTTTCCCATCAGTAAATTCCAGCAGTTGATTGGTAGTATTATATTTTACAAATAAATAAAAAAATTATTGTTCTGAATTTACTTCCCTTTCACTGAGTGCCTTTTTCTTGCACTATATGTTTGTCCAAAACGGAGGGTGTAGTTACATCAAACAATTTTGCTATATATCCCTCATAATTCTTCTTCCATTCACTCTGTGTTCTCTCACCTTTTGCAGTCTGGTTTACACAAGCCCTGCACAGTTGTAGCTGTGTCCAGGTATGCTGCACTCAGGAACTGAGCTGGCCTGCTGCACAGCAGGGCTTGGCTGCCCCGTGTGCACAGGATGGACCAAGTGCATGAAAGATTTCCTCGTCTTTCATGAGCTGCCAAACACTGCCTTGTCTGAGACACTCTAATCTTTCCAAGGCTGGAAGACAGTCCAGGTTTATTCTAAGGTGGGTATTTGAGATATAAACTGCTGTTGGCATCTATAGCTTGGGCTTTTCATGCAAGAGACATAGACTTCTTTGTGCTATGATTTAGCAGACATTTATTTGATGCAATGTCCTTGCAACCAGCATCTTGGGGGGGGGGGGGGGACGCACATAGAAAATAACATAATTAGTTAACATTTGTAACATGTCATGCCTGGGTTACTTTTTTCATCCATACTCCTCCCTCTTTGTTTTTCAGTTTTGACCTTACGTTTGAACCCCACACCCACTCCATCCCTAATAACCAGCTACTTCATATTGTTTGGTGTTCCTGGCATTTCTTTTGCAGCAATGGGAATTTAAGCTCTCTGTATTTCTCACTATTAAGGGTGTTTTGCCAAAGCTGGTAAATAATTAATGACATGGTGAATATATTCAAGCAATGATGTTTTTATTACTTCTTTGTCTTCCTTGGTGTTTCATAATCATTAGAAAATTGTTGTGAAGTCTAGGACATCAAACTCTGGAAGTACAATGTAATTTTGATTAATTATTATATTATTTTTCAATGTTTTATGATTATATTCCACATTAAAATTATAATATTTTGAATTTCAGTAATGTCTCACACTTCTCTGAACCATTTGAAATTTGGTATGATATTTGAAAATCTTTCCTTTTTCATTGTACCAGCTCTCAGCATACTGTAGGAAAGAATTTGGTAGCCCTAGTACTTTGTACAAATAAGAAGTATCAGAGCTGTTGTCATAATTCTTCCTCTAAAAATAATGGCTGAAGTCATGATGATGAGCTTAATCTCCATCTCTTGTAGAGCCCAAAGAATGCTCTGTAGGGAAATGTGTCAAGTAGGGATTTATCAAAAAAAAATATGAGCAAGGCTTTTCATCTACTTCAGGTCCAGAAGTTATCAGTGGGTCCCGGTCAATGGATATGTCCATGTTTCAGGTGGAAATGTATGTAAAGAAGAATCCACTTAAACACCAAAACTTGGAAAATCATGCCATTTTTGCCTCATCAGAAGAAACTCAGATTCAGGATGTGAGTGTTCCCACAATTTCAACTCTGGCAGCCTTTGTGTCATGCAGAAATAGGACAAGTCCTAGGTATTAAACTGTTTGCATATTTTACTTACAATGGAAACTCATAATGCGAAAATATTTTTATGATGTATTTATACAGTGTGCAGTGGATGTGTGGAAAATAACAGTTTTGTAGTGCTAATTAAAATGTGAACACTTCTGAATTAAGCTGAGGTTTTCTGGTTTGGTTTTCTTGAGAAACAGATCGGGTCTCTGCAAGTTTTTTCCTCTGTAATTTAAAACACAGTTCAGAACATCATCATAATAGAAGGCAATATATCCTACTCTAATACTAGTTATTAAGAAGCTTGACATCTATCAGTTTGACACTGAGACCTCTCTTAAGGGTGTGGAGAGGAATGGCATCTCCCCAGCTGATTCAGCACACCTCTCCTAAGCACATGGGGTGAATTTCTCCCTGAAGGCCCCCTCTCCCTGTTAGCTGTGCTTCCAGGCTACCCGGAGAGCTTCAGCTGACACCTCTCTACCAGTCGTCTCCTCCCCTGACAAACTTAGTGCTCGCACCAATTTCTAAGGTGCTACTTCACTGTTTTTGACAGTCTAAAATCCCAGTTAGAGCTGTAGCAGTGTGCAGTGTACCTCAGCAAATCAAACTAAGCAGCAGAATTTCTCCTTGACAGTGTTTTGGAAATCTCTATCAAGTTAAGGTTTTGTTTGTTTATTTTTCTTTTGTTTTCCTCTTTTCCACACCCCCTCCCCCACGCCGCACCAAAACCCACCTTCTCTCCTCTTTCTCCTGGGAGGCAGAGACGAAACAAAAGAAATCCCTTATCTTCAATTTCTTTTCTTTTTCCTTGGAAAATATGAAAAAAATTAGTAGTTCAGTTAAGTACTTCAGACTGAAGTTATTACACTGGGCTTTACTATTATTTAAAATCCTTAAAAAGCTAACATTTTTTCCATAAAATTTAAAAAAAAAATAATAAAAAAAAATAAAAACTTAAGTACTTTTGGGGACTTTTTTTTTGTTTATTTTTCTCTATGAGTTATTCAATCCCTAGTAGCAATAAATTCTTACCAGAAAAATTGTATCCAAAATTCTTACCAGAAAAATTGTATCCAAAATCCATGCTGACAATTCTTGGGTAGGACCAGATTTTTTTGTGAAATAGTCATGATTCAGTTCAAATTCCACTTGATCCTAGTTATCCTGAGGATGCAGCAGAAATATTCCAGTGTTATGATGAATCTGACTTGAATGGTATGACAATACTTTCCCCTGAGAAACCAAACCAATATCCTATTCTGTTTTAAAACCAATAACTTCCGTGACAGACAGACAAACACTGCTGTGTCTTTTGAGTTGTATTATATGTTTAAAAGCAGAAAAAAAGATAGAAACTGAATAAACTGAACCTGAAAAGTAGATATGTGACCATTACAGAAGGACAAGAGACGATATTTTACCCAAGAATGATCCTCTAGTTTGATTTCACAAAATTCATGAAGCTCAAGTAAAAGTATGTTTGCTTTCTCCGAACATAATAAAGTTCTTTCTTGCAATATTTATTATTAGATTTATACAGACTCCAGACTCCTTTTCTAAACCATATTAGGCTTTCAGTAACAATGTCTTTGAAAAAATAATAAACTATTATGTACAAGTTTCAGTCAGTTTTAAATTGTTTGCTATAACTCTGACCTATTATCTATCAGCCACTAACACAAACTACCTTTTAAACTGATTTTTTCCTATTTCCTTTCCTTCAATCACCTTGACCCAAAATGAATTAATTTCTAATTTCTTCCTTCTAATCCCAGTACTCTGGGTTATCTTTAACAAGAAGTAAACTCTAAAGATGTAAAGAACAAAACACACATAGTGGAAGATTGTTATTACTTTTAGTGTTGACAAAATGAATGGCACGAATGTTACTTCTTAACATCTCAGTCCTCTGTGGAGCTAAATGCTTTTAACTCCCATTCAGTTTAATAGTTACAGCAGATTAAAGCATGAGGAGTTTTAACGTTAGTGAATAATAAGCAGGTGGATGTTGTGGGCAGAGGAGACTTCGCCTTCCTCTCCTGAGTGACTCCTTAGTTACACATCTGCTTCCCTTTTTTCTAATTCCAATTCACTTTAAGGGTAGCTGAGGATTTTCATCACAAAGCTGAAAATGTTTATGTCATGAAATCTTAGCTCTAGCTTCTGAGTTGCCAGTCACTGGGGACTGAAGCTTATGGCTGCTATTTTATTGACCTTAGGAGAAAAGAGTGGGATTGTAATGACAAGACCAGATTAGTAGGAAGTAGCTAAAATTATGCCTATTGCAGATGAAAGCCAATGATGCCAACCATAATGTGTGCATCTCTAGCTACCACTGCCTCTGCAGCTGATGCAGAATTTCACAGAGATTTTAATCTGGTGTGTTTACCATCTTCAGTTTGAAACTTTCTATGAAGAAAGATCGCTTCCAATAACTTTTTAATACTTGGACAACAATGGGATTTTTAAAAGTACTTTTGAAACTATTGTATTTAAATATTTCAAAATGGAAAATATCAGTTTTTTCAGTTTCACAAAACTTTTGTTTCATAATTTTAGCTTCTATTAGGTCATAACTATGATGAACTCTTTAGAGACTATTGGAACAATAAAATCTTTCTATGGATTGGGTGGTACATTCTGAATATTGTTTTCAGTTGCGCTTTTTCACCCTAATTCCCCAAAGGACAGTTTTCAATATCTGTGATTTCCTGATTAGTTGTGTCCTTTTTCAAGCTGGTTTCTAAAAGGTGGTTAGATTTTAAGATTCAGATTTGGTTTTGGTTATTCAGCATGGAAAATTCCTAGCAGAAAACAATTCTTGACTGTTGTTTTGTCTGTCATCGGGTTTTTTTTGAGAGCTCCATTCTCAGACAAAAATATAATTGTTTCTATAAAACCATGTCTTACTCCTTGACATCTAGGATTCTTCCTGGATATTAAGAACACAGCCATGGTTTTGAACTAAATGCCACTGGCTTTCATTAACTTGAACTCCCCATGTCAGGATGAAGAGACAGAGTAAAGAAACCATTCTGCTCTGACAGGCAGTGGTTTGCTCTGCATTCTCTAAGACTCCCTCAATATGAGACCAAGGACTTGTTCACTCCTTGCTTTTGGGTAAGACATTTTCCCCTTTTTTGGGGAAATTGGTCTGGCTGAATATCATTTTAAGCAAAGATTTAGTAGAATTTCTGAAATTCTTCGAGACAATGTAGCTGATATATGTTATGCCACTTTTCCTTCCTCACCAAGCTGCACTCCCACAATACAGTGCTCTCAGCACTATGCACCCCTAACAGCTCTGGCCCAAACAACTTCATCACAGCAGAAATGAATGAGACAAAACAGCCTCAAATTGCATCAAGGGAGGTTTAGTTTGGATACCAGGAAAAATTTCTTCATGGAAAGAGTTGTCAGGTATTGGAACAGGCTCCCCAGAGAAGTAATTGAGTCACCATCCCTGGAGGTATTTAAAAGATGTGTGGTTGGTTTAGTGGGGAACTTGGCAGTGTTAGTTTTAGAGTTGAGTCGATGTTCTTAAGGGTCCTTTTGAACCTAAATGATTCTATGTTTCTATGTGGTCAGGCAGTTGAACTAGGTGACTGTTGTAGGTCCCTTCCAACTGAAATTATTCTATTCTATTCTATTCAATTTGATTTGGTTCAATTCTTAGCCAATATCCTCTAAAATTTCGATGTTCAATGCAGAAATGAGAATACACTTGGTCTCCCTTTTCCTCTGCTCCTGGTTTCTGACAAGTAGATTCCATCCCTCCTAATAGATAAAGACCTTGATCTGAGTTTATACAAAATTTTCTCACCTTCCATCCGGAATTCAGTAATGTGGTATACCTGAGCCCTAAGCCATCTGTCTTAGGAATCTAAAACTAAATGTAACAGCAAAACCCAACACACACAAGCTTTGTAGCTATCCCAGAATGTCCTTCCTCTCCACTGGCTTTTTCTAAGAAGTTAAAAAAAAAGTGAGTTGAAGGTCTTTCTCCTTTCCTGTAAGACGATTGATGGCACAGACTCAGGATAGCTAAGGGGAAAATAGACCATGGTCCAGATATCCAAATTAGTGAGTCCATGCAAGTGCAGAGGAGGACTTTGTGGACTCACCAGTTTTCATCTGGAAGCAGTATAGCTGCATGTACTTGGCGCCGTGCCCAAGCTAATATACCCTGCCCTTTGTGTGTGAACGTGACTATTCTGCTTCCAGGCCTGATTTGGCAGTTTATCCAGAACCGCCCTTCTGGTTCTGGGGTTAACGCAGGAGGAGCAGATCTGTCTGCAGCTGGCAGTGTGGACAGGCTTTCAAAGAATCTCTCTGGCACCAGGGTGGGAACCTGGGATGCAAAATCCCCTCCCCAGGCACAGCAAGGCTTTCTACCCAGAAGGTAACACTTGTCTGTGCAGAGGAGAAAACATTCCTTTCAAGAGGTTGGTCCAAGTTTCTGGAATTAATTCTCACAGGAAAAGAAATGTTAAAAAAAAAACCCAAAAAAACCCCAACACAACAACTTGTGTTGTCCTGCCTATCACATGCAGTTCATTCGACCCACTTTTCTGCTAGATACATTTGTCACTCAGCTCTCCCACTCCTCCTCCCCGAAACTGTTACCCAAAAGCAATGATATTCATAGAGTATCTCCTCACACTGCAGAAAGATAAACTGCATATGACAGCTATTAGTTGCATGACATCATGCTCTTTTGAAAGGCATTGGGATATTAAGAGATATAAGATTCTCCCTAGAACTGAACGGAATAGAAAGTGTCTGTATTTTCGTATGGTACTTTAGGACATACAAAAATTGAATTTGCTAGGTTTGTTCCCTGCCATACCTATCTGAACACACTAATTCTTCAGATAAAATTGTTGCTATGTTAGTCTGTGCTCTGACTTAGTGGTTAGAGATTACATTTACTTGTGCCTTATACCATGCTGAGCAGGTCATGGTAAACAAACAATAAACAATAACTGTAAACAAATACTGATTTTCGGTTGGGAAGCACCTTTTTCACAGATTCAACATTGCTGATGCATTTCACAGCAGGCTGCTAACTACAGAGGAGTCATTCTGGTGTTAAAAATACTTGAGGCTGCTCTACTATTTCTTGCTCATTATCATTCCTCTTAGCCAGATCAAGCTTCCCTTGAGGAATATAGAAATGGGAGCTTTGCCTGAGGTGAGGTCTTCAGAGCTATTCTTGTTGATCACATTTTTGGCAGACAGAGGAGAGCTGGGTGAAAGTTCGAGAAGAAGGAAAAGTTTTATTTCAAATTTGGAGCCCGAATAAGCTGAGCCAGTAGAGAACAAAACTGAATTAAAAGGCAAAAACTAAAGAGGTTCCTTTGACTTCACATGCACTGTGGGCTTTGGATAACTTAAATACAGAACTATACCTCAGCCAGGTGTCTTTGACAGATTTGTTAACTTCGTAAAATATTTGATGAAACTGGGCTGAATTTCATATCCATAATGAAACATGGAAGCAGGTGAGTTCCATGTGTTTTGGAGAACTTCCCATAAATAGTTTGCATTACTATAATAGTGACAAATTTAACAAAGTACCTTACCAGATGTTCGCAGAAAAAAAAGATGTAATATGAGGACCAGATAGAAAGCCTGAACCCTGAGCTGAGTGCTGTGCATTTCTGATCTTCTGAACTGAAACAGTTGTACAAGGCTGTGCCTAAGCTGAACACTGACAGAATACAATGGATGATTTCCTCAGTAAAGAAGTCCAGTTTCAGAAAGAAAGAAAGAAAGAGAGAAAGAAAGAGAGAGAGAAAGAGAGAGAGAGAGAAAGAGAGAGAGAAATAAAGAGAGAGAGAAAGAGAGAAAGAGAGAAAGAAAGAGAGAAAGAGAGAAAGAAAGAGAGAAAGAAAGAGAGAAAGAAAGAGAGAAAGAAAGAAAGGAAAGAAAGAAAGAAAGAAAGAAAGAAAGAAAGAAAGAAAGAAAGAAAGAAAGAAAGAAAGAA
>JAWWLV010000121.1:104801847-104819617 GCA_035041135.1 Platyrinchus mystaceus | reverse complement strand
ATGAACCTTAGGATTAAAGGGTGGGCTCAGTTCAGCGCAGGCTGTGTCTCACCTAAAAAATCCATTGCGCAAGCTTGCAAGGTGAAAAGACCTTTCCCAGATCTTCGTTCGCGAAGACTGGCCACGTTTTATTTAAAGAGGTGCTCCTTAAATAACTTGAACATTGTGTCAAAACAATGCAATCGGGGAGAAAATTGGCAGAAAATCTGGTTCAGAAAGGGCTGAATGGTTCAAGGAATTGGTAATGAAATCCTTAGATTTTACTAATCTCTTTCATTCTGATTCTTGTCCAGCTTTGGTCACGGACACGAAGTTTTTTCTACTGGAGACCAGCCCAAACAGCAAAGGCTCAGGTCCCCTTTTGAGTCCCTTACTAATCACATTGCAGTTTTTTGGATTTAGGAAGAAAGTGGACATTTATCTCAGATTACTGCTCTCTGAAACCTCTCAAGTTTCATATATGGAAAGAGTTGCTGACTTCAGTGCAGTGCTGTTCTCAGTGAACAGGTGCTCATCTCCACACCACTGTTCAACAAATAAACTGCAATTTCAATGCTTTTTGAATGCTCAGTTTTCACAACGTGCTTCAAAGGGCATGGAGTTTTCTAAATTTCTACTGACCCTTTAGTCCCTGATTTGCTTTTGGGCCAATGAGGTTGTATATAAACTTTTGTGGAGTCGTGACTGGTCCATATTGTTGTAACACTCTTTCCCTGCTCTGTGGCATCACCAAGAGGTTTCCATATTTACATGAGAAACAACCCTGGTTTGAGATCACATTTGGGCAGTAAAACTCAAGTCAGGTTCTCTGTCACAACTAGGATTTTGTTCAGAGCTCAGACCCAGGAACCAGTAGCTAGGCTCTGGAAGCCCAGGCCTTGCTACATCAAGACTCCCTGGATTTTGAAAAAAAACCCCCTTCTTTGGATGAAGTTACAGATTCACAGTCACTTCCTGAACCTGCTACTCAAAGGCATTACAAACTTTTTCTTGCCTATTCCCTCTTTCTGCTCCTGAAGGGAGATGAAAGAATCACTATATGTAGTTGTCCTTGTCTCCAAGTTGCTGATCCAGCTGAATAGCAGATCCCAAAACAGACCAAGAAAACATCTGGCTTTTCTCTTAATGAGTTCTCTGATCTGACACAACACCAAAGCACTTGTGCCTTCACAAGAGAACTGTAAGTGGACTGCCATTTTTTGACCATAATTTGGTTTTGGATATTTATATTAATCTGAAGTTACCAGCTTTACCCAGACAGAGGGAGTGCAGAAATCATTTCTCTGCCTGCTGTTATCACCAGAGCTTGTTCTTGCATGTCCATGAAGGTGCTCAGGATGAAGGAATCCACGTCCAACTAAATCCATCTCTCTTGTTCCCACTCCTGTTTTTTATATTATAAATGAAGGATAAAAAATATAGTCTTAGAATTCAAAGGAAATATTACTTAAAAAAGGAGTTCAAGCATGTTTCTCCAGTCACAATCACATAATCTTTCTGCTTTTAAGTGGACTGCAATAAACACTGATAGTAAGTTAATGGTGTAGATGAATATGTATTTTGTTACAAATAATTATATTATTTTCCATTGAAAAACATACACAAGATATGGATTCTTTGACGTATTGAATTATACAGCCACATTACCACCACCTTTAAACTTCAGGGACTGCAAACGAACAATTCTCTGTCATAGTATAACTCATATTTTAAGGAGCTTATTCTTTCACTGTGTATGCACAAATAATAGCACAGAGAATACAGCATTGTGAATGAGTGATTTTGGATTGATGAAATAAAAATGTTCTACAGAAACCCAAATTAAACTTAATTATTTAGCTCAATTAGACAACTGATCTATTCCAATTCCAATCTACTCAAACTTATAAAGTATCTATATCAAGTATTCTACTATATATATATATCTATATATAATGCATATTTAATTTTAATTTGCAATTTTATTTTATATAACAGAATTGCTCAGAGCTGTGGTTTGTCCAGCTACAAAACTTTGCTGGTGTATGTTATAGAAGGTCCTGGTTTTGGTACAGAACTTTGAAAATCTTCTCTTGGAACAAGTAGGAGAGAGCACATACATGAATAAATTAATTCTGACA
The DNA here is from genome assembly GCA_035041135.1 of Platyrinchus mystaceus. NCBI lineage: Eukaryota > Metazoa > Chordata > Aves > Passeriformes > Tyrannidae > Platyrinchus > Platyrinchus mystaceus. The sequence continues at coordinate 104,817,497 of JAWWLV010000121.1, read as the reverse complement.
ATGGAAGTCAGGAACAAACCAAAAAGGAATAAACACATTTATTTTGAAATGTAAATGAATATTTTCAACAATTATAAATAAAATAATTAACTTCTTGTACCACATCTTGTGCAACAAACAGTCAAACTCCATGAATACTGGGTTATGGAAATTCACCCTAAGAACTATGCCACATTGTTTTAGTCATTCCATTATATTTTATGCCTTTGTGTTGGCCTTCCTCCCACTGTTAGTAATCTGGATCCAGTGTATAATCTCCAGGGAACTGTGAGTTTGTTTGGAGGGAACTAGTTTTTCCTCACATGTGGACTCTAACTGTTAAAACTCCAAACAATCCCTCATAGCACTTGTGAGACTGAGCTAAAAAAGCACAGTAATGGCTCTTCTCAAGGGAAGAAGGTATTTCAGCTGAATGAACAGAAACTGATACTGCACAAGCAGTTTGAGGTAAGAGCAATCCAGTTCTGCCTCATTCCAGAAGAATATTATCACGAAAATGAAGAGGCAGAAAGCTGAGTTACATCACCTCATCAGCACTATCATTCACTGACTAATTTTCCCAAAGTGTAGAACACTATTCTTAGCTGTTTTCAGAAATATGTGACAGCTGCCATGTTTCCTATTATCCTTGCTATTGACCTCATAGACCATCCATAATATTTTCCTTAGGGATACCCTTGAGTCCTGCAGAGAGAGCAACCCAATTTGTATAGATATATATAGAATCAATTGTTATAAATTACTGAATAAGGATAAACCCATGATCAACAGTTGTGAAGCACAGGAAATGAGACAGAAGCAATTAGTAAAAAAATAAATACTAATGTGAAGCTTTAGGTTAATTGTCATCCAAATTTACATGTGGGGATTCCAACCAATGTACCTGGAGGAGTCTCACTGGGCTCACAGAACTCAGTTTCATTAGGTTATTTTTTACCAAATAATTTTGCAATGACATCCTTTTTTAAAGTGTTGCCAAAAATACTATTTTTATTTTATTATTTTTTTAGCTGACACTTCATGCAGACCTGTTTAATTGCCCCTTAAATCTGCTGTCTCACATAATTATTTCCACTAAAACATAAGTTGCACTTAAATATCTTCTTTGCTAAAATATTTTAATTTCCACAGATGATAGGTTTAAGAGAAATTGAAGCATTTATATTTCTCACAAAATTGAAATATGTTTTGCCTGAAAATTTTAATTATGAGAAAAATACTGTTTTTCTGCACCATATGAATGTCTATGCAAGCATGTAGCTGTGAAAGAAATTGCTACCTTCTGTTTATGTGGCTAAACCCCTATTTTCATTGACTTACATTGTAGAAGAATTGAACTAGATCTTTTCTCTACTAACATCATTTAGTAACTCAGATTATAAAATAACAATGAAAAATAATAAAATATTTTAACTGATGCATTTAAATGTAATTTTCTGCACTCACATTTAAGTATTTCTGCAGGTTTGTGCATTCGGAACACTATGCTGGAAAGAGTTTGCATAGATTTTCCACTGCTCACTTGCAGCCACCAGCAGCCTGAACACACAGAATCAAAAAATCATTTTAGGTTGGAAAAGACCATCTCATATTTCAGAATTCCTTGTTGTATTTACCACTTATTCCACTGAGAATACATATGTGGTCTACCAAGGTAAAAAATGCTAAATTGCTACACATTACTACAATTCTAACGTAAAATATTCTAAATACAATTCCAGAGGGAAGAAAGAATAATTCTTATCTCTCTTTCACATGTATTAACATATCCAATAAACCTTTCTCCCCTCATATTTCATTGGAAAGATTTACAGCACAGAGTGGTTCTAGCTGGCTCTTGGGCATTGCTGGCTGATGGCAGCATCACAGGACTCTCTAGCCATAGAGTTTGGTTTGCATGCTAGTGAGGTATGGATTCAGCCAGCCAAGCTTTGACATCACTGGAGCTATAGAAGGACTGAATTATTTATCCTCAGTCTCACTTGGAGGGATTTCAGTCAACCTGACAGTTTTGGACCATGTATCTGGGCTCAGACTCTCTGTGGTGTTGAGCTCACACAGACATGCAAAGCCTAACCCCTCTGATGTGATGGCAGACTGTGATGGCACAAAATCAACCACAGCAAAGAATTAATAAGTTATCAATATATATGGGGAGGGATTTTCATAAACATTGTTGTGAAGCACCCAACTTCTGTTGCCTACTGTACCATGGCATGCATGTCAGTACGCTAGCTCACCCACATGACCTGCTGGTCAAACAGCCGTGTCATCTGAGATTTTTGACAAATGTTAATTTTACCCATCTATACTGTTTTATACAAGGCAAATTACTTGGAAGATATCTATTAACTGTAATGAAACTTTCAGACCATGTCAGAGTGTGACTGTCTACAGACATTGGCTTGAGATAGGTAGAGAAAGGACTTGTATGTAAATTCAAGCTAGTATTTTAACTACCATGGTTTCATAGCTGTGACCAACACAGGCAAAGAAGGCAAGCCTTGGAGAAGTCTGATCACCTCAGGAACCCAGGCTACTTGGAAAGAACTTATGAAAACAAGATGCCTGACTGTGAGGAAATCTACTGATTCAGGGTACTCCTGGGCAACATAATCTCTTGTAAAGGTACCGTAAATGTATAAGAAAAAGGAGATCAGCACACTCCCACACCCCTCCCGTTTAAAGATGTTCCAATAAAATAGAATGCTGACTTAGAACCATTTTGTTTTACCTCTGAAAAGTCAAAGTTTTATCTTATTTCCATAGCAGATGACTTGCATTTAAGTCTTAAAAAATGCAGTATCAGTAACAAGATTCAGATGACACATTACAAAATAAAGTTTGGAACCTCAAGTGAGAGTTGCCTAACAAAAAGTAAATGCTTTCTGGCTGTATCTTAGCCCAAGCTCTTTCAGACTCAATAGAGCAAAATAGATGTTTTAGTACAATTCATCTTAGGCATTTTAGACATTGACTTTAGGATAAACTGAGTTGCACTTTAGCAGGGTCTATTTCTCCCTACTGACTATAAAGGGCCTAAAGTGATAAGCTCAGATGTACATGTCTAGACTGGAGATGTTTATAGTTAGGTGATTGAATCCCATTTGTTCAATCTACTACAGTTAGCAAAGTACAAATTTTATTTACCCCACATGTCATTGTTTTAGTGAGACTGGATAAAGACAAGCCTTGTATTATTTTTTGATCTATCTGCTTATGGACATTGTTGGAGACAAATGCTTCAGGAGATGGACCCTAGGTCTGAAACAAAAAGGGTTGATATTGTGTTCCTCTGGTACTAATCTCAACATTGCAAACATTATAAAATGTAAAAGGAAGGAAAAAAATAACTTAAACTTTGAAATGTAACAAAGTGATCATCAAAAGAAAGGACTTTAGACTTAGAGAAAAGACAGGCTTATGAGATAAGGAGAAGCTAAACAATTTAGACTGAGCCTTTTATGACACAGTTCAAATATTTCTGGTGGGTTACACAAAGCTGACCTACTGTGTACTACATAAAGCATGAAGTTTAAAAGGTATGAGGAAAATGCAGTTAAAGAAGCTCATAAATGAGATTGACCTTACCAAAGATTTGCAAAACACATTAAAACTATAAAAAAGTAGCTTTTAGAAATGTAGTATTTCTAGTTATTATCTACAGTTGCCTGCCATAGTAGATGGGATTATGATGTCCTTAATGAGGGGGCGTACCAAATGTTTAAGAAATTTAATTCAGACTTGGATCAAGTCCAACACTTAGGTGACTGAATTTTTGTATTATTGTAAGCTACAATGAAAGAGGAAACAACAACAAATAGAATAATTTTATATGATATGCGAAGTAGTTTATAGCACATTAAGTGATCATGTAAATGTCACAGGTAGCTCACATTGTCATAAGAAGGTATAACCTATCCTTTAGTGTGTCTGAGGCAGGAAGGATGGGAAAGTTTATGTTTTGCTCAGGAACTGGGCAGAGTCTTTATTGAAACACTGACATCTCTTGAGCTCCTGGATCTATGTTGAGAAATTTTGTGTGACCGAGTTAGCCACGTTACGTTCCGTAACAAGGCCTGGGAAATACGAAAGGACTGTTGTTTCTGACAGCAGAAAAATGCTGTAATTTTTTTTTATTCTGTTAAACAGAACAAACACGTTTTTAAACCTCCCCATAAAATGTCACTGCACAAATATTTTCACAAGTAACCCACATGCCAGGTAAAGAATCTTTGTCCAGTTTTACATGGCTCACTCTTTCTTTTGAAGACAGGAAAGCACATGAAGTTCTATCTTACAATCCATTTAAGGGCTTTGGAGTGAAGAAAAATTCTATACCCTCATGTGGAATAACTTCCATTTAGAAAAAAAGCAAAGGCATAGACAGAGCCTGTAGCATGTCCATTAGCACAAATCTCACTGGCAAAAATCTCTCCTGGAATTAAAATCCCATAACTTAATCTCTAGATCATTCATCCTTTTTGGGTGTCGTAGTCCATCTCTTTTCTGCCTGCCACATTTGGAAAGAAATTTGAAGCAAAACTTCTTCCACTACTACAATATTCTGTTCTCTAATGAGCTGTCTCTGTTTTGTGCCAGCAACAGCTCTGCTTTGTGGTCAGCTAACATACTATTCATAGCTACTATATGTCCCTCCTGGGATCCATTTCTATATTCCCAGTCCTTCTACTGCCAAAGAGTTTTAGATGGACAAGGAACACTAGATATGTCCCTGTTCCTAAAAGAACCCTGATAGACAGCCCAGGCAGTGCATTTGGGCTTTTGAACAAATATAACATACAGATTGAGGAACTAGTAAATAAAAAGGAGATAAAATCCAGTACAGAGTTTTTTAAAATACTAACTATTTCTCCACAGCTTAGATGTCCAAATGCTTTAATGTACTTTGTGTTGGGGGCAGAAATATTCAGTGTACCAGCTGAGTGAAGCATAAAAAGAAAAAAAGTGGTAAAAACATATGAGTTTTACTCCATGTAGACTTACTTTTACTTACATAAAAATATTCTAAGGATTTATATTTACAATTTTAAATTATAATTAAACAACTGTATAAAAATCATATGTAAGTCACAGTATAATTTAGACACTTATTGAATCAAAGTAGTAAAATGGCAGTTTAACGATTTCCCATGTCTCTCCCAATCTTTCATAACATAGCCTAAGGTTCACCCAAGTCCTGTCAGGCAAACAGCTTCTGCAGCATGAAACTAGAAAGTCATAAATTAAGCCCATTTTATACAAACCGATGCTTTTTAACCCTATATCTGTCTATTGTTTTGACTGCTATTCTTAAAACAGGATAACCTTTATGAAAGTTTTTTGCAAGAAATAATTTATTTAAGTGAATTTTTCAATGATATATAAAGCCTTGAAGTTGTAAAAGCCACTAGTCGCTGCATTGTGTAAAGTTTGCATACAAACATCTGTACTTGTATTGAGAGGTAAACTGAACGCTTGAGTTTGGAGAAAATTTAACATTTATGTTCCATTTGCAAACAGAACTTGGTCACCTTTGACTGAAGCATGGGTGTGGTTTTCTATAAAGCAGTCTTGTTACTTGAAGCTCAAGTGGACAAATCAGTGAGAGGCAAGAGGCAAAGATATTTTGGTATTCAAACATACATGAATTGAAATAAAGAAAAGAACCCTGTTCCTTCAACTTCTGAAACAAACCCCAAAGTAAAGGAGAGGTACCATTGAGTAAGCTGTAGCATGCAGCAAATAAAAGTGAACCCTTATTTTTAATAATTCAGAGGCTATGCTGTTTACTGAGAAGCTTTGCAGATTTCTAATCCTCTCTACAGGCTCAGTTCTTTAGATATTCTCCAAGTTAGGCAGCATTAACTGTTCACCTTTCCCCCATTTGGATCTGATAGCTGAGTGTTAATCTGTAACGAATTCCTATATTGTAGAAAGTTGACATGATTATTTCATAAATCATAGAGATAGAGCTAAATAAGGCAACAAACCCCACAAACTATCTCCTAGAGATTCAGAAGTAGGTGACCCCTTTTCCCTGCAGACCAGCTGGGTGGGTGCCAGCACACACTGTAGGTCATGGATCTGCTCTGTCTCCTGAGGTAAGAACAGTGCTATGGAAAAAGAAAATAAGTTTTATGAAAAAAAAAAAAAGGTATCAAGCACAAGAGCAGCTTGTAGTCTGCTCGTGACTGAGGATTGTATCAGTACTGAACATTATACCAATAATTCATTAAAAGCAAGGAAGTTAAACATCATTCTGTGTCTGAATTAATCAGCCAAAATAGAAAACAAAACTGGCAGGACACTGGATGTTTGTGTGCCAGTTTATGGGGCCTCCCTAAACCAACACCAAGAGAACACAGCTAACAATTTTGCTGATTAAAACAGTAATAACTGTTCGGATTTTACATATTTAGCAACTGAAGCTACTAGTGTGGGATCTGGCCTGCAAAACCAAATATGAAGTTAATTAAATATCTAACAAATGTTTGTGAAGCTACAGAAAGAAAAGCATTCAGTTTTTAATTTCCTTTATTATGTCCCCACCCCATGAATCCCCCCCAGGCCCATTTCCTTTTCTTGTTCAAGTTGCACAGCAACTTTCCCAAGAAACTTAAGAGTTGGCTTTTCAATGGAACTTAAGAGATTTGATCGCTTAATTGAAGCTCGATTTTAGTGAGATTTGAATAATTCATTTAACACATTTCTTCTTACCTAAACCAGTCACTGATTAAAGATATGAAGTAGCTGATAATAAAAACAATACACATGAACTATAACTATTAAAAAAAAATAAAAGGAAGAAGAAGAAAAAATTTACAGATCTTTCTTTCCTTCTCATACAACAAAAGCCAAAACTGCAGTTTTTTTCCAAGCTTGACCAGACCTCCAAGTGGAGACCAAATCAGTGTTCCTCTTGCACTTGTCCCAAGGACACAGAGCAGCCTGTTTTCATTAATGAAGCCACTCTTGAGATACCCCTGGGTAATCAATGAAGGCCTGGTTATAATTATAGGCTAGACGCTGGGATGATTACTTTAATGTAGCAAGCAAGGGTAATGGTGGCAATGAAATCATTGGCTGTGACAAGGGTTAGAAGTGCAGGTACTTTTTCGGAGTCTCCACTGGGTTCATACTAACTACATTAAAGCTGTCAGGGATATGTCAGCTCCAGCCTCTGCTATGCAGCTCATAGTATGTTTTAATATAAGCAGATGATGCAGTAGAAACATGGACAATGACCCCTCAATGTATTTCTCAAAGTTTTTCTTAAGGACAGTGAAATACTAAAAAGTTACAGCCTTGAAGCATTGTGGTACTATTACCGTCTTCTAATCCACTCTCCTGTGCAATACAGGAATCCAAACACCCACTGTTTTCTGAATCTATTCTTTTAAAATGTTTTCTTAAACTCATGTGTGTCTCCCTAGGAAAGAAGAGTTATTTTTCCATGTATTCTTAGTAGACATCTTATCTACTATATTTTAGAGTAGTGAGTACATGTATATTTTAATCTCATTTCCCCCCTATTTCTGATTTCACAAGACGTCTCTTGATTCAGCACCATTTTTTTTCAAAACACGTCAACACTTTTCAGAACAAACAAGGAGAATAAAAACTCGAGTCAAGTTGAAACATAGGATGAATATCAACAGAGCTGATGTGAAAAGGAGTTTGTGATTCTCAGACCTGAATTGTAGTGGCAGTAGTACCACCATAAAATGGTCTGATTAAATATTAAATGAAGTACATTTTGAGGAGTTCTTTACTACAGTCATTTGATAGCCTGAATCTTTTCATTTCAGTTAATTAATTTAAAGGATTTTTGCAAGCACTGAGTCCTGGTATCTGAATTAGTTTTCTAGAAACTACTGATCTTGGGGAATATTCCTGGAAGTCATATCCTTCAATCCCAGCTTACACTAGACTACATTTTAAAGAGAGATGTAAAAGTAAAATCTATAAATTGGAGACCAAAGTTCAGACTCAAAATGGGAGACTGGTTCATTATTTTAACGGTGAAAAACAGGTGCATAACTTTATCCATCAGTGGCCATTCTATGATAGACACACAAAATACTGCGCAAGACAGGAGGATGGCAATTCTTAGATAGAACAATTAGCTCTGATCACACACCATAAAGTGTCCTGAAGAATTAGTCAGCTCAGAAAATATGCCTTGTAAAGAGCAGCATTTTAAACAGCTTTTTTTAAAAAAATAAACCAAACCAAAACAAAACAGCCAATTAGAAAAAAAGGAGTAGATCATGCTGGAAAATCCTCTTATGTCTGAAGGCAGCTTAAGAGTCTGCTTCAAAGCTGCAGAGACATATCTAAAGGGTCAATCATGTCCCCATGTTCTTTCCTTACTTTAGTACGTAACACCTCCCTCCCCAAGAAGTGCTTTATCAGCCAGATCAAAAGCTAAACTGCAAGGAGATAGTGCTGCTTTCTGTACCACAATTCCTTACTCCAGATTTAGATTAGAATGAAAAATCTAGAGAGGTCTATCTGATTCTTTTCCTACAATGTCCTTTGCATATTCACTTACTTTGAGTGCAGTAAAATTCAATGAACAAGAAGGGAAGATAATGCATGATATTTGGTTTCCCATATTTCACTGCTATTTCAAGAAAGATCCTGCCTTCCAGGAACTCAAAGGCAGAGAGGTTTCCCAGAGTTGCCTTCCAGGAGTTAATAAACAGTTTGGCCACAGTCAGGACCCTTCTGCAGGAGGCCCTATGCAGGCATGTAGTAAAGAGAGCAAACCCCAAAACCCTAACTCAGAGGAATCATATTCTAAATAGACCATAAAATGTGTTGGAAGCCTCAAAAAAGATCAGCTCAGTGAAAAAAAGCAGGAATAAAATCTGGGTTTGCTGGCTCACAGGAACCTCAGTGCTGCTTCTAGCACCAAGTGCATTGCTTTGGTCTATCCCTTTCCAAATGAGTCAGTCAGCTGAAAAGAACATGAATGACGGGAAGAAAGTAACCTAGAAACAGGTCTGGTATAAATTAACTCTTTATATGAAATTATTTAATTTACTATTTCATTGAACTGCAGACCATGTAGTGGTTCTGCAGCTGGACAGAGTGGCACTAACTAGAACAACACTTATTTAAAACAAACAGATATCAAATTCTTGCCTGCCATAGATCCTGAATGCTCATGCATTGCCCCTGCCTGAATGAGGCACCAATGGCTTTCAGCAGAGCTCAGTGACGTCCGTCCTTCCATAGGGTTGGACACATGCCGTCCTGTTGGATGTACACTGTGTTCTGTGGACAAACTAACTCTGTGTTCTCAGTGCTTACATGTGACTCAGAAGGAAAGTATTGATAGTGGATATGGCAGCAGATTGCACATGGCATTGAACTTTACACATTAGGCTCGCTGGGACATATTGCCACCTATTGTTTTCGGTCTTGATTGCATTGCTTTCTTCATAACTAATTGGGCTTGCTTGCATTTTAACAATGTTCCAGATAGAAAGTTTACGAGATGAAAATCTGCATTTTGTTATTGCAGTTAAATAATCAGATGATTTTCAAGAAGTAATGCATCTTCATCTTCGAGGTTTCTTTAGAAAATGTCACTGTAATATTCAAATTTTGCACAGACCCGTAGAGACAAGCTTCTGTCAAATTTCATATTATCTTCCCTCTTTAAGTTCTAAACAGTTTTGCATGTTTTATCTTTCATATGTAAAGCCTCCCAGTTAGTTAGGAAACTGTATGAAAATGTATGTTTCTGTTTCTTTTAGAATCTGTCATACTAAACTGTTGGGTACTTGTTTGCTCAAGAGAAGAAATAAAAATACCCTTCTAGTAGGTATAAGCATTTGTTTTTCTTTTGGGCAGTTTATTGCAATACAGATCCCCAAACATGAGTTTATCTTGATTTTTCTGAATTTCTTTAGTCAGAAATAAGCTGGCAATATATTTGACTATCTAAATTATTTAGTTAAAAAATTTGCCAATATTAAATTAAAGCCATTCAGAAAGGAAAATAACTAAAAATTCCCTGGAATTTAAATGACCTATTATGAATATAAAATATAAAAATCTAACAATGTTATTCTCAAACAAGATCACAAAACACTTTTTTCACAGCATTTTTTTTCTGTTCATGAAAAATTTAATTATGTGTCTGACTTGATCTACTTTCTCTGATCCTTGTTGTATGACTAGTTGTAGTTATTCAGCTGCATATGTCTTAAAGTGCCTCGAAGACTCAAATACAGCTATTGATACAGCAATATCAGGGTATGAAAAATCAAAATAAAAATCCTCGGATACAACCTGGAAGCTGCTGGATAAACAGGAATGTTACCCCCAGGGGGATTTCCCTATCAGTTATTCAAACCACTGTCCCAGTCTTTATGAGGGGCATTTTGCTCTGTACAGTTCCCAAAGAAGGGGATGTGATATCAGGACTTCATCAAGACACGGAACAGAGGCTATCAGGAGAAAATGTGGCAGCTAGTTGCACATGCCTTTCCAGCAGAGCAGCCTGTTTTGTGTCACCATGAAGCCAAGCTGTGGCACACTGATACTGAGAAAGACTGGAAGTCCCGAGGGTCACCACAGAACATATGCTCTGTGAAATGGCCTGATGGGAGGACTTAAAAAAAAAATCCCAAAACAACAACAACAACAACATCACCACTCTATGTGGAGAAAGAGACAGAAAAAGCCCAAACAATTGTCCACTGTGTTCTTCATAAAAACACCAAGTGCAGTTACAGCCATAGCCAAGCATAACAGAGCTAGGACATATAAGTTCAGGAATACACGGTGCTTTGTCAAACATGACTGAACAAATTAGTTATGAGTATTAGGCAGAGACCAAATGGTATTTATTGTCTCAACATTTAATTTCATCTTGACGTTACTCAAAATTCTGTTCAAGCTCATTTATTCTCATTACTATCATTGTAGTTCATCATCTAATAGATTCATTATTTCAACCTGTAGTAATTTTCTTTTAAGGGCAGTTGTTCCTGAGCTCTGTTCATTACCAGATTGAAGAAAACTGTTATATGATTTTAGAATTATTTACAAATGGATTTCAGAAACTTACATTAAATTAATAAGGAAGTCAAGATTTTAAGCTTTACATAGAAGAAAGATGTTAAATGATGGAATTGTACTGCTTGAGGAAAACAAATGGGAAAGAAATTTAGGTTAAAATAATGCAAATCATCAATCAACTTTTTGTAGATTCAGAGAATCAGTGAATGCTTTAGCTCCTAGGCTCTTCAGATCATGTCTTTAGGGAAAGAGTGCAGTAGTTAAACATAAAAACTTAAAAGTTATAATTTAGTCATATAGCAAGGTTAGAAGAGCTGGTTTAATGGTTTCTCTGCCCTAAAGTTTTCAGAACAGAAGTAGCATCCCATGAAAGGATGGTTTTCTTCATTTTTTCATATTCATCTCAGAACACTTTGAAAGTGTAACATAATAGTAGCTGAAGTCAGAGGCAATAAACTTGTATGACTTCATATCACTTGGGAATGGCATTCAGTCATTTTCCTACAGCCTTCCATGATAAATGTTCTAAGGCTTTTTTTTTTTTTTTAAGTTGCAAATGGGTGGATACTTTGGTGACTTCTATATAAATATATAAATAAATATAGACCTAAATTTAATTCAAATGAAACTTAAACCTCATTAGGCTTGTGTTTTCATGTTTATAGGAACACTATGTGGAAAATTTATAGTTTACCAGAGAATAATATTGATTTTACTGTTTTTTTGGTCAAGGATCAGCAATTGGTAGGAAATTTACTTGATATTCTCTGATGCTGATTATTTAGTTTGTATCATGTTGACACTCATCAGTTCTGCTATAGAACACTGATCTTTATTCCCCATCATCCAATCTAATCTGCATAGAAAAAAGTCAATCACTAAATAAGTAAATAAATGGAAACAAATAAACTTACTACTAGCTGTTGAATTGTCTCAAAGAAGAGTAAATTTTAATGAAGTATATATTCAAATGTGTAAAGTATTGTTTTTTCTTCTTTAACTACCTAATAGGATAATGTAAGCTGGAAGGTACCTTGGGACGTCATGGCACTTGCTCACACCAGGGTCAGCTATGAGATAAGACCAGGTTGCTCAGGGCTTTATCTAGCCAGCTCTTGAAACCCTCTGGTGATGGAGCCTACACTACCTCTCTGGGCAACCTGTTTCTGACCTAACTGGGATTAAAGGAAATGTGACTGGTTTTACATATCTTGATATATTGAGAAAATAAAATAAAAATAAGTCAGTTTATTGTGGTGGGTTTTGTGTGAAATAAATCACTGTTTCCATTTCCAACTGAAAAGTGAGGTCTAAAATGGTCAAACTCCATGAAAGGACTAGCACCAATTTTCTCCTACCCAGGAGCAGAAGTTTACAGAATACAACCAAGATATCTGGAGCTGCCTCAGTTCTCTAGTTTGCTTCAGGGCATCAGAAGCCATCTCTTACATTTTCCAGAAAAATACCTTATCTTATACAACTGCAGGTCACGGGAGGGAGGAAGACACGTTCTGAAGCTGGAAGTGGGTGGGTTTGAACCAAAATCATCAGCAAGCAGCTGGGTATATTCATTACTAAATAAACTTCGCTGAGGCTGAAATCACTCATGATGGAGCTAGGTCACTATGTGCATTTAAGTGAACATTAAGAGAGAGAACAGGAGTGTGAAAGTGACTTTTTGGTCCAGAAATTAGCCATAACCCAGGAAGTGTTGATCTGTGCTCTGGGGCACATTATTATTCTCTGTGACCTAGGACTATCTTATCACCATTGGACATCTTATAATGTCCAACAGATTGCCATTTTGGCAGTGTTTTAGATGGTATCATGGTATTATTAAAATTTCCAGGTGAAGGGAATTGAAACAAGGTATTTTATGACCAGGCCAAAATGTTTTATCTCCAAGATTTTGGATAAAAATGTGACACCTTATTCTCCACTGACAGCTTTACACTTATATACACTTATGTATGATAGAATTTGCAGTACTCAGTGAGGTCATAACAAATCTAAATTTAACTAGAAATTCTGCATTTGTCCAGTCTGAACCATTTCCCACTCTCTTCACAAACACTTGGCCTTGGCTTATCCTTGGTATACTCCCTATCAAATCTAATGTCGGATTGTTCAGTCAACTTCCACCATCACTTCACTAATGGTGCCAGTTCTTATCATCATCTCACAGGCGCCTCTGCACCCTCTCCCACTTCCCCTTATGCTTGGGAAGAAATTCTGATCTATATTTTCAGTCAGACTACTGTTGCTTTTTCTACCCTTAAAGCCTGTTTCTGGTGAGATACCAGCATTTTGGATATTAATGTCTACCAAGACTATACATTATTTAATTGTACCTTGTACATCAGGACTCTAATGCTGTTTTGAATTTACTATACATTACTGATTGGAATTTTAGTAATATATATTAAGATTGAGAAGGGTAAGACTGCTTTTATGGGAAGGTGAATCCCTGTTTATCCCTGGAATTGTATGTCACAGCTTAGCTCAAGGACTATTTAAGACCAAAACTCTCCAGAAGTTGCTTGCCCAGGGACGAATAACTTATGGAAATGTCACAAAATTTGGAAATATTGATTTAATTTAAATGAAAGTGAAAAACTGAAAAATTAATTTTTTCTATGGGCCTGACTTTCTAATTCTTTAAGGTTAGAGTTATAGGAGCTGAAGGGTTTGGGAACAGGATGTGGAAGCACAGCCAGAAAGCCTTTTAGATCGCGTTCCACAGCAGATAAATTCAATAGATATTAACAGGGAAGTTCTTGCAGGATCAAAACTGTACTTGTAAATCTAGATTGAAAAGTACAGTGCAGATGGATGAATGAATTGCAGAGGGGCAATAGAGCAAGCATGCCTGGCTTCAATCATTTAGGAACCTTGAGTCATGCAAAACCTAATATTTTTTGTTAAAAAAAAAATTAAAACCCGAGCCATCTGTTTTCTTAGTCATTAAGTTAGACTGGTGTCACATTTTTTTCACAATCTTGACATGTCCTTCCTTCCCTCTCCCTCTTAAATTGAAACACTTTCTCACAACTCCAGGAGCTGGACCTCAAAGAGGAAAATGACAAACAACAAACAGTCAAGATCCAGGAAATCTTATGGGAACAATACAATCACCACCGCAACAAGTGAGAATGACACCTAACAAGATGATCACACGCTTGCTCTTTTTCAGGGCAGGATTTTCTGCCTCATGCATTTCCAGTTCCCAGCTGCTTTAGAGGTGATGTCTTTTGCTCTGAAACAATGAACATTAATAAGGAAGGCCAGCAGGGAAAGCTCAGATTTTCTTGGACCTTCTTTACCCCCTCTGTTGCTTTTATCACCACTAGGCAACTGGAGATTTGGCAAAAGCTGAGGTTTACTGTATGGATGGTTCAAATGACCTCTGGTGATGGAAAATGCTTAAGATTTAGTTTTTCTGTGTCAGATCAAAGAATAAACATCAATGGCTATGCAAAGACTAAAGTCAGTTTAAAGTAAGTTTTAAAATATGTCTTCAATATGGTTTTGTTCTTTAGCAAATATTTTAAAATATTTATACAAAATGATGGTATCTGGTCTGTAAGAAAACTGCTAAACATCATAGAATGAGACAGTCTACGGCACAAACATGCTAATCATAGTACTTCTTGAGAAAGTGGTTTCTACTACTTTTTGCAATTATTTTAATTTCAGACAGGATTTTATCAGACAGCAAAAGTAAATGATTCTTATTTACTCAATTTTAGTGTTTCTGACTTTATGAAACCCAAAAAGTGACTTGTTTCTGAGGCATGGATCCCCTTACTTCTAACTAAATGAAAGTTTTGGTTATTTTCCAAAGGAGGAAAAAAGGCAAGAGCCCTTCTTGTAAGAGATTTATGGAAACATTGATAGACTTCAATAGAAAACACAGTATTGGACAGTACCCTCTCAATGGTGTCTTTAACAAAGTAATCATCACATAAAACCCCTCTGGTACATGATTAAGCTATATTTTAAATATCTGATTATTCATAAATTCCTATTTCAAGAAATTTTGAAACAGAAACTTAACATATTTCTGTAGAAAGCTTGATTCCAGTTCTTTAAAAGATACAGAGTCATTTCATTAGGCAACTATTCATCTTATAGAGCAAGGGTCCTCAAACTACGGCCAGCGGGCCAAGTGCGGCCCCCTAGAGTCCTTAATCTGGCCCGCCCCACCCCCCGCCAGGGGTTGGGGGCAGAAACCAAGCAGCCCTGTCCTCCTCCTCCTCCTCTGTGATGCGCGGTGGGCGAGAGGCGGGGGCGTCTCCTCTGTCGGGCAAACAGTGTCGGCAGCCTCTGGACTGTGAGCTCCAGCCAGCTCGGGCGAATCGCCAGAGCCCTGGGGTGGCAAAGTTCCTTCAGTGCCTTCTGCCCCCCCCCTCTGGACTGTGTAGCCGGGCTGAGGAGGGGGGCGGCTGCATCAGCGAGGTGGGCGGCTCTCCTGTCTCTCCCTCCCTCCACCTCCCAGACAGGACAACCAAGCCAGCACCAGTGGGAAGCACGTGCACCATCATGTCAAAAAAAAGAAAAATTGATTCAGAGTGCAGGGTATTCCAAGAATAGTTCACATTGAAATATTA
>JAWWLV010000121.1:104721588-104801747 GCA_035041135.1 Platyrinchus mystaceus | reverse complement strand
CTAAAAAATCCATTGCGCAGGCTTGAAAGGTAAAAAGACCTTTCCCAGATCTTCGTTCGCGAAGACTGGCCACATTGTGTCATCAGATATTGATTTCAGTACTCGTTCCTGAAAAGACCATAATAATGGAACCTACCAGAATATTAATGTTTCATCTCTGCAGAGTGCACACAGCTGAAAAATAGTGGAGGTTTTCTAACACCACCTCTGCTAACCATGCATTGCAGAATTAACTGCTAGTTCATGTTAGTGAGGACCACAGTTCAAAAGTTGAGGTGTGGATCCAGACCTTATGACATTCAGGTTTGTGGGTTTGATCCAGCCTGTCCAAAATACAAGTTCCCCAATAACACTATGTTTTCGGCAGCATTTCTCCAAAGCTCAGAGCAACTCAGATGCCGGGACTGATTTCCGTCCCGTTTTCCTTCAGTTACAGTTTATGGATCATTGTTTTAAACCTTGATGTACATTTATGATACTATATAAATAATAACACTGACACAATAAACTACAAAAACATGTTGTTAATAATGTTATTGTGAGTCAAAGATAAAATATAAAAACTGGGCTAAAACTACAGTATTTTTATCCAAATTGATATTCTGCACTTTTTCAGTGGTTTTCATTGTCCACAAGGACAAAACAAATGGACAAATTAACCATTGGCTTGCTGTCTCGTCCAAGCATGTGTCATCTTGAAAAATGCAAAAAAATACAAAAAAAATACAAAGGGGGGAAATGGTCTACAAGATTTAGCATTTGCAAGTCAGCATGCACTGTTTGAAATTTGTAATTTGTGGCCAAACACTTTAACAGTAATGACCACAGTCTATCAGATATAGACATTATCCCCACAAAAAAGTTTCAAATGTTTGTAATTTGTTTTCAAGATTGAATAACTGTTATAAAATATGCAAGAAAAGGATCAGTGTTTAGATATTGTGTCCCTGCAAGTACATGTGTTTAATCAGTTCACAGGAAATTGTTTCATTACATAATATCAGTAATTTTTAAAAAAGTTGCCATAATAAATTACTGATAGCTGTTTTAATTTCTCATAACAACTTGAATCATATCAAATCCCTCTTCCACCTGATTTTACTTAATTTTAGTAAATAGTTCTGTTTCTGTTTGGTAAGGTTCCAATGTTGGCACCTGGTGCAGCTTTGGCTTCCTTTCCAGATTTATTGAGATGCTGATGCATGGTGTTTGTGTTGTTTTGTTTAGCTGGTTTTCACTGGCATAATTCAGCTGTGACACTGATCCCAAGTAATATGTCTGCATTCAGGTGGAAGGGCAGCCTTCTTAGCAAAATCAGTTAATTAAACTGAAGGTGTCTGCAATGAGATCCATGACTGAATTATCTGCCTTTTTACTCCAAAACCTGATGCCTTTCTGCTGAAACCAAGTCTCACTGATAGAACTTGCAGAGGTGGGTGGAGCTGTGATTTCCAAAGCTAAGTAATGAGTGTGAGTTCTTCCATTTTTCTGTAAGAAAGTAGATGCTTTTGAAGATGAGTAAATAATGAGTTTGTGATAAAATGAGTCAAAATCACATTCACTTTTGCCTGTTTGTGTCATGGTATCAAATACAGAATATAACTTCTGAGTTCTCTAAATAATGTGTAGAGAAATTTTTAATAAATGAGTTTCTGCACATTTAGAATAGCTGTAATATATTAAATATCTAACAATATAAAATTATTCCTTTCAATTTAATTTTATTTAACACATTCTGGATGTTATTAAGGTACATATGACACATTGTGTTATATTAACATTTCATAAATGTGATCTAATATGCATAGCACCTCCAAGTTTGAGAAATGAGCTGTGCAGAAGGAAGGGATAATTCCGATGTTACTGCCTACTGGTGGCTATTTTTTCACTGCTAGGGACAACACTGCAAACTACAAATTCCAAACACTCTCAGCCAAACACTTTTCCCATTATTCAATTTACTTTCAGTTCCCTCTCAGGAAATACTTCCTGAAATGATGGAAGGATGTTGCTGTTGGATTTTATATGGTACTCAAGGAGATTTTTTTCAGGTGTGAATCAAATTCCTCCTTCTTGTCCTTGTGCTTCCTACATCCTATGTCCTTGGGCTTTTTCTAACCAATACAGTGCTGCTGTTGGAGAACTGAAATATTTCTTAATTAGCAATGTTCGCTGGTGGTGATCAAGATGTCCTTCCTCTGGATAGGCACCCAGACAGAATTCCCTGCCCTCCCTCCTCAATTTTTAGGACTTCTAGAATTTTTGTATTTTCTCTGAGGAACCTTTTTGTCTTGGTACCTTTGAACTACTCATTAGGATCTCTAGAATAGCTCTCAAGACCATGCAAACCTCTCAGCCAGATGAAGGGCTGGCAGTCAACTCAGATAAGTGTAAATTAAATTTTTAATTGTATTTTCGTTTCTATCCTTCACATTCACACCTTAACACTCAGGACACTTTTGGGCACAGATCCTGATGTACTTAAACGAGTATGTGTTTAAATTATTTTGTGTTTATTTTTATTCTTGCACTCCCTCTCTGCTTCATTTTTTCCATTATCTTAGTGGCTAAAAATGTTTCATTCTCCTTACCATAGGTATCACTGGATAATTGGTTTTATATTATTTGTATTTGAGCCTGATGTTACACAGAAAACAGACACAAAATGCCCTGGCACATATGCTAGGAAACAGGTATGACATCCTTTGGTGTGGCAAGAAGCACAAAAAGGAGATATTCACTTTAGTGTCAGGAACACTAGATTGAAATAGTCCTCACAGACATAAACCTGAGTGGCTTATTTCCATTTCACTTACAGCATTTTTGTTCCATTGTGTAGCCATGCACTTCTCAACTTACACTGATGGAAGACAAAAGACATTTGGGCTTTAAAACTGTATTTGGTCCCATTTTTTTATGAAATGAAACCAGAGATTTCTTTGCTGTTTAATGTTGTAGAATAATAAAATCATTCACATTGGAAAGGACCTCCTGAGGTTTCTAGTTCAGTGTCCTGATCGGAGCAGGGTTAGATGTGAGGTCAGGTGTCTCAGGACTTTTCCCAGATGTATCTAGAAAACCTACAAGAATGGAACCTGAACAGCCTCTCTGGGTTCTGGCTCCAATGCTGGACCATGCTTGTGTTGGAAATGCTGTTTTTCTTAATGCTAGTCAAAAACTACCATGTTTCAGTTTATGGCCATTATCTTTCATCCTCCCATCACACATTTTAGTGAGGTACCTGATCCTCCTGTAGGTATGGGTAGGTTGCTCTTTTAGATCCTCAAAGTAATTTCTTCTCCAAGAGGAGCAGCCCCAGTTCCCTCAGCTTTTCTCCTGAGTCTCGTACTCCAGCCCTGACCACCTTGGTGGCTCTCCTCTGTATTCTCATAAATTTATTGATGTCTTTTAAGCTGGGGAGGCACAAAACTGGATGCAGTATTCCAGATGTGGTCTAATGAGTGCCAAATAAGAGAATAATCACTTCTCTCAACCTTTTGGCTATGCTGCTGTTGATACAGCCCAATATGCTGCTAGCCTTCATCACTGCCAGGGTGCATTAAGCCAGTTCCACTAAGAAGCTTTATGGATTTACATCCCACTGAGTTGCATACACAAAATTGCTCTATAGAGGGGTCTAGCTCTCCCCATTCATTATATAGGGAGCCTAAAGGGATTAGCACTTTTTGCCTAAAGCTAGCTCATGTGAATTAGTCCTATAGGCTTGATAAAATAAGCATGCTGTGAAACTTTTTCAAATATGATTTATAAAGTTTAACAACTACCTGTAAATTGTTGCATACTACAAAATGGTCACTAAAGCAACAAAACAATATGCTAGTTTGGAATAAAATTTTGAATAAATATAATTTCAGAACAAACCAAGGAAGAAGAAAACCCCAGCTCAAGATGAAAGAATGGAAAAAGGACACATACAGTAAATAAGTCTTCATAGTTAAATTGAATTCTTACTAAATAAAAGGTCATAAAAGAGTACTCTGGTGAAAGAGAAGATGAAGACTGAAGCAAAGACACTGTCCTTACAAAGGGAAGGATACAGGATGCAAAACAAGCTCAGACATTGGAGCAGCTAGGTTATTTTAAAATTACTCTGGGATGAGGCTTTTTATTTCTATGCTTTTGTAGATGTTTCAAAGTCTGTCATGAAGAACTAAACGGGGTTTTTTTGTTAAAAAAAAATCAATTTATTTCTATTATAAACTTGCCTTGGATGTAAAATTATTTGTGGATAATTTCAAAAGCATGAAGAATAAAACTTTAAGACACCAGTTCAGTCAAAACAGATGTTTCAGGCAAGCACATTTTGATGTCCACAATACAAGGAAAGCTTGAGGAATCTTAGCTTTCGCCTCATGTACCCTACAAGTGTGACAGAACCACAAAGTTTCAATAAAAGGGTCCTCTGGTCAAGTGTTATCCCATGTTTCTCTTGGAAGAGCAGAAATTCATAAGGCAATCCACAATTTGAGGAAAAACCTTTCTTGTTACTTGTTTATTCTGCAGAATGCTATTTTGAATTCTCCTTTGTGTCTCCTCTCTCTGCGGGTCCAAACAGAAGCCTACTGATGCCAGGAACTTTCCTGTTGTTTTCAATAGATTGAGAACAAACTTTTCCTAATTGTATTAAGGAGCTGGTTTGTTAGAGAAATTATTTATTCATCTGCTAACAAATAGAATATTGCAGGAACCTTTTTGTCACAAACATAAATGAGTTGGGAGAATTATTTTGATTTAGCTTGATTTGGAACAGAAAATATTTCAAGGTAGAGTACTCCTTTTTGAAGTTACTCTCCATTTTTCTTGCAAGGAACCAGTTTGCCTAACAATTACCTAAGTACATTTGATGGCTGGGTTCTGTTATTTTCATAAATGTTTTGAAGAAATGTGATGCTATGTAGCAGTGATATGCTGTCCAATTCAAGCTGATTGTGACAGGAGAAACTCCATATGGATTTCCTTCTTTAACAACGACTAGAAATTAATTTCCTAAGTAATTCTTTCTCCAGTTTAAAATTTCAGAACCCTGGTGATGGTAGCTAGCAGCAGTGACGTTAATTCAAATGCTTTCTGAAGAAAAATAGCACAGTATATAAGACTGAACAGAAAAGGAGGAGCTGGGTTTTCATCTTTCATGTCTGTATTTGGTTGGCTGGCTTCAATTAACACATTAAACTTTGTAATGCCTTTATGTCTTCATTTTTTAAATGAGGATAATTATGAGTTCATCATATCTACAAAGATCTCTGAAGATCTACTAATGAGAGAATGTCTTAGTGTAAGGTATTATTGCAACACAGCTGATTAATGGAACTATGCCTTCAGGGGAGGGGGTAGAGGAGGAAGAGGGTGAAAATAGAAACCATACTTCTGTCAGATTCAAGGAGCTAGTGAAGAATGAGGACAAAATGCTACATCGCTTTGTAGAAAATTAAGGATCACAGCTACATCTATCACCATAAATGGCTTGCTTGAGTTGCTTGCATTCTCTGTCTGAGCTGCAATATTTCATTCAACTAACCATTCGTTAAACACACATCCTGAAAGCAAATAACTTCAATGTAAATAATTTGTGAAGCATTGTTCCATCTGTTGAAAATGTGCAGTAGTAGTTTCGACCCTTGTCTAAACCAGGCAAGCTACTTTCAGGCAAGTTTGGGAGGTAAATGAACTGTCTGGCTGCTTTTCTTGGCAACATCTCTTATTAGTGGGAGGTGGCAGTAAAGAGAACATGAGGAAGACTGAAAGTGTTTACTTAAAACTTTAGCCAAATGGCTAGGGAGAGTTAAGATAAATCATAACTGTCAATGATGACAACTTTAGACTGCTACTAGTTCACTCCTGTTTATGCAGTTTTAAATGTTGCACTTAGAAATGTTTTGGAGCAGACTGAATTTTTATTGACAGATGCCATAAGTTGTTTAGACGTAAATATTTTGGACTTGGTTCTTACAGTGACATAGAAGATTTACAGGAAGAAGTCTGTAAAGCTTCACACAACACTTGAGAGATAATATTTTTAAGAGTGTCTCCAAAGTATGCATCTGTGACTCATATTTCCCAAAAGAATAAGGTCCATAGATCAATGCAGGCTTATTACACTTTCTCACACACACACACACACACACACACACACACACACACACAAAACCAAAATAAAATGTTACAGCTAATGACCATGTGGGATTATTGAACTGAGTCAGTTTTCTTTCCTTTTTTCCCCATTCTTGTCTTGAGCACCTTTCCCTCACCCTTTTATTTTTTTTCCTTTAGGATGGTAGCTTGGTTGATAACATTTAAATAGCAATTTAGATGTCATAGTAAGCTAGCAAAAGGCCAGAAGTTTAGTCAGCAAGCTCAAGATTTTTTCTTAAAAGAAGACCATAATTCTCAACAATGCCATGAAACACAGTACTACAGGAAAGATCAGGGTGAATTGATCAGGGATTTAGATCAATTTATATTTTGCTTTTAAGTGTGGCAGCTACTGCTTCTTTGAATACACTTAAAGTAAGCAGCACATCTAGATGCTCTTTTGTTTATATAGTTCTATAAGATTTGCTTTGTAGACTGTAATATTGCAGTACAAGTTCCAGGAGGAAAAACAGCCCAAGAATTAGTATAGTCTAACCATGGGTTCAAATCCATTTTCTGTTTAGAAATGGAATTATCACTAAGACATTTGTCCCCCAAATTTTTTCAGTATGGACAGTAATTTTTAAAACAAAAAGAGTTTAGCACAGTGGTACTTCCTTATGTACACCTATTTTGATGGACCAAACTGGACCTCCTCAGTGGAGTTTAGTACCTTGGATGAGAAATCTGTGAACACAAATAGGTTGTTTCCTATGTAGCAGCAACTCTGCTGCTACATAAGAAGCCTCTATTCAAAAGCATGTTCTGTTGCTTGACATTGAAGCAGGGCACCCATCAGCTCTGGAGCAAAGGGGCTCCAGTCCCAGCTTAGGTGGTGTGGATGTGACTGCCAGAGGGGCTCCTGGATGGTCACACAGAAAAGTTCATTAACACGAATCTAGAAAACTGTCATATTCCTGCTAAACAGCTATACTGTGTCTTATGCGCTGCATTAACTGTCTTGACGACGGATTCAGTTATTATATGATGGATTTCTTCTCAATGGTTCCTAAGATAGGTTAAGCTGTACAGTAGAAGAGTCTATTTCTCAGTAGACTACAGAAATAATCTAAGGTGACTAGACCAGACAAATCATCTTCAGTAAGTTCATCTACAGATAGGAGTCTTTAGAACTTTATTTTGAATTCAATGAGCTCACACCATTTTGGATACAGCAGATTGCCTAAGACTTCTGCAAAGGTCTAGTAGGCATAGCACAAAAACTACAAGAGACCTATATCCTTCTGTGCGGGATTTTTTCTGGAGGTCATCTGCGGCATCCTGAATCTTCTCAGATGGAAACCTACAGGTGGCAACTGAATTGAGCCTTCTAAGCAAAACCAATGATGTCTTTTATTTAATAAAGGACCCTCTGTTGGCTTCTGAGAGTTAACAGGAATGCAGCTTCAGGCGTAGTTTGACTTGACACATTAATGTCACTGATAATACTGACTTAAGTAAAGTTTATTCTGACCATTATGTCTGCAGCTGGTTTATAAAAAGAGGAAATGTGCTAAATCTACAAGTAGTGCCAATGATTCAAAAAAACAGAGATGTAACTGAACTTTAATTCTTTACCTTAACAATTGCCTGTCTTTGATGTAAAAAGCAAGCCTAAAGAAACTGACAGTTTCAAAGTTAAAACAGGAAAAATCCATAAGTTTTTTTAAAATTAGGTCTGTGAAAGGATTTCTGAGAACAGAAGTTTTCCTCCTATATACATTTGGAAAACTGAGCTGTTCCAATGTTTTTCAAAAATTGGCTTCACGTTAAGTCACTGAGATTCACAAAATAACCAGTTTTAAACATTATAAAAATAATTTTTATCCCAGCGAGAACTTCCTTTATAAATGATAGCCAATCAAACATTATTACAAAATTTGGAAATCCAAGTTGGAATGGAAACTGATTTCACTCATGGCATAAAGGTTCTCTGACAACAAAACAATAGCCTACAATATTTCAACTGTCTTTCAAAGGTTTTATACATTGCTGAACACATTTTGAAATTTCTGCGGTAAAAACTTTATTGGCATCACAATATTCAGTATAAATGTACAAAGATGAATCTGTACAAACTTTATGGAGCAGCAGTGGAAACATTTGAGGAACTGTGGAGCATTAAAAAGAAATCTGAGGGAGAAAAAAAGGCACTAGGATTCATGAAGCACTTGGGGTTGCCTTGCAGTAGAGTACTGGAAAGCTTGTTTTATTCAGTTAACATACCACAAATGAAATGAATGGATAATACAGCACAGCTCTGCACAGAGTTGAAAAGGGCACTCTCAAGGAACTGCAGTCCCATCATTGTGGTATTTAATACAAAGTATAGTAAAGGACATGTTATAAAAGTAAATACATAGTGCTAAACTAACAGAGATAACAAGAATGATTTAGAAAGAAAAGGTCTTGGCTAACTTGATGCTTCAGGAGGCTGCAGACAAAGCTGATAAAACTTAGCATAATTTATTTGGATCTTCAGAACATTTTGACAAAGTTCCATACTACTGGTCTCTGTTTAAGCTAAAAGTTGCCAGGATCTAGGGAAGTACATGGGAGTGGATAAAGCGATGATGGAAAAACAGAAAACAGAGAAGCTATGTTAGATTGTGGAAAACTAGATTTACTGGGGCCTGACAGGGGTCAAAATTTAGGCCTCTACTGTTCATGATCTATAAAAATGATATAGGCTAGTAAAATATGCTGACAGCACAATGTGGAAGGAGCCGTGAACCTACAACGTAAAGCTAGAAAAATTCAAAAGTGGTTTTTGCTTAGCTTGCTTGTTTTCATTGCTCAAAAAGCACTAATAATCTCCTTTGCACTAGCTCGTCAACACAAATGCATTTTAAGAATGCCTACGCCATAAGGTAAATAAAGACAGGCCAGAGACGAAAAAAAAAAAAGTCTTTTGGCTCATATGCAAATACTACATTAGTGTGCCTAAAAGTCCTGCATTGCTTGGGGTGATGCCAAAAATCAAAGATATAACCCCAGGTATGACATGAGTGAATTCCATGGTTTTACGTCCTTGTTTTTAAAGAGTTAATGACTCAGTAGCATTAATATAGGTGTGGCAAACATATCTTCACAGTTATAGAGATAACAATGGCAAAAAGAAAAATCAAAACTGAATTACTCTTAAAAATGTTAAGACTTATTGTAACCCTAAGTTTGATTTCAGTGGTGGACAATTAACAGTATTTTTGCAGAAGATGAGTTCATTGCTACTACTGGTTGATCCCCATCCGGCAAAGTAGTAGGGTGAAACTGACTTGCATGGAGTTAAGGACAGACTTCTCATAAACACAGATGTATGTTTTGTGAAATGGTAATGACAATGCTTTCTTTTTCCAACCCATACATTGTTTAGATTTTTGTGACTTTGGGGGATAGGTCATCTCTTCTGGAATGTATACTTTTGTTTAAGTAGAGATTCCTACATTTTTAGATCCATTAAATTTGGTTCAGGATTCTGGTTCTTCTAGCTCATTAGTGGAAATTCTTTAAAGAAAGAACTTTGAAACACTGCTGGCATTGGTGGTTTCTGCATTTTTCTAAATATAGCGCTATCATCCGAGGCTGAGTGTTACCAGGTAATAAACAAATTGCATTTAATCGTAAAGTATTCATAGGAAGTTGAGAATCCATCAAGCAAGTAGATTGGAAATTGAAATGTATCTGGGGCTTTACACAACTTTTTCTTTCAAATGTCCTTATATGAACAATCTAGATTTTCCCTGTAACCATTTTATTTTATTTTTTGAAAAGCAGATGTTTTCCTAATAGTAGCAATTATTGAAAAGCGTTTTCAATACTGGGATACTATAGTGTGCTTTTCACAAGCTTCCACTCTCTGTGTGGCTTCTTAAGCTGTCAAGTGCAGCAAAATCTTGCAGTCATTTGAGTGGTCCCACTGAATAGAACAGTATTTGACAGGAAGGGAAACCAACCTATACACAAGAAGAGGAATGTATGGTAACAATTTAACATTTTAGCACCAAAGTATTTAAAATTGCAACTAAAATATGCTAGGCTTGCTTTTGATTAAATGTACTCATTGGAAAAACATATTTCCTTACTAATTCTGTATCTAAGTCTTTGCTGAGATTCATCTGACTGTTAATGTTCCTAGGTAAAAGTCAGGGAACAATATCTTCCACACTCAAATTAAGAAACCTATCTACACCCCAAAGTAAATAAAGTTTTCTTAGGCTAATGTGTTGAAGATCAATAAAATAGAATATAGCAATATACAAATAAAAATGTGAAAAAATCTAAATACTATATTTGATAAGATAGAACACAACTACATTGCTATTAGACTTACTAGTATGGGTAAGGCCTATTGGTTGAACCTACATAGCTTCTGTCTACATACTTAAACTCTTGTTTTCCACTCATATTATAGTTTTCCAATGCTCAAGCCAGTATTCTCCTACAGTTTACCCCTACAGAGGTAACTCACTGGAACAAAATTTTCCCAAGTACTCGTGGTCAGTAATATCTTGGTTAAGTATTCCCAAGACAATGGAAACATCAGTGAGGAAAAGTCTACTATTTTGCTCATAGTGAGTAGAAATCCATGAAACTGCTTCTGCATAAACACAGTATTAAAATATTTATTTAAAGAATGCACTTCACATAGGAATTATTAATTTCCCCAGCCCAGCTATGTTTCTCTCTGAAATACCATGCTAAAGCGATGTGTATAATATTTTCAAATGAGAAGCATACATTTTAGATTGTGAAATACCACAACAAAGAGCTATCTAATAATATTTTTACTGGGTATGGAGAACAGAAAAAGATTCAGACCATGATTGGCAGAGCCAGATCCAGAAAGAGAATCAAATAAGGTTCTAATTAAATATAAAAGACTCAATATTATCTTGTAAAAGCTTGTGATGAAGGGGAAAGACCACAATCAGAATAGACAGCAAGTCCATCAGGTGCCATAGATGCCAAATCTTTCCATGTCTTAATGGCATCCAAAATAAATCCATTTTTATAGAAATTTTTATTCCTCATATGCCTGCCAATATTTTAGAGGCACCTTCTTCTCTGAACTGAACATAGATGAAAGAAGGATATCTGAGGTGTGTGGCAACTACATGACCCTGTTTGGATGAAAAAGAGCTAATATTGGTGAAAGGTTCAGCCAGTTAGATCTACTAGCTTTAGAATACTGGATAGTTTCTTGTATCCTTTAAGTGGCATGATGGTCCAAATGAATACTTCCGAAACATTTTCTACTACAAGCCAAGAACCCTAATTTTTTAATTCCACAAATCAACATAAGGTTTCAGACTCCAGTCTGAGACCTGCTAACCTAACATAGTCTTAGGAAAGACTGATATCCTTAATTTCATTAAAGGAATAATTTAACTAGAACCTCTGGAAAAAATAGAGCAACAAATCAGAAAAATAAAGACAAAGTTTTTGGGCATAGCAAGTGTGTGCCAAAAGATTTGTGTGGTTTTACAACTCTATCAATGGTCTAAGGAAAGGTAGTCTATAAATCTCATCTTGCTACATCCTGTGATGCATTTTGATACTATTAATTTGTCCTATTAACCCATTAACCCATTCAAGTCTGGTTGTTATCACTGTCATTTTCACTCATGTCTAGCAAAGATGACACACTTGCAAAAGGAATCCAGGTGTGTATGTGCAGGATCTTCCTCTTATGGCATATTTCTTCTCCATTGCTTTAATGATCTTAATCTTCTATGAGTAAGCTCAAAACCTTGTAGTGGGAGGAATGATGTAATATTATGTAATATGATATATTACATATATTACATAATATATGTACATAATATTATGTAATATTACATATTACATTATTTGAATTTTTGGAGGACTGGATGAGTCAAGGATACTCAGATTCTCACAGCAGATTCTCAAATCTGCTTAATGTTTCATGTTACAGGATTTGTAGTTTTCTTTTGACATATTAAGAATGCAGAAGGAAACCTGTGTCACTGTTTAAAGGAGAACAATAAAAAAGGGAATAAACTTGCTTTCAAGAGTAAAGATTGTCTTGTACACATACCCTCTGACAAGTCAAAGCAACTTGTCAAGCTTTCTTCTCTGCACCCATGTTTTTTAGCCCCTCTTCCCATGTTAAGCAATGTTTTCTTTTCTTTGACATGAAATAGCTCCATATTTCAATGTGATTTCTTCTGTTGCACAGGGGAATTCATTCTACTGGTGGGACCCTTTCCCGAAGCAATGCTTCTAGCCACAGTTTTGATGATGACAATATGATAGAACAAATGTATCAATTTAATCTTGGGGAAAATGGACCAGAAAATCTTGAATTTTTAACTAATAATCACAGTTATTAGTTTAAAACATCTTAGGTGGTATGTCCTTTTCTCTCACCAGTGAAAATAAAATTACACCCATTGAAAGCAAGAACTTTGAAAAAATTTGCCCACCAAGCTGAAAACCTCACTCAGATACTGTAATTGTTTCTTTTTCCTCAATTCATATGTGATTCTTTCCTCTCAATATCAATGATAGGAAGAAAAAGAGAAGAATGATATATTTTGTTTAAAAACACTTTTAAATATTTTGAACAGAAGTGGTAGCTAGTTGAAATGAAAGATCATAAAGCAATAATATTCAGTGACTAATGTCTTAAAGATAAAATTTATGCATTTACACCAGTACAAAAGTTAAATAATAGGATCTTTTTCTTTGTCCACTTTATGTCTTCCAACTGAGCAGAGAACTTTCTCAAGTGAGGTGTACCTCTGCCTTTATGCATTACCTGGTATTCATAGAGTTCAGACTGGAGTGAATACTTCGGTATACAATTAGATGAAAAATGTATGCATAAAGATAACAGTGATACACCATTTCCTTACATCACAACACCCCCTCCACCAATTAAAAATTGGCATTAAGTACCCTTAATTAACCCCCTCAGGTGAACCACTGGACCTGTCTTCAGCCTAAAGAACCTCTCATAGCTGCTAGGGTCTGGAATTTAAAACTAACATTAACTGAGAATTCAGTCCTGGGACAGCTGAGCTGTTTATTCAAGTTTACAGCAAGGCTGTGGAAAATGGACAAGAAAAGCAGTCCTGTTCTCCACAAAGAAAGCCCTTCAGCTGTCTGTTGAGACTAGTCTCAACCTCATGAGATTGGAGACCATCACAGTTATCTTACATATAAACAGACATATTGAGGCCAACTTAGTTTTATCAATATCATGATAGAGGTAATAGTTTTCTGATGTTACTAACTCAAAGATTAAAATAACAGCTTACAAATGTACTGTGCTGTTCACCTTAGGAATCTAACCTGAGTTCAGTAGCCAAAATTTATGAGTGTAAATTTGGTGTCTGGTCAAAAGAAAAACTAAGGTACACCCCCAGGAGAATTCACAGTAATAACTTAGGTGGACAAGGTTAAGATACAGTGAATATTTCTCCTTGAAGAAAAATACAGTGCTTTATGGAGAATTTAAGATATTTAATCCTTTCTAAAGAACAGTAAAACAGAAATATAAGCTGTTGAAGAAGTTGTTTATTTATTTGACTCTAACAATAGATTTTTCAAGTGCTTGCATTTATTAGGATGTGACACTTGGCGTGTGAGTCAGGTTATTTCTAGCAGAAATCACATCTTCCTTTCCTGAGAAAAACACCTGAGTGATCTGACTACTTAAAATAGACACAGTGATGCTGGTATTCATGAGTAATCATCTATTATTTCTTATTGCTTGAGCATACAAACTTCCTAGGAATATATTAGAGTGATATATTTTTAAAATCAGTGGCACAAGATAAGTGTCACACTATTTTCCATTGTATAGTTATATGGGTTGGTGCAATATTCAGCAGCAAATGTTTCTATTTATTCTATAATGCACTGAACCACTAGAGTCTTTTCAGATATCTGTGGATAATATGAAATGGCTCTGTTGTAAAATTTTACCCCAGTGTTACCCATCTTCAAAGTACTGAGCATTTCCCACAGCTTTCACGACCATACAGAACCAACTGAAATCCTTGTGTGGTCTTTGGATACAATAAGAGTCAGTTCAGAGATGCAGCAGTTAGCAGGTAATAGCTGTTAATTGATCTGCTGGTCTTGACTTGCAAAGGAGTAGAAAAAATTACCTTTAAGACAATATTTACTTCAAAGTAATTGCAGCTTTTATTAGCAGCACGTAAAGAATGTAATTTACTGCACTAAAATTTTTTATCAATTGATTGCATTTAAGCAACTGAAAACAAACATCCTCAATATATGCTACTCTGGAAAGATTATAGCAATTTTATTATCTTACTAACATAGACTGAAATAAATACGTACTGGCATTGAAGGTAAGTTCACAGTTGTTGAGATCTCTTAGCTTCTCTTTCCAGCCTAAAACCCAGACTTTTTTCTTGGACTTGGCTTTGTAATATAAGCTGAGAGGTGGCTTTTGTGCTTTATGCTGTAAATATTTCTGGTGAAGATAAAATACTGTGAATATCTGCAGAAGCACCATATGTTCATCCTTCTTGGAAAACATTCTGGAATCTGTGTGTGAATACTTCACTCTTGTCCAACTGCAATCAGTGTGCTATTTATTCTGAATTAGTGTATATTATTTGTCATTTATTTAGCATTCTTAAAGTTCCTCACAGTGCTTTGTTTTAATTTTACAAAGGCCAAAACTCATTAAATGTTGATCATATAATGGTTTTTTTGTTTGCTTGAAATTTTTTGAGTTTCTGAGACTTATGTTATAACCAGTTTGACACCTGTGGTGTAGGCAATGTCCCCCATGAAAGAAACAAGAAAAGATAGTGCTTCTCCCTAGTAAACACATATTATTGAATCATCATTAGATAGGGTTTGTGTTCGTCAAAACTTAGCCCAGAACACATTCAGGACCCATTTCAATTTTTCTCCACTGCTCCCATGGTCAGCCTGGGCTCACATCTGATACTACATTGCAGCATGCAATACCAGATATTTGCACTTTTGGAAAGGTCACTGAGCTGTCATGTAAGTCTACAATAACAGAATATAGAGCAGAAATGGTTGGGCCATGCATAATGTGAGGAACCAGCCATTCTGAAAATAAGCATGACTTATGGTGAGCCTTGAAGTGCAGAGAGACTTGAGGTTTTCTCTTCATGATGCTGGCTGGGTTACCTCAAAGATTTCTTTGATAGCACTCCAATGTGTGCAGCCAGTGAATTTTGCCTCAAGCTGCCTTTGAAGGCTTCTTCCTACTTGGATCAAGATGTCAAAATGTCTTCAGTTCCTTTGACTCAGCTCCTGATTTAAGCAGTGCTTGGCGTATCTCCAGAATGAGATTAACTCCTGCTTCTTTTTTTGACTGTATTTTGCACTGTGAATTTCCAGTACCTGGGCCGCTCTCTCTTCCTTTAAAGAGAAACTTGCACCTATAGCAAGCAATGAAAGCATCAGGAAGTCAGCTTCACATTTAGCTGTCTTTTACTGGGTTCTATAGGTACTGAGATCAAATTAAAAAAACTAATTTTCACTTTTTGAGCTTAATCAAAGTTCATATTATGCCTGCAGTTTAGAGAAATTTCCAGACATGAAATGATTGAAAGATGTCTTTGTGACCTATCCTGTCAAGGTAACTTCTCTGTGGCAACCTGCCTAATTGTCTCATACAGCTGGAGTCTCTGGTCCAGAGGACCCTCTCACTCTCCTCCTGAACCCTTGTCAGGTGAGTGAAGCTTCATCCTGATCTCATCTGAAGTACAAAAGTACTTCTTCTCACGTGACATGCACAGAATATAACACAAAAGTAACCTCCTGGATCATCAGATGGTCATCAACCACCATGACATACAGCTCTACTAAGCTTACCAAGCTTTTTTTGAACATAACTGAATTTGGTGTCTCCCTGGACTCTTACTGGAATGTAATGCCTGAGGAGGTGAGGGAAGAATGCCTTAAATAGACCTGTAGTTCACTAAAATTCTGCATGTCTTCCCCTCTGGACAAATCCCCTGACTGACCAAAGCCTCAAATTTACAGGAAAGATTGTAAAATCAGGGTTTTTCAAAACCTCAGAGTTACTCACTGAGGGGATCTCTCTTTCTTCCAGTGACCCAGCACTACATTGTAATGCCATAATATGCTACTGTAAGTGCTGTTTTCCAGATGAGATACAAAATCAGATTTTTACCAGCTATGGTCATTAACACAGCCTTGTCACTGCTTGAAGATAATTCCAGTTTGGACAGTTACATTCCTTTTGGGTATGGGGTAAATTAAACTAGTCTCAAACTAGGATTATTCTGTGCTATGTTTATTTTATGTTTCATGTCACAAATCAAACAAGATAAAATGTAGCCTTAAATAGTGTTTGGAACATGATACCATCCATAGGTCTCTTGGGAAGTCCTCTGGGGAATATCTCTTTAGACAAAGCCTTGCTGGGGACAAAGCTTACAAAGAAATTTATTCTATAGAAAAAAGTTTTGTGATCTCTGTCTTTCTGAGACACAAAGAATTTTTCTAATTGTAAATACATCGAAGAAATTACATTTTTTTCTGAATTGTGATAAGCACATCCCTTTAAGAAACTCAGTCTTTGTTTTCCCAGTTGCTCTGATTCTACTTTGCTTTCCTAAAATATCTCTTATCATGTGCAGGCAAATTTTGCTTGCACAAAACATCTTGCAGTCCTCCCAGAACGCATTTCAATAGTGAATGAGGGGTCTCTGTATGTTTAAAGCCAGATTCCCTCAGCTACATTTGGAATTTCCTCCCAAACCACAAAAAGAGAAACAACTAACAAATGACATTTATGGCACAATGTATAACACACACCAGATATATATGACATTTTTTATTTGGACTTTTCTAACTAAACAGAAGCAAACAAATGTTTTATGAAATTCTCTATGGTTGCTATGGTTATTTCTATCTTAATATCCACAGCCAAAAGGATTATCTCAGGTCAAGACCTTAGCCCAGTGAATGCCCTTATTTAAACAGTAAGGTCATTTAGGAAAAAAAAATAAAAACTAAAAGACACAATAATATTTAATAACAATTGCTATATTCTTGGCTGAATTGTTCTGCAGCTGAACACCATGCTTCTGTTCCCAGTACTATTTTCCTCCACCCTTTCAGGACGCTGAGTGTACCAGTTCCAGATACTCTCTTTGTGTGTAAATTTGCACTCTAGCTATCCTGGTTTTCAGGAAATTGTGCCCCAGGTTCTACATAGAACTTCATTGCCCTTTCTCTGTCTTTGAATATTTGCAGGCATTTGGGAAAACAGAAACTACCTTGTACAGGCAGCACAAAATGGGGATCAAATCCACTGTGAAAGAGAGTCAGAAAAGGAAACCAGGAAAAAAAGGATACATACAAATATATACAGGCAGATTTCTATACAGTTAAGGTACTTCTGTCACAATCTGTATCATGATTTGGAGCTGGCATCAAAATCCTCTGTCTGTATTCTAATACAATAATATGTTATTGTTTGAAAGGACATACGAGCTAAAATTTTTGGATTGGCTTAAAATCAGTTAAAATTCTGATGGGGATTTCAGTAAGATTTAATTCTAAGTTTTGCTAATTAGCTAAACCCTAATTCAAATTTCAACTTCTCAAAGCCAAGCAAGAATGTGTTTCTAAAGTTCTTAATAGGGTTCTTTTAGTGTTTTGTGCCCAAAAGTACTCCAGAAAAATCTTTATTTGTATAATAAAAAATAACCATAATCCAGCTGCCACTTGTACCAAAACTAATTATTTTAGTTGGAAATGTAAAGGAATGGAACTGAAACCAAAATCCAGTTAAATAAACTTCTTAATGTTGGGAAATTCCCTTCACGCCACTTTGATATTGGCCATATGTTTGATGGCTTCTCATATCTGAAAAAGAAAAATATCTGGAAAAACAAGGAGAGTTTGTAACTAGCTGATATAGAAGCTCTAAAAGGCTACTGGGGAAAGGAAAGGGGCTTTTATTAATTTTTTTTAAAGGAAAAAGACAAATGAGGAACAGATAGCACTAAACAATTCAGCTTCCTACACGGTGTAATCTCTCAGTGAGTTCGTCTTCTATCTGTGTCACTTGAGTGAAGCAGAGCTTTTGTGTGAAAGAGTTTTCAAGGCAAGAAGCAGAGGGGCAAGGAGGAGTAACACTTGTGTTCCAACTGAAACCAGTGGCATTTCAGGGAAAAAAAAAAAAAAAACCGCAACAAAACATAGAGCACAGTTGTGGCAGTGATTAAGAAAATAATAACCCCCGCCCCAAGTCACAACACATGCTTCCCATATGTTTGCCCTGGGTATTTGCCAGATACAGCAGAATCTGGTGACATTGCTGTAGAGCAATTCGAGGCCTAAAGAAGCCATCCTGCCCTCGATAGGGTTGGGGTGGGGTAGGGTATTGAAATGGATGCCTGCTTCTTGTTTGATTTCCCACTGAAAGGAAAAGCATTAAATAAAGCTGGCAAAAAGAACTCCCAACAGCATTCTGTCAGAAAGAGTATTTCTGTTAGGGTTGAAAAGCTGGTGGAAAAAATGTCCTCTTCTCTGAAATTTGGCCTTAAAAAGATAGAAAAAGGGAGAGTCTGTTTCAACATGTTCATTCAGCTCTCAAGTGCACTTTTGAAACGAATCCCCCGTTTGTTCCCACTTACCACACTCCGGTTCACATCACGGAGTGGTCTCTGAGTGAGTGAACTGGATTCCTTTCAGATTAAATTCAACTGGAAGATGTGCTCCAGAAGCACAGCTAATGTACTCCAGTTACAAATGTTTAAACCATGGGAACAGACTGAAGCTAGTGTGAAGCAAAACCCCTGAAAGCGTGTCTAGTACAGATGTCAGGTCCTCAACAACAGCTTCTCACTGCAGACCCACTCCTGGGCTGCATGACTTGCTCATGTGGACACAGCCAAAGCCTCCCACTACAGCTTTCCAGAACAAGCTGTTTTAATTTTAGACTGACTCTTTGCTTGATTTGTTTTTAATATATAGTATATTATATAATACAAAACTCAAAACTGTAATACAATGCTTTGACTGACCTCAAACCATTCTCATTGTCTTTCATGGAGTCCTTTGAAATAACTAGGTTTCTTTCCAAATGTGAATGAGGACAAATTGTAAAATCTGAAAATCCTTTGCTGTTCTAAATTCCTCTGTTTCATACAGCTGCTCAAGAGACCTGGATTTCCTTGTAAATGAGTACCTTTGTACTTTAAACCTCTGAATCATTCTGGCCCTGTTCAATCTGATGGCCAGACTGTCATACACAATTATAAATGATGGGAAGAAGCTGCTCCTTCCTCTGGTATTCCTTATAGGACAGATCATACTTTGCAGATTTCTCCTCCTCTCCAGCCCCCAGACTGTCCTGTTCTCATAGGGCAAACAGGTCTTGCACAGTTAAACTCTGCAGGTTACTGCCTTTAAGCTGACAATTTGAGCTGAGAATTTATGAAGGCAAATGCTTGTCTTACACCTATAAGAAATGATTACTTCAGCCAAGAACCCAGCTCTTCACTGGGCAGAATGTTCCCAAAACTGACTTAATGAAAAAAAAGAAAAAGGTTTCTTACAATGACAAAACAATGCTTTAAAGATTTGAGAGTGCTCTAATTGCCTACATTGCTGTCTCTTTAAGCCAAGGAATGGACCCATGCTCACATCTGGTAGTCAAAACTAAACAGAACCAGCTGAGAGAATACCCTCTAGAAATTAAATTGTACAAAGATGGTTAAGCCAAAAGGACTTAAGTGAAAGGCCCTTTTTAATAACTCCCTTGCTTTGCACTCATGCCTTTTGTTTACTTTGTTTATTTTTGTAATAAGCAAAAACAAATTAAAA
Organism: Platyrinchus mystaceus; assembly: GCA_035041135.1. Classification (NCBI taxonomy): domain Eukaryota; kingdom Metazoa; phylum Chordata; class Aves; order Passeriformes; family Tyrannidae; genus Platyrinchus; species Platyrinchus mystaceus. The sequence continues at coordinate 104,781,749 of JAWWLV010000121.1, read as the reverse complement.
TGTCCCAGTTGTTAGCATTTAACAAAATGTGTCCACTGTGCATTTAGGAGTGCATTTTCCATCCCACTTCACAATCAGGACATCATTCATGGCCAGCAGTACTTCTATGGAATGTTGGCCTGCAGCTTTATGAATTGATTTTAAAATGTAATGGAAATATACTGTATGTCCACAGTAGCCAACTCTTCCAATGTTAATAACTGGGACATTTTAATTTGGTTTTTGTTTATTAAAAAAGATCTAGTCCTAGGAATAGCCGTTTGACTCCTTGTGTTGAAACCGCCCATAACTGCCTGCTTATAGAGCTTTCTTTAGCATGGCTCGGGCCACACGCAGCTTCCTTTGGCTTGTTTCATAAACTGCCAAACCATGTGGCGAGATGGGATGATGTCTTGCTTTCATTTTGCTAACAAACACATTCTCTACCCAAAGCGTTTTGTCAAGTTGGTAGTTTTTCCCCTTTTTGCTAGAATTTATAAACAAGATTTTTTTACTAGATTGGAAGTTGTGAGCAACAGCCCAGTTCAGTCCCTCTTCAACTCTAACCAAAGTCCATAGAAGCTATAAAACTGAGTATCCAAAGATACAACCTTGATGTGCAAATACATTAGAAAACCTAGTTAACAAGACCTCTGTAAGATCTTAGCATTCATTGATAATTCAGATACTTAATCACAGACAATATTAGAGAGGGAAAAATAACATATTTTGAGCACCTATCACCAATAACAGACAGGTATATAATCAGAAATAACAAATGAACCCTTTAAGATTGCCTCGTGTAAAGGAAATATAAAGAAAGAAATTTACCACTGATATTACTTTTGGAAAGGGAGCTGATTCTATGTGACATATAATAGTATCATGCCACAGTATTCAGTCTACAATAGAGCTAAATTTTCCTTCAAAGAAAAGATACAAGAACTACAGGGCTATGTGGAAACCTAAATATTCCCTCTGTGAGTTTGATATGAGCTCATCCTTTTCTGAATAGGAACAGCACCATACAGGGAACCAACGACTTTTATTGCAGTCTTTACACTGTTCAGGTATTTGTGCCTCATACTGATGCATAACTTTTCTAAAACTTCAAACCAGATGACAAACATATTCTGATTAGCTGATATTCACTATTGTGCATTTTTTAATATGTGGTAACTAGTAACATTGAGAGAAGATTCTTGCTTATAATTTCTCCTTATTACTGTTGTTTATTTTTAACACTGTTGTTCCTCAAAGACATGATGGATATAGACCACAACCAGTTTGCATTATGCCCCTGTACGGACCAGACAAACATTGCAGTCCTGTCCTTGAGAACTCAGTTTGGCTCTTAAAGAACAGCGGAAAAAGTGTTTTGAAAGAACAGGTTACTGAGTAACATGCATTTGACATACCAGATTTATTGCACTGAATATTCTATCCAGTTTTCACTGAATCATAGAACGGTTTGGGTTGGAAGGACCTAAAAGGCCATCTATTTCCAGCCCCCCTGACGTGGACAGGGACAACTTTCACTAGACCAGGTTGCTTGAAGACCCATCCAACATGACCTGGAATTCTTCCAAGGATGGAGCATCCACAGCTTCCCTGGGGAATCTGTTACAGGCTTCACCGTGCCCTGAGTAAAGAATTTCTTTCTAATATCCATTCTAAACCTACCATCTTTCAGTTTAAAGCCATTTCCACTTGTCTTATCACTATATGCCCTTCAAGTTTCTCAAAGGTCTTAGTGCAAACTCTTTAAAACTAATTTTAATTGCTCTATAGCTAGGACAAGCTAGTGGGTGGTATGATAATACAAATAATTATTCTTATTGGTGAATTTTAACTGGTGGGAAACTTTTATGCACTGCAGAAAAAGTGATAAAAAAGTAGATCATCAGGCTGCAAGGGACCTCTTAGTGACCCTCTGAGTGTCACAGGAACCTGAACATATAATCCTTTCCCTTTTTAACGTACTGGTAGTTGCTCTTAGAGTACCCAGGGAACCATACGCATGTCCTTTGGAGAAAGTTCAGCTCTGCTTCTTAGAAAAAAATCCAAACAAACAAAACGCCATGTTTCAATCTGGTGGAATGACTTCATAGGAAATCCCAGCTGTGGAACAGCAGCTCTCAACCTCTGGAGAGTTTGCAAAAGTTCACTTTGAGCTACCTCACCTCAGACCTTGCAGTACTGAGACCAACGTAAAGCAAAACCTCTCATGAGGAGGATATAAGTTCAAATCCCTCAACCATAAGAACTCTGCTTTCCCAATGGTGCTGTGCAGCACGAAGCAGAGGAGAAAATAACACCAGCTCCCAGTCCAAGAAGAAGTAGAGCAATAAAAAACAACACTAAAACCTTGCTTGCAACAATACTTGAAACATACAGCACTGTATGCATAGGTGGGGGACAAAATCTCTTCGCCCCAGAGCCAAAGGCTTGCAGGAGCTAGGACATACTGCTCCAGCAGTGCTGAGGGAAGACAGTAACCTATCACATGCTCATTTTGCTGGTGGTGTTTGCTAGTTTTTAAAGCAGAATACTTGCCCTAGTGACCTCGTAGTTCTAATGAGGCTAATTCCCTTGGGCTGAAAGAGGGGGATTTGCAACATTTAGGCATTGTTCTATTCTTTTCTTCTTTGAAAAGACTACAGATATCTCAGAGCACTCCTCTGTCCTATTCCTTACTATTACTGTGGCTCAATGCCAGCAAAACATAGTGCTTCAGCCTCTTATTGTGATCCTGAGCCAAGTACAGCAATATGAAGGAAGCATCAACATAATCAGCAGAATGTAGCGTCTCTGAGCCAGCAGGGATATGTCACAGCTTTATGTAGCATCCCCTATCTTTTTATTTTATTATAGAGACCACAGACTGGGATATTATGGGTCACTCAAAGGTCATGTTACAAAAAGCAGCTTCTTTTTGGAAAGATGAGCCTCTTTTTAGTATGCCATTAGATTATTTTCCTTCTCTCAGTTGACTTCATGAAGGTGCAGAATGAATGTTTGTTTTCTGAATTCCTTAAAAATCTTCTCTTCTTCCTGTACTTTTTCGCTTTGTTTTTCACCTGCTTGGAAAGAGTAACTTCTGCAATTTAGACAAAGACTTTTTTCTCCAGCCCTACCAATGTAACAGTCTTAGGCTACCCTGTCAACTGACAACCCCAGTGAAAGCAGTAAGACTTGGACTCCAATGTGCCTAAATGACACGCATATATCAGATTTGTGCTTCCAAGTCATGCTTGTACATGTGAAACTTTTATACTTACTGTGACATTTAAATTCTATTAAAAATGATTTCTTATCTCAATAGCTCTCTTTTGCTTGTCTCTCAAGGACACTCATGCTTTACTACTGCATGAAAAGGTAAACACATGGTGTCTTGTCTTCACTAAAAGTCAATGGACTTTAGTTATTGTCATTTCTTGTATTCATAGGATCCTTCGTGCAAGACCTTCGTGCAATCAACCGGCTCTGAGTCAGTGACCAGCATTTCTATCTTAGCTCTGCAGTTTACAATGAAAGGCAGAGATACCAAGATGTTCTGTGTTTCTGCTAATAAAGGACAACGTAGTCACACCACTGCAGTGCTATGGTTCTAATTTTACATTGTATGAAGAGATAAGGTAGCTACTTGTGTCTAGAGAACCAGTTTGTGAGGAGAAACTGATGGATCTAGGATTGTTTAGTCTGGAGAAAAGAGATCTCTGAGGAGACCTTACTGCTTTCCACAAGTCCCTTAAAGGAGGCTGTAGTGGGGTGGGGGTTGGCCTCTTCTCCCAAGTAACAAGTGATAGGACTCAACTTGCATGAAAGGAGGTTTAGTTTGGATATTAGGAAAAATTTCTTCACTGAAATGATTGCCAAGCATTGGAACAAGCTGCCTAGGGAAGTGGTGGAGTCGCCAACCCTGGAGGTATTTGACAGACATGTAGATTGATGCTTAGGGACGTGGTTTTGAGGTGGACTTGGTTTCAGGTTTACAGTTGGATTCAATGATTTTAAGGATCATTTCGAACCTTCACTATTCTATGAATCTTCTTGTTGCTCACGCATACTTATCTTGATACTACATTTTTACATTGCTGTGCTCTTCCTAGCTCAGTCCCACCCTCTTTGCTGCCTGGACATGTAGCTCCAGCACTCCTTCATTTCTGTTCCTCTCTCTAGAGCTGGGGCAATGCTCTCTGGTGATATTTCTGTTCCAACAACACAGAAGAACAGCAATAGTGGGAATGTATTAAGGGTGAAATTATACCCGACAGCCTTAATTTTCTCCAGTGGCTTGGTGGACAAAGACAGAAAAATGGATGTTGTTTAGCTTGAATCCAGGAGTGACTTTGACACAGACTTCCAGAGCACCACAATAACCAAACGTGTGAAATATGGATTGTATAAATGGGTGGTCATGCAGGTGAAGGATTAGTTGTACCACTGCTCAAGGGGTTGTGATTAATGGAATGAAGTCCAGCTGGTGGTGGTTACTAGTGGTGACCCACAGGGATCAATATTGGGCCCAGAAACATTTAATATCCTTATTATTGAGCTGATCACTGTGATGGGGTACATCCTCAGGAAATTTGCAGTCTATATCAAATTGGGAGGAGCAACCAATGTACTGGTGGGCAGAGCTGCTGGCCAAAAGGACTTGAACAGAGAATGTTCTAACTACACCCTCAAAAAGTTTAAAGAAGGCAAATGAAAATCCTGCGATTGGGATGAGTTCACCCCATGCAGCAATGAAGGGTGGAGGCCAACTGGAGAAAAAGCTGCTTTGCAGAAAAGGACTTGGGGGTCCTGATGGACAACAGGTTGAACATGAGCCAGCAGTGCTCATGTGCTTATTCCTTTCTGGGAACTCTCCCTGGATCATATTAACTTCTGAACCGTGTTTGGGCATTGTTTGTGAGAATACTAGTTGGCAAGTACACAAAACATTCCAAGGGCACTTCAAAATTTAACAGTACAGATGATTATGTGCCAGTGCCTGTGACTGATCCCTGTCTACATTTAGTTTATTAGAGTGCAACTAACCTGTAAGTCTGCAAGTCGAGAGAGAGGAAGAGTGTCAACATGAAGTTCCCATAAGTTGAAACACAAGAGAGCAGCATATTTCAAGGGTATTTCACCCTTGTCCAAAAGGTTTAATAGTAACGTTCACACCAGGAGATACAGTGATAACTTATTTGTCATTGGCATCATGGAAGAGTCCGATAGTACTCCCCAGCAACAATCTGAACCTTGGGCAGGCCAACACTTCCTGAAGGTTTCGTTTTTATGTATTCCTTTCTGCTGATCATAAACATCAAATGCTCCCTTAGCTCTACTCTATTCTTGTCCCAGTACATTTAGTGTCACATTTTTTTAAGTTCAATCTTAATCATGTGTGGGTGGTTTTTGAAAAACTGCTTGGTTTGCCCAACATTTCCAGAAGTGCAACATGCCTTTTATTAATGAAAGGTCCTGGAACTACTGTACAAGTATTTACATATAGGTCATGAATGGCAACAGTATTGCAGGACTGTTCATCAAGGATCAATGCACACGTGGAAGTCTTGGACATGGCCATTTGCACCACGAAACACAGTCATGGGACAGTCAAGGTCTTCCAAACAGCCTCAAACTTCACACATATTCAAAATGTAAACCTAATGTTTTTAGAATTCATTGCACTTAGCCTATATATGGCAAAATGTGCTGTCATCTATGAAATCCCCTCCTTCTTCTGCTCACAGAGGCTGCTGGGGCAAGTCGCCCCTCTTGCTCCTCCACGGGTGGCCTTCACTGCTTTCCCTTCTGGTTTTGGGATTAAGGCTGCTCTGTTCTGAAACATATGACTAATGATACGTAAGTGCCCCTAGACTATTACAAAATATATTAATTTAAACAGGAATGAGATTAGGTTTACAAGCTATCCCCTCCCCCATTACATATTTGTTACAATTTCCAGCTATTGTTGTAGATTTCTTTTACAAAGCAATAGAAAACTTTGATGTAGAATTAACTGAACCTGTTTTACATATTCAGTTTTTGTTGGCAGTGGTTTTATGTTCCTGGCCTTGGTCTCAATACACTACGTACACCAAATGGGAATTTCCAAACATTAGTACATACATTTTAAATAAGGAAGAAAATATAAACTTTAAGCCCACCAACTGCTTGTATGGCAATATTTAATAGGGTGATTTCTTAGCATGCAGGAGCATGGACTTAATTATAAAAGTACTGTAAATCCACTAGTGCTCCACAGTTGGTTTTACATGTACACACATGCACACACATTTATTTATGTACAGAAGCTTCTACAGCAAGTGAGAAAGAACCAAACTTAGGCCAGATCTTTGCTCTCAGAAAAAAAGATAAGAAAAATCTGTATAGGTGTATAAAATTGAGATGTCTAGAAAGATGTTTTATCTTTTAGATAAGTCTGAAATATTGACATTTTGAAATTCTTTAGCTAAAAAAAAAAAAAAATCAAACCTTTTCCTTTCTTCACGGCTTTCTGCTTTTCTACACTGCTTCTTACTTTGCAACTTCCTAGCTCCCCACCTTCCAGTGGTATAATTAGAGAAATAAAGTAAGAATCATAGGAGATAGTAAAAAAAATCAAAATCCATTGTTTCTGGTTTTTTTGTTGTTGTTGTTGTTTTTTTGTTTGTTTTGGGTTTTTGTTTGTTTGTTTTTGGGTTTTTTGTTTGTTTTTTTTTTTTTTTTTTTACAAAATGCATGAAAAGGTTTGTTTATTTATTAAGGTATTAAGATTTAAAAAATTCTTCACATTTTGAGACTGAAAAGTATAGACTTTCATTCAGAGATCTGTAGTTTTTTTCAACTGAAAAAAAGGAAAAATTGGGATAGGAAAAAACATCAGTTTCCAAAGAGAAAAAATAAACTCCCAAGAGTGAATTTTCTTTATCCTCCTTCACTTTTGTTGATGGTTTTTTGATCTTCTTCTTGTGCTTCCTTTATGAATGGAAATGACAAAAAAAATATAGAAAAGAGATTTATAACTTTCTTTTAAATTTTTTTTCAGTTTAAAACCTCCATTACAACAACATCTTTGTGAAAAAACTTATTCTAAAGATGGTCAGACTGACATAATAATGTATTAGCTCACTTCACTTTAACTTTAATCACTTATTTGAAATTTCTACATTAGAATTTTAACTTTCCTAAACTACCTTTGTAATAAATAGAGACAGATGAGCCCTAGCATAAGATGATACAGATCTCAGATTAACTTTGTTTTTCTGTCCTAATAATTAATAGATTTATTAGAACTTTTATTTAGTATTTTTGCAACAAGAAACCCTCAACAAAACAAAACAACAAAAAAACCCCCAAACAATCAAACCACTCAAAAGCTTAGTAAAATTGCATTACTTTTAAAGAAGAAGAGCTAAAAGAATGTGGAGTTAGTTGAAAATAAATTAGTTAGTTAAAATAATTGTGTGACAGATACTGATTATCACCTAACTGTACAACCCTAACTTTGCTTATGCTACATCATGCTCTAGACAAGATAGTAGTAGCAGCTTTGAAGAAAGAGATATTGAAGTTAGTTCTGCCAATACCCACTTTTACCTCAGTAGAACTTAAAAAATGCAGTGCACAGAGAAAAATGTTTAGAAATTATCTAAGAATAAAGTAGAAAAAGGTGATAGCCTAAAATCTTATTCCTACATCTTGATAATAACATGCTGTTCTGATCTCAGAAAGAGAAGAGGACTGGAGTATACAAAAAACAAGGAGAATCCAGCTGACCTGGGTTCAATAGTTTGGTGCAAATTCAGTTCTTCAAAACAGCTTAAAGCAAAGTGATTGTAAGATATATTACAGCTGGTTTTGTTTTTCCTTTCAAACATTTCCCAAATAAATAATTGACAGGTTGTCCCCCACCTTTTGCTTTTTTGGGGTGTAACATACTGAAACTGCATTAAGAAGGGGCCGTTAGAGAATGGAAATGGTTTTTCTTTTTTATGCTACCAAAAAGCTTTCTTAAAAATTAGAAGTTTTAAAATATTTGAATTGTAAATACTTTAATTCTTTCAAAAATGATGTAACGTTCCTTACATAACGCAAAAAAGGTTTTCATCAATTTGTTTCAGGCTCTTATATCTCTGTATATTGCATTATTAAAGTTGGGTAACACTGAAGTAAAATCTCACATAAAAGTTTATTCATAATATTCCTTTCTTGTGTTTTGATCCTTGTTCTGTTGATGAGGGCAGGAGTTGTTGAATGAAGAGAGGTTTTGTGGGAGAGGGAAAAAAAAGCAGGCATTTCTATAGAACAGTGCACCTAATCCCAAAGCTGGCACTGAGAATAGCACAGAGTGCCAGTAATGGCCACTTCTCTCTGCTGGCTGAAAGGGAAGCTGGATAACTAGTCCAGAATATATATCTGAGCCACCGATGTCTAAAGGTGAGCTGAGTCCTACTCACTGGTCCTGTGATACAGGAACAAGAGGGAGCCCAGGCCTTCTCTTACACTTCTATCTGTAGCACCATGGTTAAGAATGACAAAAAAAACCTCTGCAGAGCACTGGTCTAATTGTCTCCATAAAAGTTACCAAATCATAGAATCACAGAATGCTTTGAGTTGGAAGGGACTTTAAAGGTCAGCTCATTCCAAACCCCCTGCCATGGGCAGGGATACTTTTCACTAGACCAGGTTGCTCAAAGTCCCATCTAACCTGGCCTTGAACACTTCCAGGGATGGAACAGCCAAAATTTTTCTAGGCACAAGTCATATTTCAAATGGAAAAGTTCTGCTATGCAGATGTAGAATTCTCACATTGATGATGAAACATGTCAAAGGTGTAGACCCACCCATCCTTCCCTCAGAGGAAAGTCAAGGGAGCACAGGAGTGCAGATGGAATCCAGAGCCCGGCGCAGGTCAGCTCTGCCTGTTACTGCTCTGCTTGGGACATGGGATCAGTAACTGTGAGGTGGTTGAGCTGGATTGTGTCTCTGTAAAACTATGGAAACGTCACTTTATGGGCCTCTTGTTCCCTGAATAAGCATGCAGCTGACATGCCTTTGAAGTACATGCAGCTGCACATATTTACCCCTTTTCTGCCTGATATGCAACAGGAGATTTATATTTCTCTGCTAACTCTGTGCTTTTCTTCTTCCACGGCATTCATCTGTAATTGCTTGGCTATTAATTAATAATATACTACATAGGATTAGGTAATCAGGAAAATTGGCATCATTTACAACAGTATTTACTACATTTATCTTTGTTTTTAGACTTAAATTTCATGTTTCATTCCAAAGTTTTACAGCCACATTTTTATTTCTATGCCTTTGTTAATGAAGACTGTTTGTGGCCAAAATACAGGATAAAATAAAACTTTATGATCTTAGCTCCAAGTTGGTGTAAGGTCATTAGATTTGGCAGTCAAACTATACTTACTTGGAGTTTGGTACCCAGTGTTTGTTTCCAATTTGAGTGACTTGGACATTTGCAACAATAAATGTTCAACTTTCCTATTTTACAATATTGTAAGTTCCAGGGAAGCATTAAGACTAAGTATAGGTCCAGTTTTACCTCCCATGAATGAATTTTGGTTTGGTTTTTTTTGTTGTTGTTTTTTTTCCCCCTTACTGCTAGTGAATCTGCCCTGCTGGGGGATAAGGAAGGAAACTTTGATTTCATGGAACAACACCATTTTGAACTCCACAGTTAACAGAGCTAAATCAGATTGAAATGAACATAGTATCTATATAAGAGAACTTGTGCACTTCAAAACTAGGTCTATTAATTAAAAAGGAGCATTGCTTTCCTCAAATAAGCATTGACCCATTACTTCAACATAGTGTTAGGAAATCAAGAATGATATATTCTCTCAGAGCAGTAAGAATCTGATCACTTGTGTTTTCTAACAGAAATGTTTGGTCTTTTTTCCTGAAGTAAGGGAGGTTTTTCGGCTTCTTAGCTTCTATAATTTTCTTCCAGTACCAGTACCAGTACTTCTGCCTTTCTCCTTCCTCTGTTGACTAGGAAGTCTTTCCTCATTTAGAATTAAAACCTTGACATTTTCTTTTGATTTTTAGTATCTGCTTGATACATAGGGTTCATAGTGATAATTTGTGAATTTAATATCTGTAAGATCTGATGAATCTGTGTCTTGTCTATTGTACCATTGCTGAGAATTTCACTATCTTGTTCTCTATCAGTCCACATAAACCATTGGTCAAAACAGCTGTCAGTATTTAGCTGGCTGTCTAAATACAAATGCCATCTCAATACATGGCAAGCATTAGAGACTTCAAACACAGGATGAGTTTTTGTGTATGTAGATGCAGCTGCTTTTATACTGCTACTCTTTTTAAACAAAATGTTTCAAAACTCAGTCAGTGACTCCGGGGTTCAGGTAAATTAGAGCTAGAGCTCAAGAACTCCTAACAAAATTCTTTCAGCACCAGAACAACTTCTTTAAAGCCCAGCTCAATTTTTGTTTGTGAGTGGTAGTAGAAATAAAATATTATTTCGCTTTATGTTACTCCAATACTTGTTATTTGTGTGTCCAAATTTAGAAGAATTACTTGAAGTATGTGGATTTACTAATAAGCTGGCCTTTTTATTCTGTAGATCTACCATACAATTCATGTATGAGCTATTCTTGCAGTCACTGTCTTGTCACCAAAAATAGTTACTATGGCCTGCGTATTTTAATAGTCTGTTAATGAGTAGTCTGAGAATGAGCTTCTAAAAGTTACCCTGTGGTGCAATTAAAAATAATAATTTGGATCTTCAGGCACAGGAAGAGAGACATGAGTGAAACAGAACAGAGCATGTGTTTGCCACAGTGTGTATTAAAGTCTCAACCTGTCTGTAAACTCATGTTCAAATTGTCACATGTGATCTTTTCAGACAAATGATCATGCAAGCCTGAAAATATCGGTCAGCTATTTCAATCTGTTTTCAGTAACTGCCTTCTTGAATTGAATTCGGTATTCAATACCCATATTTATTTAAGGGGCAAGTCCTGCCTATGCTTAGGCAAGAAAAATTCCTGTAGAAGAGTTGGGAAAGATCTAAAAAAAAAAAAAAAATTAAAAATTTTTGCTTTGATGCAAGAGTGAGGCTGTCCTGCAGTGATCAGATCAGCTTGCCAACTGACCACAGCTTTGAAGGCCAGCAGCATGCTTTGCACATACTGTGAGCCACTGACTTCATCAGATAAAAGTTTAGTAGTTCTGAATAAACTTAAAAATTGAATCACGAGCTGCTTTCTCTAAACAACTTTTAAAGTTCCTAACCAAGCTTTTGCTTTTGACAAAATTTTGGGGAATTCCAGAAGTTCCTCAGTCATTATTCTCCACCCTCCCTAGTTTAAACCATTTCTGATACTCTGAGATAGTTCAAGGTTTAGTAAGGATGACAAAGCATAAAAATGACTTTGAGTGTAGTGATAAAGGATTTCATAACGTTAAGGGGAGATCTTAAAGTCAATCCCTGCTTTAAAGAATTGCGTAAAATATAGACACATCCTTGGCATGAATTCAGGAAATGAGGTGGGCCCTTGGACCATTAAATTTTGTGATTGCATATCAGCCTATAATATCCTTTTGTCCAGTGAAAAACCTGAAACGTAAAAAATGAGAGAATTCCCTTGACCCACAGATGTCCATTCTTTTCAACCTCCTTATTTTGATTTTTCTCGTGGGAGACAAGAGCCACAAGTTCAGATGTACAAAAGACTAGAGAAAGAGCTGAAATGGCATCTCTCACAGCCTAGCTGAATGCTGAGGTCACTGTGCATGAGCAAGAAGAGAATTTCATTTAGTCAGTGTCAAGAACAAAAGTCATGGATGTTTCCGTTCTCCTTGAAAAGCTTGATAAATTCCTTCTTTGTGACTGAAATTTACTTCCTATAAAACCTCCAAGGTTTAAAGGATTAAAAAAAAAACCAGAAAAAGTGTGAGTTGTGAGTTGGCTATATCCTCATTATTCTTATGTCCTCGATGAAGGCCAGGGGAATTGAAGGAGCAAGGTTGTTGGGTCTTTAACCCACTATGATACCTCAGGGCACTGGGAGCCTTTAAGGGCATGTGAACAGCCTGTCAGCAGACAGTGGTGGTCAGTAACAGCAAGCTTCAACATCTCTGACACCTCAGACTCTGCTGGGTCAGAGGGACTCTGACCTCACTGTTGTCAGGGGTAAAATACTTCTTGACTTTAGCTGGGCCAGGACTCTGCATGTATTTGAACTGCCAAAAGCCATAGCTGTACATGGCCTTTACTTCTGTGTACATAACACTGCAGTGAAGGCTCTAGGCTAAAACTCAAGGGATGTGGGGTCAGTTACTAGCTCTGTGGAAGTTTTCACCCTCAAAATGGTTTCCCCTGAAGTTTCTGGCAAGGCACTTAGTCTATAATGTGTTTTTGCCCATTTTTACATCGTTTATCTGTTCTCATAAATTCTCTAGAGTGAGTCTCTCTCTGTATATATTTACGTATTTGTCTCTTGTTTTGCTTGACATTTTTATTTGTAATACAAATAATGTTTATCTAAAATTCAACTTTACTAAGTCAGTCATGCCAATAATATAATACTTTAACAGCTTCTATTTTCAGGTCACTAGAGCATCTTATGTTGCCTAACTTTTGACATTTAGTCTGACCAGTTAGGCCTGAGAAAGCCAAAAAAGTGAGCAACTGCCTCTGTTCTTGACTCAGATGAAGTCACTTATATGTCTCTTAACCTTGCTCCTCTTGTGTTTTTGCTACCATCACACAAAGATACTCATGGAACTCCTATTTCACTTAAGATGTCTCTATGCTTCGTGAAGAAAAGCTAAAAAATAAATATACATACATATATGTATATTAATATTTATGTTTTATGAATCTGCATCTCAAACAGAGCTGTTTGTGGGGTAAGAAGGTCAAGGCTCACACAGCATCAGTTTTGCAGATGTCAATGAGCCAGTTTGCGTGTATAGCAAGATTAATCTACAGATTGGAGAAAAAAAAGCACCAGTTATAGATAAGCAAGTCAACCATACCTATCCTAGGGCACAGTGAGAGTATCCTATACACATCTCAAGATAGACTCTTCACCTACTGAATACAGATAAAATTTGACCTATTTTCCTACCTGAGAAGTCAAAGGAAGACAACTCATTGCTGTGTATCTGATGATATTTAGTGTATATGCTTGCTTTGCTCTTGTAGTCTAAGTGCTCCCATTAGGTTCAGCATGAAGGGCAATCCTGAAGACAACAGTGAAATCTGAGCTACATGGACAGCGGGAAATATTTGCAAGCTGTGCGAGGTCCAGCAGTGATACTTAAACAAAACATCACGTTTTGCAGGAGAATGTTGCATGCTGAACTCTTATGAACAAGTCCTCCTCCCCTTTCTCTCAGAGAGGAGGCAGTGTTCATCTTGAAGTACACTGAGAACTAAACTACAGAAAAAAAAGCAAATTAAAAAAAAAAAAAAAGCACTGTGAGAAGCTTCCTTGTGTTAAAAGGACAGATTGAGGCATCTTGAGAAAGAATGATAGGGAGGAGGGAGGCAGAGATAGAGGAGGTGATTCACACTGCCTGACTTCAGGGATCCATTCGAGGCTTCTTATAGACCACTGAGATAGCTAGGCTCCTTTAGAGGTCCCTTTGAGGTCTATGTTTGGTTAGTTTAGAGGAATTAGCTTCCTAGCTTAGGATAGTTAGGTTATGCGAATCTCTCCCAAACTATTACCTTTTAGCAACATCAGTAGGAAGCTTATAATGCCTCAGATATTTACTTGCATCATAAACCGAAATAGCAACAGTGGGTTTAAGAAAATGTAAATAAAAAGGGAATAATGTGCCACTTAATAACGACCTAGGTACTTCAGTGTAACTTCAAACATATTGATGATCCTCCTTTTAAATTGACTTCTGTAGGATAATAGAAGTCATTTTGTACTTTTACAGGCTGGTCCCTGAGAGATAAAAGCCAAGCTGAGACACTGAAAGGTGAGAAGCAGTCTTGAGAACAGGCCTGAGTATTCTGAGCCGGGTGACCTGTGCATTATTTGTCACCTCCTTTGGCTATTTCTTCAGCTTCAACCTGAGCTGAAATGTTTGAGCTGCTTGAACAAGGGTGAGCTGACCAAAGGGGCTGGGGAGCCACCAGCAGGTACTGTGTGTGCTTGAGCATCCAGCTCAGGCTTGTGTCCTGGATGGTTACTGTTCACATAGTGCAGTTAGCATGGTAAAAGCAGCTTTTTTTGTGTGATAACAGCTTTATGGTGTGTAAGTCTGGTTCTGAGAAAGGGCTGAAATCCCCACTGAACAGACACTGCAGATATAACCACAGAACCTCACATGTTGTCCTCAACTGTGCAGCCCTCCCTTTGGTGCCTTGCAATGTGGGGACTCAGAGGGAGTGGGAGTGTGTCCCAAAAAACACAGATTTTGCCTGGGGTGTTTTGTGAAAGTTTTCCTCCACTGCCAGTCCCTCAGGATTAAACTGCAGTCTCAGATCTTTGCTTTCTCTTCGCCTTACTCTTCCTGCCAGCAGTTATTCCACAGTCAGAACAAGTCTAATTTTTCAAAATCAGCTTGCTAGTGGATATTCCTGAAATCTTTTAGGCTCAGGGAGGGTATTTGATATATGCCCTGTGCTTTCTCCTTGGTTCATCACATTTTTTTAACACTACTTCCTACCAAACTGTTCAAATATGTCATTGCCTTTGGGACAACAGAGAGGTACTTGCTGTCTTGTTACTGTCAGTAAGGCCCCAGATTTGACCACTGTGTCAGTGACAGGGTTAAAAAAGAGATCATATTAGAAATAGATAAGTGTATCACAGATTTATATCAAGCAGGAGATGACCACTTCTTTTTTAAAATGCAAAAATTTTGTGTGGGAGTTTACTGGACCAATATGAAATCAAAAGGAGCATTTACAAGAGCAATTTACTACTTCAAGCATGTTGCAAAAATGTGTCATTAAAGATAAAAAAAAGAGACTAATCCAAGATGGTGCAATAGCTTTCATCATTCAGCCTCATAAATGTCTAATCCCACTCTCAGTGGATAATCGCACTCTCAGAGAAAATAAACAGACTATGTTTATTTTCATATAAAACCGTTTAAATTGTAGTGTTGTTCTTTTCTCATACATGACTAATTGTTTTACTCTACCCTTGTGAGTCCACTTTTCGTCATAGAATGTTTTTATACCATGTTACCTAGTTATATGACTTCTTTATCCAGTAAAGAAATGGAGGTATTGTAATATATTTCTAAGGTATGTTTCCATCAGATATACATTCCTCATGTTTCCCAAATTTTCTTAGTAGAGGAATATATTTTTCATTTGGCTTGACTTTCTGATGGTCACATTTTCTGCTGGATGCATATCAGAGGTTTCGCTATTTAAGCAAGAGGAAATAATGCAATGGAACAGCAATCATGGTCTTGGCCTTCTGTCTGGACATTTGGTGTTTTACAAAGTTTAAAAGTGAGCAGAACAGTTTCATGCCAGTTGCAAGTAAATTTTTAAGAGCTTTTGCGATAAAATGGTTCTCAGCCCAGACAATACAACAGGATGTAGCTGTGGTTTTACAGATCCATCTCAGGAGGTTAAGTGGGTTTACAGGTAATAATTTTCTCCCCTAGTAATCTCTTAATTTAGAAAGCCAGCCATGACCTGCATGTGGTTTGGATACATCACTGGAAACCGTTCATCTCATCCTGCTTCACAGCCTTTTTTTAGGGGTATGGTGCTGGAATTACAAATCTCTGCTCCTCTACCTGTCCTAACCTGCACAAAAAATGCCATTATAAAAAAAAAAAAAAGTTATTTTAACTTCAATTTTGATTGTAAAACTCAAAATCTTTCCAAATATGCTTCCATTATATCATGAATGTGATAAACTAAAAGAAAACAGTCTTACATTCCTCTCAAGCCCTCTCACTTCTTAACTGTGGTTGCATTTAAGCATGGCTTTACACAGAATAAGTCAGCAAGATAACTTCTGTTCATAAAGCTATGTGGATATACATGGGCTTAGGGAAGGAAGAAGGAGACTGATCTCTTGGCAGAGTTCTACATAATTCCAAAGAGTATGTTTCTAATTCATGCATATATATACATATATTTGTGTATAGACATATGTGTGTGTGTGTGTATAAAACTATATGTAACTATGTATAAATGTTAGGCAAAACATAGTAACCTAAGTAATAAAATCATGCACACCACAATGAGATGAACATTAAGTTGTGTGTTATCTTATCAGAAACCAGCAGTAAGTACATTTTAATCACATTTTTTCCCCAGGGCTGCATATTTCCCATACAACATTCAAAGGATATCAGAAGATTTTAGTAAGAAATTTCAATGTTTTTATTACATTCATATGGAAAGCATAACTTCACATTCTTACATGTTTACTGCACTTACATAATACCTCAGTCGTTAGGAAAAAACAGGAAAATACTAAAAGAAAAACAGTTTAGATTAAAAGACTGAGCCCCCTATGGATATTCTCAGACCCATGAAATTCTTTCTTTTGGGGATTTCTCTGATGGATGTGAAGGCTCATTGACTGCCCACAGCACTGGCAGGAAACCCCTTACCTTGAACAGGATGACCTCAAAGAAACTGATGAATTTTCAGGCCCCTTTTTCAGACCTTTTCTCCCAGGGCCAGTGATGCACTCTGTGAACATTAAATATTTCATAGTTCTCTTCAAAAAGGAATCAGCCCTACACTCCTTAACAGCAGTCGTCTTTGCCTCAGGAATTAAAGACAGTAGGAATCGACCTCAAAACAGCACTTCTCCCCAGAGCTGAGGAGAATTTTCTTTCCCCTGTCTTTGTCATTTTACATGCCATCTACTAGCTGGTTCTCCCTCTTCCCTATGACCCCAAAGGCATTTCAATTTTTTCTGTGTAACTTGTAATTTTCCCTGCATTTTGGATTCATTCATAATCACCTCATAATAATTACACTGGGTTTGATAATAAATTAAATTAAATTTAGGTCCCTTTGCATTTAGTTTATAAGAACACTTTACGCTGCTGAGGTAATGTAAGCGAACCTCAGTGAAAGCAAAAATCGTTCTTTTTTTTTTTTCCATTTTCCTTCAAAGTGCTGTGTTTGTTACTGTACACAAAATGAAAGGGAACAGCCATGACAAAAAACGCGATCCATCTGTCTCCTCCGTTAGGAAGGAATGCCTTGAGAACTTGTGCTACCAAAGTTTTATTATTACTCACAAAACAGATCTTAGAAGCATTTACTGGATGTAATAGAGCATCATTAAAAAATTAAACTAAACTACAGTTGTCCAAATAAATACACAAAGTACATTTTGTGATCCATTACCTCATTTTTGTTACATTTATCCACTTTATTGCTGCTTTGCAGTTCAGTAATTTATCATGGGTTTTCCAGTCATTAGTGACAATTAACAAAATTGCATCACAAAAATGATAAAACCACAATAAAATGGGAAATCTATTTTAAACTGTTTTATCCAAAAGAGTGCTCAGTGTTCCTGATCAAGGTATTAGATCTGTTGCTGACAATCCATGCTTTTGGAATAATTATGTTCTCTAGATATGATAAAATTACTGTTCATGTCCAACAATGTCCAGAAAAGAGGAAAGGCAGGCAGATGTGACATAGTTACTCAGCTTTGCAGTGGGCAAATCTTTCTGTTAGGAAGATTTCTAAATTTTTCTGTGGAAAATTGAGTGTGGGGTTTTTTAAGGCATCCTTTGCTCCCTGAGATTTTTTTTTTTTAAAGATGATACAAAAAATCCTAAAAGTATTCTTTCAAAAACTAAAATACTGTTTCAAGTCAACTCTTGTGTCTTTTGCAACTGGAGGTCCCAGAGGTCTGATGTTGCCTTTGTTCTTTAATGGGACTTTGTTCCAGAAAGCCTCATGTCCAGGTGAGATAACAACACACCCGTATCTTTAACAATGTGGAGATAACTGCCTTGGTTTAGATAGCCCAAATGATCTGAAACTGTGAGGGAAAAAAGAAGCTTCTTGCACACTAGATATATTTTCCATAGTGTTTCCATAATACTCATTTCCTATAAAAGTATTTAACCAAAAGTGAAACATTCTGTTACTACTCCGAAGCAGAATGTTCCATGTTTGGTTTTTCATGATTAAGGCATTCTTTGCTCTAGAGTGACAAGTAAAATCAGAGTCTTTGTACCACTAAGTTCATCCCTTTAGAAACCAAAAAAATCCACTCTGAACACGTAGCTGCTGCATATGAATCAGCTGTGTACAAGCAACAGATCTAATGAGCACAGGATGTGTTGGAACAGACGTAATCAGCCTAGCAGGAAATGGTAGTTCTGTCAACCACTCATCTCTCATTTGAAGTCTCTTCAGAGAGGTACAACTCAACCATCTCCAGTCTTAAAAATGGCATTATAAGTCTTCATGATGATGATTTGGAAAAAGAATATGCATGACTTAGTTGTTATGCATATGGTTTTGGAAGATTACAGATTATGCTGTCAATTGTGCCATTGTCTATGTTTTTTTATCATTCTATTTTCATATTTTCAATAGTGCATTCTTTTTAATTATAGTATAGTATCCCCTTAGAGTTAAAAAAAAGAGTTTAAATTAACTTCTGAAAAAAAAAGCAAAGAGCTGGAAAAGACCAGTGTAATTGCTCTCAGCTCTGACACAATCCTTCATGAGGTTTGAAAAGATTCCTTTCCTTATCTTTGGATCTTATTTTCCCTCTCTGTGAAACTGAAGTAGTACTTCTCCCTGTGTATATTCTCCCATCACAGAAAGGACAAGAAAAAGAATTAGTAACTCATGGCATTTTATTGCTTTTACTGTCTGTATCACTGGAGTGCATTCTGATAAACTAAATATATTTGATCCTAATCATTACACTATATGAATAAACTAAACAATGTCAAATCTGTCATTGTCCCAGGAACCAACTGGTGAAGTCTGCCCATAACCCAAATTATTTTAGGACAGGACAGGATAGGAGAAGAGAGGAGAGGAGAGGAGAGGAGAAGAGAGAGAGAGGAGAGGAGAGGACAGGACAGGACAGGATAGGATTAGAGCCTGGTGGACAAGCTGTTGTTTACCATCATTGCTGGAGGGTACAAATCTCTGCAGAATTCCTTAGGACTTCAGCAAAGCCAAATTACTGATAAGTAAGAAAAGGTACATGCTATATAAAACAAGTTTTTTTCTGCTGCTACTGAGAAAACAAAGTTTATGTTCAGAGATTACTGTACTCAGACGAAAATGCAGACACAGGTGCCTTAATACTTGAGCTGGGGTAAGTTTTACATAGCTGTAAAATGAGCTTCAGCTTTTAAGTTACTGTCTTTTTCTTTACAATAATAATCTCCTCACTTTTACAAGCTCTATATTATTTTTAGGTAAGAAAACACTATAAAGTTCGTGTTTTATTGTTCCTTGCAGTTATATAAATTACATTTGGCCAAAATAAATGTAATTCCTACTGTGCGAACTGAGAACCCAGAATGTTGATTTTCCTCAAGTTATAAACAATGTGAAGATATGTTATACTGGGTCACAATTTTCCACTGTACAGCAAAATATATAACTCACTTTTAATAACAAAACTGCATATATCATTAAAGTTTCCTACTCCATGGAGGACATATTATGTTTCCCTGCACAGCAAGGAATATCCTTTCTATGTACCACAATTTCTAAAGTATTTTTAGCTGAATGAAAAATATTTTAATGATTCATTAGTAAAACAGCTGTCATTTTGAAAAATTATTCAAATTAGTCCGTATTTTTATCAATAGTATAAATTCTTTTTGCTGGTCCTTTTCTTTTTTTTTTTTTGTTTCTTTGTCAATCTGATATTGTAGCACTTGTTTGTACCTCTTTCACCTTCTTGTTGCCATGGTTTTTGGAAAGAGAACTTTGGAGAATTATCTATTATTTTGATTTTTTTTTTGCGGCTGTTGGAAGTTAGAGGTGCTTCCTAAAATTTAACATGCCTAGCTAGGAAATCCACAATGTTCATTATGATACTTTGATTAAATATGTTTTTAATTATGGGGTTTCTAAGCCATAGACTTTCCCAAATAACTATTGACAGGATTTTCTAAAGGACCAGGCTTTGTCCTAACACTGTTGCCATTCACATCCATGGTAAAATATCCAGTGATGTCACTGGAACTATTTAGGACAATACTGACTGCTTTTGAATATCCTCTCTTTTAAGTAATACCTGATGATGTCATAAATCAGGGGTTGTCAAACTTTCTAAAGAGAGGGCCGTTTTACTGGCCTGCAAACTGGTCGGGGGCCAGTTTGTAGCCAAGAGGCGCCCCCTGGAGGCAGGTGGGGAACGAGGTGCAGGTTAAGTCATTGCAGCAGGGAGGGGGGCACGGGCCGGATTCAGCAGCCTCGGGGGCCGTTTCTGGCCCCCGGGTCGTAGTTTGGGGACCCCTGTCATGAACCTTCATCTAAACCCTTCTTCTAAAACCACAGCACCTCTGCCTACTAATCCCTGAGGTCATTAAAAGTCTGTGATAAGAAATGGTCATTGCAGCATACCTGGAAGGTTTGTAAACCCACACTCTGAGAGGACAAGAAAGAAAACTCAAGAATCCTGTCCTCTTCCCAAAAACATGCTTGCAGCAGCTAAATGCCATAAAGAAGACGACATAGAAAAATTTAGGTTGGAAGGGACCTCTAAAGGCCACGAATCTAACTTCCTGCTCAAAGCATGATAACTTCTGTCACATTTTTAAGGGCCTTATCATATTAGGCTTTGAAAGTCTCTAAGGATAGAGATTCCATTCCCTCTCTGGTCAGCCTCTTCCAGCCCTTAACTCGTCTTATGAATGATTTTTTTCCCATCACCCAGAGGGTTTTTTTTGTCCCTTTTAATGACTGTCTCTTGCCTTTTAACTTAGTAGCCCCTGCCTTGAATGCATGGAGAAGACACCGTAGTAGAAATTTGATACAAAAATAAGTGTCTCAGGTCATTATTTTCCCCTTCTTACTTGATTTTTGTCCTGTTTTTTCACCTAAGTTGAAGGATTCTCACTGCAGAGCTGAACCAGTCTACTCACCCATTCGCCAGGTCCAGGCAAGGTATTTTGACAGACGACTTAACAAAAAAGGTTGGTTTTGTCACAAAATTCTGTGATATTCTGTTTTCCTTTCTGTCTCTCCCTTCCCATCCAGGGTAGATCCTCAATGCCTAATTTAGATAAGACATTCAGCTTTTACAGACTGAAGGGAGAAGAATCCCATACTAATGCAGCAGCTCCAATTTTGTTGTTTTGCACACAGATGGTCACACAAGTGCCAAATGTATTGTGGAAAGCTACACTGTGCAGTCAGTTTACTGTCAACACTTTATCCGTGCCAAATGTGGCATCTAGAGTCTTACAGGAGTCAATATGTTGTTGCTAAGATACTATGCCCTAAATATTTTTGAGTTTATTTGAGGAATTCTGCTGAGATCAATACTACAGGATCCTGCTTGCAGGAATGAGGTAGTGGGGGAAATCCATTCACTAATTGAACAAAGAAAAAGTGGGGAGGTGGGAAAATAATCACTTCATTATTAAATGTTTTTCTTGTATGAAATAGAAAAAAACTAATACATATAGATCTAAGTCTCTACTGCCCCTCAGCACATGTCTGTCTTTAAATTAGAAAAGTTGAATTTTATTCTTTGTTGGCACAGGTGAGAACTACATTTGAGGAAACCGAGAGAAGAGAAGATAATCCCTTAAAAGTGATCCTTTTCCATGTTTGTCTCTTCAGGCTTGATGTCTACATGGTAGAATTATTTATTCTTCAATCCAGTAGTATGAGAGCTTGAGAAATGTGTAATGTGGGGATAGTTTGCTATAGTCCTTCTCCAAAGCTCAGCTGAGCTTCATTTCCCCTCCCTAGGAACTCTCTTCCCTGCTGAGGAGAAAAATTGAAGGAAATGCTTGTGTTTCTTGAATTACTTTGGGTTACAATAATTTGCCGCTTTCTAAAAAAGAAAGATTTTGCTCTGCATGTTGGGATTTTATTACCTCTATTTATCATAATCACAAATCCATTAGAAGAGGAAACATTTTCCTTTTTTTAGCACTATGTTTTTCAGGACGAAAGATAATTTCCTATTTAGTAAATTATAACTTTTTTTTTGGCACAACATTTCTCTCAGTCTTGTTACTCTGCTAGTCCCCAAACATGGCAGGATCGATGCAACTTGAGTGAGATCATGGCTTAATAAAAGACATTTCAATGCTCACAAAGCTGGAGTGGAGTGACTGAGGTGGAAAGAAACCTCTGTAGAAAACCCGCTCTTCCTCTCTGATCCAAAGCAGGATCCACTTCACTTCAACAGGCTCTCAAGGAACATATTAAACCATTTGTGCATCTTTTGATTAATTACTGTTATCATACATCTTCCTTGTGCATTCAGTAAACACATACAATCTCTGCACAACTTTTGTTGCTATTCAGGGAGTGACTTGCAGCTGGATGGAGGAACCTCTGAAGAATACTCCTGAGCTCCAGAGGATCTACCAAGACAAGGCCAGTCTGAAACACTTCAAACAGGGTGTTCAAATCTCATAGTACGACAAGTGGTTAGTGCATTTAGAACCATCATACAATATGATATTATAAGGAATAATGTTAAGTGCTAACCTGGATGCATTTCACACATAAATATACTTTAACACAACATCATATTTTTGTAATTTTTTCTCTGCAATAAGGCTGTAGTAAAGTCTTGTTTGGGGGATCATAGCCAGGTGATGATCCTATGACACAAATTTTTCCAGGCTCTTCAGCTAAAAGTTATGGGTTTTTTGTTCCTATTATGGTTCTTGAGAGGCCATCCACTAACTCTTCTAATGTTTAGAAAGGATCAGCCTGAATTATTTGCCAATTTTTATCTATTTTTTTATCTCCATATTATTGTTTATGGTAAGTTTTTCCACTCATACAATTTATAGGCAGCTATAATTTCTATTTTCAGCCTTTGAATCATCTAGCTGCATGAGTAATATGTAATACATGGGCTCAACCAGTTCTCTGGTACCCCAGTACAATTTGGCTTCAGGGATGGCACTTCTACAGAACTATAGACACAGATAGGAACTGAGAACTGCTCACTTTAAATTTATTGTCTCTATTGTATAATCTGGTATAGTTTGAGCCAAATTCACATAAGGCAAGGCTCACATGAAGCCTTTGCAGAAAAATCAGTGGTACTGGAACTGCAAAAAAAGCTGATATAATCAACACATCTCCACTGTGAGATCTTTAGCAAGACTTTTGTTCTATCATGCCAGTGGTGAGCTGACCAGTCCTCAACGCAAACTGGATATTGCTAGTGGGATGAGGGAATTTCAGGAAACAACTGTTCCACTCTTGTCTGTAGCAAAACTCCTAGTAGAAACAAAAGGGAGATGCTGATATTAATGGTAATGATACTTGTTTTGGTACCCAGCTCAAAGACAGCTCTAGATTACAGGTTGAAAATGACATAAATTCATGCTATCTATTTCTGCTCTGGAAAAGCTTTGTGCCTTCCACGAAGACTTTTTACAGCCTCACTATCTAGCATCATTCTGTCCAGACATTTTTTTGATAGAGATTTTGGAGAGGGCTGATTGTAGTCTTCCCACAATGATAAAGGGGTGGGAAGGAGTTTCAGAAGGCAGCTGGCTGACTCAGTGCATGTGGAAATGATTACTTTAATGGTGCTTTTATTTTATAGAATTATTAACGATGTTGGGGGGAGGCTAGATGCCTTGGAAAGGCATCCTTTTAAATTATCACAAATGTAAATGAAGAAATTAAATAAATCCATATATTTGTCATCTCCCTTACCAGATCAGATAAGTAGACAAAGTAGACACCACAGTAGACAAAGCCACACCAATTACGGCTTAGACACACGATCCAGTTGCTGCTACTTAACTACTATCATGCATCAACTGAGCTGCGGTATAAGCTGTAACCACAGCTCCACCCCCAGTAACTCATACCTTCATCACATCCAATGGTGTGGGACTGCCGGCAGCAGAACAAAGGTCCACCCTGACTGCAGAATGATGGCTTTTCCCTAAAGTCTCTTCCTGCTGCAGCCCTGCCTGAGCAACCTGTTCTGCACCTGCATCTCTCCTAGTTCTGCTACCTGCTCGTGTACTGGCTCAGAAATAACCACTGAGTTGTTGCAGTTCGGACAAGACAAGAAGCAGGTTAAGCTCACATATTTCTTAAACTATGTTGTGCTGCCTCAAAATGCAGTGCAGGTGCTGTCCAAGATTTCTGGGTATCTAAGTATATTCTCCAGGTAGCAAGACAAGGGATTAAGGAGTATCCTGCACTAGTAATACTTCAGCTTGGACTTCCGCAAGCTCTAAAGTTCTCTCCTTTCCAGCTCTGTCCTATACTTCTGAACCTAGCAAAGGATGCTATGCCTGAGAAAGCTCTGCAGGCTGAGTTTCCATGTCACAGTCTTTGGACAAGAATAGGTCTTGTCAAACAGAAGTAGAAAGTGGTCTTCAGTGTACTATCAAAGTGAATTTTTATGCCTAAACCAGTATGTGACTTCAAGTTTTAGTGCTATAAATCAAAAGGAAAATAAAAAAAGGAGAACAGACATTTAAGTTGAAGGTAAAGCATTGTGGTAGTTTGGTCTGGGCCTTCCTTGGTGACCAGTTTGTAGCCAAGGAAGTGCCCAGATCTACCCAATATTCCCTACGATTTTTACGTAAGCCGGGGTATAAGAGGAAAGGAGGAGAGGCTTTTGCCTTCTTTCCTTCTGGAGGCTTTGGAGGTGCAGATTTCCCTGCTGTTGAGTCTACCGGGGTGGAGAGCGAGGCCTGGTAAGGCCTTGTCGACCTTGGGTGGCGGAGGCTGCCGGCAGTCACTCCAGCGTGACTCCATTATCCAAAGGAGTGTAGTAAGATATTCTTTGCTAGATCTTGGGCTATTGATTGGGCTATATATATATTTCATTTTGGGATTTGTTCCTTTTTATTCCCTTCCCCGTTCCCTTTCCCTTTTCCTTGTGGAATTGTATATATATTTCAATTGTATATAATTGTATATAAGTAAATATATTTATATATATATTGCTTTAGCTGTCTCTCATTTCGGTTCTCTTGGTTTTTTTTTACTTTTTCCCCTCTTCTCCCTTGGTCTGGGGTGGGGAGGGGAACTTCTTGTGGTGGGGTTTGGGGACTTGGCAGGGAGCCAGCTCCAAACCATATCAAGCATTCATTAGTTTAACAATCACTGAAACAATAAAAAAAAATATTTTGTGCTAGACAAAATAAATTACTGTTGCTGAAACAAGACCAGATTATAAATCCCAGAAAAATATTCACCTCAAATATACTTGAACTGGGATTACGTTACCACCAGACACTGTTGTTTGAAAAATTGTTCTTTTAAAAAAATTTTTGCCAATGTACATTCACTGACCAACAGTTTTAACCCAGAAAGAAACTCTTTCATTTAGACAGACACAATTTCTTTTATAAATTGGAGAACATAAATGCAAAAGGATAAAGAATTTTTCTTAGTCATAAAATAATCAAATGGAAAAAAAAAAGGCTTTTTTTCTGACTTTCTTTTCTGTTTTCTGACTTATGTCTCTCTTTCTGTTCAGACATAAGTTTTTTTCACAGCACGTACACCTCCTCTCGTCTATATTCATCCTGCAGAGATGATGATGACCTCAACTACTAAAGGACAATAAGAAAGTTTACTTTAAGGCAGGTTAATCCATTCTTCACTTGATAGGATTTCTTTGACTCCTTTGTATTTTGACTCTGAAGCACAAAGCAGCAGCAATCCCCTTTGCTTGGTACAGGAGCACCGCGTTTTTCATTTCAACCCTTGGCAGATCTGCAGAACTGTCAATGGGAAATAAGCAGAGCTGCCCATGTGAAAATATCTCAAAATCATTTCTACCCCTCAAACTTTGCAATTGACAATCAAATCTCATTGTCCAAACCCAGCAAAGCAGCAAAACTGTTGTTGAGCAGGAAGAGATATGAAGGGGACTTCATTTGCCCAGCTGGGCTAAAGGACTTTCCACAGTGGAACAGTAAATTTGTCTTTTTTTCTTTTCAGGACTTGATTAAGGTTGATTCTAAGAGAAGGAAGAACTTCCCACCTTAGGAGATGATATTGTTCAAGATCATCTAAGGAACTTGAAGGTCACAAGGCCATGGGACCTGATCACATAGAAATCATAGACACAGAATCACAGAATCAACCGGTTTGAAAAGCACCTCCAAGATCATGAAGTCCAACCCTTGATCCAACATTGCTGTGGTTCCCAGACCATGGCACTAAGTGCCACATCCAGTCTCATCTTAAAAACCTCCAGGGACAGAGAATCCACCACCTCTCTGGGTAGACCATTCCAATGTCTGATTACTCTCTCTGTAAAAACTTTCTTCCTTATATCCAACCTAAACCTCCCCTGGCAGAGCTTGAGACCATTCCCTCTTGTCCTACTGGTTGTTGCCTGGGAGAAGAGACCGACATCCACCTGGCTACAACCTCCTCTCAGGGTGTTGTAGAGAGTGATGAGGTCTCTCCTGAGCCTTCTCTTCTCCAGGCTAAACAACCCCAGCTCCCTCAACCTCTCCTCACAGGACTTGTGCTCAAGTCCCTTCACCAGCCTTGTTGCTTTTCTGTGGACCTCAATATCCTTCCTGAACTAAGGGGCCCAGAACTGGACACAACACTCCAGGTGTGGCCTCACCAGCGCTCAGTACAGGGGAAGAATCACTCCCCTGGTCCTGCTGGCCACACTGTTCCTGATACAGGCCAGGATTCCATTGTCCTTCTTGGCCACCTGGGTACACTGCTGGCTCATGTTCAGCTTCCTGTCAATCCAAACTCCCAGGTCCCTTTCTGCCCGCCTGCTCTCCAGCCATTCTTTGCCCAGCCTGTAACACTGCAGGGGGTTGTTGTGGCCAAAGTGCAGGACCCGGCACTTGGCCTTGTTGAACCTCATCCTATTGGAATCAGAACATGTCTCCAGCTTGTCCAGGTCCCTCTGCAGAGCCCTCCTGCCTTCCAACAGATCAACATGACCCCCCAACTTGGTGTCATCTGCAAATTTGCTAATGGTACACTCAACACCCTCATCTAAATCATCAATAAAGATATTAAACAGAAGTGGGCCCAACACTTGTCCCTGGGGGACACCACTAGTGACCGGCCACCAACTGGAAGCAGCCCCGTTCACCACCACTCTCTGGGCCCTGCCCCCCAGCCAGCTCTTAACCCAGCACAGAGTGTCCCTGTCCAAGCCGTGGGCTGCAGCTTTTCCAGGAGTGTGCTGTGGGAGATGGTGTCAAAGGCTTTGCTGAAGTCCAGATAGACACATCCACAGCCTTCCCCTCATCCACCAAGCGGGTCACCTGATCATAAAAGGAGATCAGGTTGGTCAAACAGGACCTGCCCTTCCTAAACCCATGCTGGCTGGGTCTGATCCATTGTCCATCCTGTAGGTGCTGTGTGATTGCACTTAGGATGATCTGCTCCATAACCTTGCCAAGCACTGAGGTCAGGCTGACAGGCCTGTAGTTTCCTAGGTCCTCTTTTGCAGCCCTTTGTGTGGATCAGCATGACATTCACCATCTTCCAATCATCTGGGACCTCCTCAGTGAGCCAAGACTATTGGTAAATGACGGAGAGCAGCTTGGTGAGCTCTTCCACCAGCTCCCTCAACACCCAAGGATGAATCCTACCTGGTCCCAAAGACTTGTGAGGATCCAAGTGGCTCAGCAAGTTTCCTCCTGGATTACAGGGGGCTATTTGGTTTCCTGTGTCTGTTTACCAGTTCCAGAAGCCAGTTGTCCTGAGGACAACCTGTTTTACTGTTGAAAACTGAGGCAAAGAGAGATGCATCCATGGGTCCTGAGGGAACTATCATATTTGAGAAGCTGCGGGAGTTCAATAAAGTTCCCACTGACTGGAAAAGGGGAAGCATACCCAACCTTTTAACAAAGGGAAACAGACTTGAGTAACTACAGGGCTACCCACTACTTGGGTACTCGATGGCTGGCAAGATCATGGAGCAGATCTTCCTGGAAACTGTGGTAAGATACATGGAAGATAAGGAGGTGATTGGTAACAGCCAACACGGCTTCACTAAGGGCAAATTGTGCCTGACAGAATTGGTGGCCTTCTGTGACAGGGTTATAGAGTTGTTGAATAAAGGAAAAGCAACAAGTGTCATCTACCAGGATTTGTGCAAAGCATTTGACACTGTTCTGCACAACATCCTTGTCTCTAAATTGGAGACGTACATTTGAGAGACAGAGCACCTGATGAATAAGGAATTGGCTACATGGTTACACTCAAAGAGTTGTGGTCAACATCTCAATGTCCAAATGGAGACTAGTGACGAGTGTTGTTCCACAGGACAGGTGCTGTTTAACAGTGGGATTGAGTGTACCTTCAGCCAGTTTGCTGACAACACCAGGATGTGTGGTGGAGTCAACACACTGGAGGGAAGGGACATCTTCCAGAGAGACGTAGACAGGCTTGAGAGGTGTGTCTGTGTAAAGCTCATGAAGTCCAATAAGGCCAAGTGAAGTCCTACACTGGGTTGGGGCAGTCCAAAGCACAAGTACAGTCTGGGCAGAGAATGAATTGAGAGCAACCCTGAGGAGAAGGATTATGGGGTGTTGCTTGACCAGAAGCTTGATATGACTTGGCAATGTGTGCTTGCAGCCCAGAAAGCCAACCGTGTCCTGGGCTGCATCAACAGAAGTGTATCCTGAATCTGAGGGAGGTGATTCTGCCCCTCTACTCCACTCTTGTGAGGCTCCACCCTGAGTACTGTGTCCAGTTCTGGGGTGTCCAGCATAAGGACATGGACCTGCTGGAGCAAGTTCAGAGGAAGCTACAAAGATGATCAGAAGTCTGGAGCATTTCTCCTATGAAGAGAGGATGATAGAGTTGGGGCTGTTCAGCCTGGAAAACAGAAGGCCCAAGGAAGAGCTTCTATCACCTTCCAGTACGTAAAAGGGGAAATATAAGAAAGACAGATACAGACTTTTTTAGCATGGCCTCTAGTGATAGGACAAGGGGTAATGTTTTTAAGCCAAAGTAGGGTCAATTTAGATTAAATATACAGAAGTTGTTTTTTACAATGAGGCTGATAAAACACTGAAATATGTTGCTCAGAGAAGTGGTATATGCCCCATCCCTGGAAGTGTTCAAAGCTGGGTTGGATGGTGCTTTGAGCAACATGGTCTAGTGGAAGGTGTCTCCTGCAGGGGGTTTGGAACTAGATGAACTTTAAAGTCCCTTCCAACCTACAGCATTCCATGACATTTATAATAGAGAAAGTTTTGACTGGGTAACCTGTGTGCACTGTGATGTCTCAGAAACCAGGAGACAAAGCAAAATAACCCAGAATGTATTAATTTATATTTGCCTAGATTTTATTTTTCTACATCTCTCAGTTTTTGTGGGGCTTTCTCAGTCTATCCTGATATGTTTGTTTGGCCATACTGGTTTCAGTTTTTTATCATCATGGCAGTGAAGCAAAAGCTCCTTTCAATTATTAGGTTTTTTTACTATGAAGTGCAATAAAGTATTTCACTTGCAAAGAATATCAATCAAAAGACAATTCCTGATCTGCTTTTGCTGCTAAGATACCACAATAAAATATTTCAGAAATAATTTCTGAGATAAATGAAATTATATACTCAATTAAAAGTTAATGGAAAATTTAGTGAGAATAGCAATTCCAGTTGTACCAGAATACTTTTAAAAGTTGCTTCATTTTCACCATAAATGAAGCTATTCTATAAAAGCTTCAGCTAATCATGCACCAGTTTCCAGTTACTTGATATAAGAGTAATCTTAAATTGAGAGATGCTATGTCTCAAGAGAGTAAGGGAGAGAAAGGAAGAAGCAAAAAGAAAGAAAAAAGAAGGGAGTGATGAGAAGGGTGAGAAGATTTATTAAATTGCCTCAAGATTTGCAGTTTGCCTCTCTGAGCCTTTGTTGTGTGAGGTCTGGTGAGGCAGAAAGTAAGATAATATATAGTAGAGCTTCAGTGGACAAAATCATCAAGCTTCCACAACTGATTTATCCTATTTTTATCTCTGCCTTAGAAAGGTCTATTTTAAACATACAGGATGTCTCTTGTCCTTTTGCTTGGCAAGGCTTCCACTTTAAACCCTGAAAATATCTTGAAGTGCCATTACAACTTTGAATCATATTGTGCATTTCCATTGTATTACAGATCTCTGTTGTTTGTACTTAATTATGTGCTTTAAAATGTTGACAACTGCCTGAAGGAACTTGCAAAGACTGGTCTAGAAAAGTCACTATTAAATATGTTTCTTCATTATATTTGATACTGAGACCATGAATAATGACTTACCCTAGATTTCGGTAACCAATTACCATAATATTTACTGGCAATGACTCTACAAAACTTGTTGCTATAGTGACTTAATCTTGGGCTTAGTCCAGGTCCCAGAGAAGGTGTCCATTATCACAAAAGCCACTGCTGGAGCAAGCATCTGTAGCTGCAGTCTTGGAAGAGAGGGACCAGGAACTGCACAGGCTGAGTTTCTAAACTACTGTCTCACCCATTCAGGCCACTTGGGACTAGTGTAAGGCTGCCTCTCCTCGTAATCAGCCCATGTTGGAAATCTTTCGATTTCTCTGTGCTTTCTACAGATGGTAAAAATTTCTTGATTCTCCCACTAGTGAATAGAACCACCAAGAAAGAAGGAACCCATCTGCAAAACCTGAGCTGGAGAGAAATATTGCAGCCAACGTCTTCTTTTGCCTGTCTTTTCTTGAATTACTCTGAGGTCTATCATTTGACATTGTTTTATTGATTCTTTAATAGTAAATAGACAGAAA
The DNA here is from genome assembly GCA_035041135.1 of Platyrinchus mystaceus. Taxonomy (NCBI): domain Eukaryota; kingdom Metazoa; phylum Chordata; class Aves; order Passeriformes; family Tyrannidae; genus Platyrinchus; species Platyrinchus mystaceus. Next base: position 104,750,872 of record JAWWLV010000121.1, on the reverse strand, counting down.
TATTTTGGGCTTTTTTTCTTCCTCACAAAATTTCCAAGAAGCTTCCCTTAAAAGTAGAACTGGAGTAGTATCTTTTTCCCCCTATATGCCAGATCTGGGGAAAGACTGAAAGAATATTTGGTGATCTGACAAAGGTCTTCCACAAACATATGAGGAACCGCTTGCTCCATTTCTGCCCAAAGTCACGTCCTGCAGGAGGATCTAGATGGAGGCACAACATGGGGAATGCTGGAGCCCTGAACCTTCATTCCAGCAGCCTGCCTGGGCTTGCTAGTCAGCTGAACTGTCTCTGTGCAGGCATCCTGAGATGGGGAATAAGGAACACATTGTTTCAGTTTTTCCACGTAAAAATAAATCACCTGTTATTTTAGCAAAATGCCGTGTTCCCCGAGAGACATGTTGATTTTATGACGTGGGACTTTCCAACAGAAAAGTTGACAGACTGACTGTCTCCCAGATTTACAAGTCTGCATGAGAAAAAGGCCACTCCATTCTAGCTGTAAAGCATGCCAAACAGGCTGTTTGTATGAGGGACCTAATTCCCAAATTCCACCCAAATAAAGTTGGTTTGACACCATCATTTCCTTCTTGCTGTCAACCTGCAGATGTTTGAAGGAAGATTTAGCATTCAATTCAGGTTGAGAAGTCCTGAGAGGCTGGCACCAAGGATGATTGCAGGAGCAAGCAATCTTGACTACATGAGAAAATTGGCCAATCAAAGATCCTTTTCCTCATAGTTTTCCTATGTAGGACTTCCCTCCTCTCCAATTTCCTGAGCAAGCACTTCAGGTCATCTTGATGTTTAAATAGTATTGTCCTACAAGTGCAACATGATGTAATATAAGTGTTAGTGTGATCCCAGATTTTTTACTTGACGTTGTCTAATCTGGAAGATTTGGAATATGCTGGAAATATTCCTTCTCATGAGCAGGAGTGTTTGCTCTGGTTCCCTAGCTATAACCTAAACTTGGCTTCAAAGGGAGAAAGCTGACCTGTGTAGCTCTTAACAGAGATTTCCAATTTACCCTGAAGACACTAAAAACAACTTGCAGTTGGCTTACAGTGACAAGTTTAACATTCACTTATCAAGTGCAGCAATTTATTTTTACAGTGTTGCAAAATGGCTTGAACCCAGCTAATTTCACTTGGAGGAACTAATACTGCCACAGCCAGAAGGCACAAAATGTGCAACAATAATCCTTAAGGCAACACACTGTAATTTGCCTTCTTCTGTTTAATGCCATGTCAAACAGAAGGATTTCTACACATTTCAGATGGTGGCTGTGTTGCCTTCTCTTGGTTTGAGCTTAAAAGAAAAAAAAAAAATTGATTTAACTCAGAGAGCAGTGATAGATGAAGGATATGACATGCACTGAGCATGCCTAGTTCCTTGCTCATGCCAAAAAAATCCCAGAAGGATAAATCTCGTTTCCTGCCTTACTTCACAGAATTTAACTTTTTAAACAAGTCATGTTCTGTGGTTTGGATTCTGTGTTTATATCAGGGTTTGTTTCCAGGCTCATGGACAATAATAGTACATAGGTCTAAAAAATCTGAACATTTTCACGTGGAGAGAAATCTTGGTGATTTAATCTCACTTTCACTCTTGTTATTTGCATTAATTCTTATAAACAACCCTTACAGATAAGTTCAATAAAAGTTGATACTTTCCAGGTATAAGATGGAAAATATGTGAACTTGAGCTTTCATTTAAGTCAAACTTATTTCCATGATTTCAGGCTATACTTATATATTCGTACTGTAGAATTTATTTATTTTAGTAAATATGGAGATGGAAATTAAGACTTAATTTTAAAAATATGTTCTCTGTTTAAACTGATTGTGCCTTTCATACATACATAGACACACATACATTTATAAAACCATTGTGATCTACTGATTATAGCTGGATCCAAGTTGAATTGGAAGTAGACCATGATTTCTATCGAACCTCTTTGCCCAAAAGTTTTTAGAAGATTGTAATAATATATATTTCTTTCTGGATTTTCATTAATAGCAAAAGCCTTCAAAAAAGAAAAAAAGACACTTCCATGTGATTTGATTATATCTTTCAAGGACAGTGTTATCCAAACATCTAGCATGCACAAATTTGAAAGGGCATGTGAATGGAATTTGAACATATAAGAGGACACATAAACACACACACAGACAAAGGGAAGCCAAGGTAAGATCAAACTTAAGACTTAACATGACTTGCTAGGTTTAAAACTTTAGTAATGCCCCAAATTGTCTTCAAAACAAGTACCCAAAACTTTATTCATATATACAAGAGCAGTTCTGCCTAATAGGCTATTGATATTCTGAACATGACAAGTTATATTGTAAAGGAGAGCAAAAAAAAAAAAAACAAACACAAAACAAAGACAAATAAAAAAGTTGGTGCCACAGAATCTCTTCTAAGCTTATTGGAAACCTGATAAATTAACTAGCTTCTGGTGCATTTGGTTTTGTCTGCAGCACTTTTTGTCTAACCCACATCTTTTTCAAACCTCAGCTAATTCTAAACAGTACATTTGCCTACTAACATTCTGGGTTTTAGTGTGTTATAAAAATAAGTAATTTCTACCTACTTAACACATGCCTTAATAAGCCCAATAGGCACAGTAGTAATTCTTAGGTAGACAAAAATATATATGTGTCTGTGCGTGTGTGGGTGTGTGTTGAAATATATATATGTATATATGTACATGCACATATGCAAGTTTATATATGCCCATGAAAATTATGTAGAAGTGGTTATATTTTAGATTCTGTGAAAAGAAATAGCTTCATGAGCAATAGAGGGAAGAGTTCCCCTTGGTGCTTGGTTAAAGCTTAAGCAGAACAGCTGGTGTTTGTCCATAGTGGCAGTTCTATGTGTTCCTGTTTGCTTCTATTGAATGGTCTTCTTATCACTAACTATTCTTTAAGAAGAAGCGTTTTGTTTTGGTTTTGGTTTTGTGGGTTTTTTTGTTTTGTTTGGTTTTGTTTTGTTTGGTTTTGTTTCATGGCATATGATGTTTTAGTCCTTCTTCTGAGTGTAGGACTAAACTTGAAAATTTTAGGACATGGTAGTAAAATAAAGTGTACATGATGAATTTGTTCAATAAGACTCCTTTATGTTTCTATTTAACCAATCCATAGGAGACTAGTTTCCAGAGCTCCAGCATTATTTCTTGACACTCAAAACAAACAGTAAATATCAATCTCTGCTTTAATGTTAATACTCTGATATACATCATAAACTTTAGTTCTTCTGCTTTCTGTGCAAGGATGGATGACCTTTATGTAGGAACTCAAAAAGCAGTTCAAAGAGAAATTCCTTCAAAGAGGGATTCCTTCAAACTAATGCAGACATCATTCATTCTTTGGCCAAAGGAGGAGTAACATAAACAGCTGCTTCCACAGTAGTGCTGAGGAGGAGGGGTGAAAGAAAAGGGAAAGAAGGAGACTGACATACTATTCTCTTGCTTCATGTGGTGCCATGTGGCCCCTGTTACACAAGACCAAGATATGTGCACCTTGGACATCATCCATGTATGAATCAGGATGCTACTCAGCTGCTGCTCCACCACACAAGATCATAACAGGCATACTGTCTGCAACACTGACTGTAAGGGACACCTAAAAAGTAGCAAAAGCAACCCTAAATACTCTCTCAAATTCCAGCTATTTTTAGGGGATTTCCTGCATTTGACATGATTTATTGAGTCAATAATCCTCAGTGTATTTCTTTTCCACATTCTTGTCCAGTCTCCCCTTGAGCCCATGTGAGTTTTTGCATCTACATCATCCTTTCAGGACACATTTCATAGGTCTGCTGACTTGTGCACATGAATAACAAACTTTTTTTGAAGTTTCTGCTTCTCTTTTCTTGTGATCTTCATGGCACAGCCTTGCAAGAGGTACTACCTAACTCAAAGCATCAGTAATGAACTTCCAACCTGTATGTTGGTCATGTTCTTGCTTTAAATACCAAAATGCTTTTAGTGTCTTGTGTTCTTATGGATAAGAAAGTGTATATTTGAGTTCAAGACACGTTGCTATCTTGAGGCTAAGACAAGGTCAGGTTGAAGAACCTCTGCAGTTTTGGGATGCTTCCTGTCATGCTGAGATCACTTTTCCAGCTGAACCTAAACCGCATTTGAATGGCCTGTTTGCTGCTTGGGGTGTGAACAGCCTCATATGCATTTATTGCCCAGAACACAGAGACCAAAACTTGGGTGGGTAACCATGGCACTTGTAAATAAATAAAATGTGTATCAATCATTAGTACCATACAATTCCCTCTAAAACAAAACAGTCTCTAAAAATGGGTAATTCTCTGTAATTTCTCTCCTGGGGCCTTCTGTCCCTCACAGCTTTCCTGGGAACATTGCCTACACAATCATAACACCAAGTTAGCAACCTGGTACCTCTTGCTCTCTTTATATCTTGTTGCCTTAGCTGCTTTTGTAGCCAAATACAAATTATTCAATTTGTTTTGCTTTCTCCCCATTGTCCTTAAATTCTCTTTCTACCATAAATGAATCCTCAGATATCCTTCTCTTTGTTTCTGTGCCAAAAGTATTTGATAAATAAATACTTTTCTAGTATCTTAAATTTACTAAATAATAGCCCTAAATATTTAATGGAGTTCTTGTAATAGTTTTGCATTTAATTACTCTTGCTGTATCAGTTTTCTAGATGCTTTTCTTTTGACTCATCTCCTAATGTTATGAGTCTCTTCGTAATGTTTACCTGAGAAACAGGTATCTCCTGAAGGTCTGCCTGGTTTTATGTGAATTCTTTTATTTGCACGCCCTACTGATGTACTGAAGAAGGTTTTAGAAGTACATTTTTCATTTAAACTTAGGGATTATGCCCCAGGAATTCACCATGGCACAGATAATTTATCATGAGAAAAGGAATGTTTCAGGTGCTTGTGCAATTTTAACTGGACACATTTTTTTTTTAATAACTGGAGCAAGATTATCTTTATAGCTGCGTCTGCAGGAATTTATAAGTCTTTTTAGAACCGTCCTCCCTATGTACTCAACTGCCTCCTGCAAAGCCCCATCACTTATCACTGAATGTTCTCTTCTTTAGCTGCAGGCTTATGATTCTCTTCTTGAAAGGTATAAGGAATATCTTCAGTTCACCAAAACACTGAATCTTGCCCAAACATATGAAGCTACAGGAAGCAGTGAAGGAAAAGGTTTCCTATCTGAACCCCACTTGGATTACCATGTCTGACTCTGGGGCTCACAACACAAGCAAGACTTGGACCTGTTGGAGTGAGTCCAGAGGAGAGCCCATAAGCTGATCATAGGGCTGGAGCACCTCTCCTGTGAAGACAGGCTGAGAATTGGGACTGTTTTGCCTTGAGAAGAGTAGCCTCCTGGAATACTTTATAGCACCTTCTAGTACCTAAAGGGGCTATGAGAGAGCTGGTGAGGGTCTTTTTTCAAGGCCATGAAGTGACAGGAGAAGGAGGAGTGGCCTTAAGCTGAAGGAGGGAAGGTTTATGTTAGATATTAGGAAGAAGTTCTTTACAAAAAGGGTGATGAGGCACTGGTACAGCTTGCACAGAGAGATTGTAGACTCCCTTTCCCTGGAAGTGTTCAAGGACAGGCTAGATGGCTCTCTGAGTAACCTGGTCTAGTGAAAGTTGTCCCTGCCTACGGCAGCGGTTTGTAACCTAGATGATCTTTAAGGTTTCTTCCAATCCAAACCATTCTGTGATTCTATGACTGTATATTAAAAATGTGCTCTCATTCTCTGTGTACTTAACACCCTTTCTGGTGGAATTCTATCTAACTTTAGCTATACAACTTTAAACAAATTTTTAACCATCATGTGCCCTCCAAACTCGTTACTTAAATACAGTTGGTGAATACTCCTAGCCACTCAAATTTCAGCAGCTACACTGTAAATTTTCTAGGTTGATTTTTCAACAAGGTCAATCAGCACATTTCAGAACAATTTCTAGTACAACTCAGGACTTAGAAAGAACTCTTCCAAAAGGTATTCTGTAGGGTAAAGTAATTTAATAGTGTGGATGAAACTGGCCTTGTCATTTGACTTGAAGGGGAGAGAGTAGCCCTTGGCATATTTATTTTACTAAGACTCTTCAAGATTAGGGAAACACTGCTCCTGAAATAACAAGTTCCCTACCTTGCCAGAGGAAATAGTTTCTTGATAAGTGCTTTAGAAAGCCTCTAGAGAAAGACACTATATTCCTAACTGAATTATTTGGGTTAAGATACTATCTTCATTGACTGCTTTGGGACAGAAATCTGTCAATAGGAGAGAACAGTAATGACATAATACTTCTGCAATGGTTTCCATCTGGAGAATCACAATCATTAGTACTATGACATAATTATACTCCTTAGAAAGAAAGAAAATGAAGCATATGAAGAATCTGTAGCTCTCAGAAAGGCCCTGTTCCTGTCAGATACACTCCTGTATCCTATGACTCAGTCTCTCTTCTCCCTCTCTGGCACTGTGTGATGAAATCGGGCAAATTCAGGTTTAGGTTATATAGAAAACAAGCTAATATTTCTTTTGGATGGTGACTCTTTCCCCTTTAGCTTCTACTTATCACATAATGTGACAGGACATGGATTAACAACTTGTTGAATTCAACCATGCAGTCGCAGAAAATGGAACAGAAACAGGATTTTGAGAGTTCATGTGGTACTTTGCATTGCCCCACGGTATAACCAGCTCTGCTATGGATATTGTGGACAGCTGTTAAAAAAATCAGCTGTTTTAAAAAACATGTAATGATGGTAATTCCACACTCTCCATAAGCAAGGTGTTCCAGTCCTTCACTATCTCTACCAATGGAATGTTTCTCCTAGTATTTAACTTTAATCAACTTTGCAGCAAAGTGAGCCCATTAATTTTTGTCCTATCCCCTTCTGGAACAGAGAAAAGATTACTTTCTTCTCTGCAGAAGCCTGTATTAGGCTTGAATAAAATTAGTATGCTTCATTCTCAAATCTTCTTGGTTTTCTGGGTTAGGCATGTCCAGTGCTTTCAATTTTTCAGAAATGGTCATGTTTTCTAGTTTTTCTGCATGTGTGGCTACTCGTGGGATTACACAGATTGTTGGATAAGCTCCCTAAACCAAGGGACTGCAAACTGCCAAGAACAAGGAAGAGGACATGGCTACATATTTGGGGAAAAGGTAAAGAAGAGCAGTCAAGCCTTTTATAATAGCATAGACTAAAATTTACTTAACCAGTCTTGAAACTTAAATGAGAAAAGGAAGTGATAGCACCAGCAACAGAGAGAAGTTGCTTTGAATTAAAAAGGAAAAAAAAAAGTTGAGTTTTTATACACTTCCTTCAACATGACAATATATTAATTAGAGTGAACAGGTAGAAATGTCTTCTTTCAGGTGAAAACTTACTGTGTTTGTCAGCTTTTCCTTGCACTTTACTCTGCAGTGACAGTGTTACTCCAAACACTGATAGAAATGGAGTCATCTAGGTAATCCCCACAATCCTGAAGAGCTCAGCGCTGGAGGATCACCCAAATTCGCACATTTGATATCCCTTCAGCTTACTTCCTTGCAAACTGGATAAATTTTAGGATATCTGCTTAAAGTATTGGTTAAATTTCCTTATCTTTTTGGCTTGGGAACCAGACTTTATGAAGACTTCTTGGAGAAGAATAGAGAGAATCTGGGAGAGCAGATTCCTTATAAAATTATAAGTTACTTGGAAGTAAGTAAGTTTTTGGGATATCTCTAACTGCGTAATAAAATACAGGACTGTTTATTCCTCTAATGTTCTCTGTTATACACCCACAAAATTACAGATAGTGATTCTGAGGTTTTCCATTTTGAAAATAGGTGTGTAAAACAGCTTGGACCAAGAATCTTTGACTGTAATTGTATTAGTGAAGTGGACAGGATCAGGGCAGTGACCCAAAAACTGTTATCCATATGGTTAAATTGTTAATCTATTCCCTGGTGCCCTCTTGGCTCATGTCAAATAGCACTATCTGTCTGGGAACTAGCACATGCCAAGGACCATTCCCAGTGGGAGGTTTGGATGCAGCCATCCTGTTCTGTAATGTAAAAGAATTTGTTAGTGTGGCTGTGGCCAGATCATGTAATTTGGCTTCCAGGACAACAAATGGGCCTAGATACTGTTTTGCCTTGTTACCCTCTGTTCAAATAGCTTTTGTTTAACAGTTTCATTCTTTAATGAAGGTAATTCTTTAAATTCTTGTGTCTAATGTTTTTCATTTTTAGAATCCTTAAAATACTTCCTATGGATTAAGCTTCATGACTGTGAAGTTTAAACACAAATATTTCTGGTAAGTAAAGTTTTTGACAGTGTTAAATAAAATCAAGACCTTTATTCAGTAATGACTTCTTGATTCTCATTGGAAATACCCTGTTAACACAGGTTATGAAACCTTAACTTGCTATTAAAACCAAATTTTAATTTGGATTACAATGCAAACCATCATCAAGTATGTGAGGTAGGACTTATGCTGAATCTCAGGGGTTTTGAGTTTTACTCCCTTTGGTCGTTCAACTTCTTTCTTTTTGTCATACTACACTTTCTGGTAACTACAGGTAGAATTAAAGAGTTAACTAAAGAAGAAATTTCTGTAGCAACAGTTTGTTTATATCATTTTCAGTCCTGGCCCCCAAATACAAACCAGTATTAGCAGTTTATAATTACAGTGTTAACATTTCTGTTTCTAAAGTAAGCTAAACATTTAGGAAAGCTGTATTGCAACACATCTTTGTTGTCTTAAATGAACCAGAGGTTTTTGTCTAGCTATGATACACTGAGTTTCTAAATTTTTCTGTTCTTGCAAGTATAACATTTATGTAAATTTTCATTTTCATTCCCTCTCACTTTTCCTTAAAAGAAATAAAACAAAACAAAACAAAAAAAAAAACCACACACACAAAAACCCAGGTCTGGGAGGTTTTTTTTTGGTTGTATTTTTTTTTTTTTTGTTTTGTTTTGTTTTGTTTTTAAATGTTGCATAAACAAATTAGTATACTCTGATACTGCAATGCTCACAAAATGAAAAGCCATTGGATATACCACAGTTTAATTTTTTAAAAGTCTACTCCAGACATCCAGAGGTAGTTAAACAAAAGTTTATTTTGCCTTCCATTTGAAAACATTTTCATCCATGGCAGTTAGCCTGATCCTTACTGGGCAAACAGCGACCTAATTTTGTCCTGCTTAGTACAAACAGAATTCCCAGTGATTTCACTGGGAGTTTTGCCTGACCTAGGAGCACAGAAGGCAGCCTTTAAACTTTCAAGAATATCCCTCTGCTTTCCTGTGGCCTAATCTAATCTCTGTAGTTTACCAAGTACTTATATTGTAGTTCTGTATCAAAGTGATTTACAAATTATCACAACCTTATGTAGTACATTTTGACTTTTGATAGAGATAAAAATTTTGTAGAAAGAGAACATAATTAAAAATTTCACATGAACTATGTGGTTCTACACTCTTCTGTATTGAGTTGACAGATCTGAACATTAGTTCTATATCAATGAAAATACCCTCTCCTTTCCCATGACTTTACTGCTAACAAATTCACTTGGTAATCGAAAATGAATATCTTGGATTCAGCGAACAGTAAATATAGCATAGAAAAACAAACTATTTCCAAGAATGTATTTTCTCTGAGGTTAAGATACGTTATACTATTCTACATTATTGAGCTAGTTAGTGCTTGGAGAGAAAAAAATTGAGGAGAAATCTGAATGGGAAAGCCAACTTTGGCAGGAACACTGCTGATGGTTTTAAGGAATGAAAAACAGAAGTTAAAAAAAGGAGACAAGAAAGAGATCAGAAAACTTGTTTTTCAAATATGTATCAGACAAAGGGTAAATTATAGTAGAGAAGTTTAAAAACAGAAGTTAAAAAAGAAAGGGTAAAAAAATGGGCGCTGTCTTTATTTTAAAGATGGAGTGCAACTGGAAACAGCATGCAGCCAAAGGTCGGGGTCAAGAGTAATAGAAACCTGGCACTATGTGCTAGTTTATCTTCTACACGATGAACTCCTGCCAAACCATATACACAATGTCATACAGCAGGGAAAAGTGTCTGATGCATCTCCAGAGTATTTATGAGGGCTTCTGTTTTGAAGATAGTTTCTTAGGTAACCGAATAATAACATAACGGGACTATTTCTCATTTATCAGGGACTTTTTTTTTTTTTTTCTTTTTGGCCTATTCTGCAAACTAAGGCACGATAACTGTTTTCCACTTTCTGGATTCTCTCTCCCAGTGTTAAGAAAATTGGCGGGGGGGGGGGTGTCTTTTATTTTTCAGATTTGTGTTAAGGATTTAGATGGTGGTGGTATAAGAGCTGATTCAAATAAGACTGTGTCTTGCTTAGCACCTTGGGAAATAAATAGTTCAGTTGGAATGATATGCATTTACAACATTTAAAGAAGATGAAAGAAGGTCTTGAACAAGTTGTTGCTTTGGACTGTGTGCCTTCCTGTCTCTCATATAGTACTCTGTGTTATGCTTTGTTTCTTTTAGGCCTGGTAGTATATTTATACTCTGCTTGCAAATCCTTCCCCCTTCAGCCTACAGTCAGAGCACAATCTAGTAGTTTGTTTTCCTACAGTTATCCTTATTTCATAAATGTATAAATATTCCAAAATTAGTTTTAGAAAACAGTTTATTTAAAGCATATCACATATTTTTAACCAAAAACCTTGCAGGTGTATAGCATGAAATGCAAAAAAAGTCAGATTCTGATACAGCACTGGGATAAAAATGTCTTCATTAATGGAACATGGATTAAACTTACAGCAGCTGCTCTGTAATATTTATATTCCAACCTCTCATGAACTTTTATTAGAGGACAAGTGAGATCACATTAACTGAACCAAGAAAAAAAAATCCACATATTCACTTACCTCAGAGTAGCCTATGCCTAATTTTCTAGTTCTCCTCTGGCTTCCCTCCAAGTAAATTATTCATGTGGCTGTGAACATTGCTGAACAAGTAAAGTAGCACACAAGATGAGATGCTGCATGTTTCAAAGCTTTGACTTCAACAGAAGCATCAACTGTGTTTAATTTTTAATAAACATTTGTAAGAAAAATATAGGTACAGGCTTGGTTTACTCTGGTAAATGAACTGTTTCAGTGAAATCAGTTGCCTCACATGGAGCAGAAACTGGGTTGGAAAAGATCTCCAAGATCATGAAGTCCAACCCTTGATCCAACATTGCTGTGGTTCCCAGACCATGGCACTAAGTGCCACATCCAGTCTCATCTTAAAAACCTTCAGGGACAGTGAATCCACCGCTTCCCTGGACAGCCCACTGCAATGTTTAATTACCCTGTAAAAACTTTCTTCCTTATATCCAACCTAAACCTCCCCTGACAGAGCTTGAGACCATTCCCTCTTGTCCTACTGCTGGTTGCCTGGGAGAAGAGACCGACGCCCACCTGGCTACGACCTCCTTTCAGGTAGTTGTAGAGAGTGATGAGGTCTCCCCTGAGCCTTTTCTTCTCCAGGCTAAACAACCCCAGCTCCCTCAGCCTCTCCTCACAGGACTTGTGCTCAAGTTCCTTCACCAGCCTCACTGTTCTTCTCTGGACCTGCTCCTGAACTGAACTGAGGGGCCCAGAACTGGTGAAGTAGCTTTGGAGTATAATAGAGTCATAGCACAAAGCAACAGAGTTGAATACAACAACAGAAGAAACCATGCTGTTGTTACAAAGGAGTTACTTTGGTTGAACAAGTTCGACTCCTCTCCCTTACTAAATCTGACTCCAGAATAGTGCTCTGCCTAGTAAAAGTGGCATCAAAGTAGAGAACTGACTCTAAAGCAGTAATATGTAGCACTGTCCTAAGAGTACAGCTTAAGACACTAAGAGTTTGTCTTGAGCTCATTTTCCTGGAGATCGTGGCTTTTGGCACTAAGCTGACCCTGGAGGTTCTGTGACTCCCAGTGCTGCTCAAGGCTTTATCAAACTCTATCAAACAATATATGAGTTATTAATTCCAGAGAACCACTCAGAAGTTATAATCGACACGGTATGTCAGATCCTGCAAAACCACCTGCAGCTTCATAATTCCCAGGACTACTCTTCTAGAGCTTTGTGCTGTTTATAGTTCAGATTGTTAGAAAGCAGCATTAAATTCTGAGGGGTGTTACTGGCATCTGAGCACACAGCAGAGAAAAGGGTAAGCAAAAGGTGTTACACAGATCCAATACCAGGCAGTAATGCTGCCTGCACCAATAATAATTATAATTTTATTCCTGTTTATCCCTCTTCAAGTTAAACATCAGGTATAGCAGAGTTTTTAGCAGCACTGATTGAGAGGCTGCAGAGGACAGTGCTTCTGTTAAATGAGATTCATCTATTTTCATCTAGACCTCTTTTGAAAGAAGATATTTTCAGATACATATTCTTCTTGCTAATATACTTTTTCCCTATTTCAAGATTTTCTGACCTTTTGAAGTGTTCTGCTAAATATTCTCCCTCTTAAATGTAAATAATCTTCTTTCAGAAGGAAGGTAATCAACTCTTTCCTTCCAGCACATGATTTTCTAGGTGAAAGGCTACACTGGAAAAGCAATGATTCTTGCTTTTAAAAAATCTTGCTCAGTTTCTAGGCTTGTAAACAGAAGTGCTGAATTCCTATATCTTCTTACATGTCCAAACCTATCACTTGAGAGTCTCAGACAGAACTCAGAACCCACACTGAGTTCTTCTCAGAATCTCAAACCCATAATTTTTGACTTTACAAATGTCCTACCTTTGACTTTAAAATGTAGGAAATTCAATTTCCTTTGCTTAAAAGTGAAGTTGAATTGTATTGCTGGTGGAATATGAAGCAAAATTAAATTTAAATGTTACCGGCTTTGTATGCAAACCAAAATATAGCGTTTCTTTGGCCAGGGAGAGCTAGTGCTGAGTAGCAGTGAGGGTTAATCTTGATAGCTGTTGCAAAAGTTTGTATCCAAAATGTGCACAGAGTAATGCTGGCTCTAATTATTACACTGTATGGAGAGATCAGTCAACTTTATTCCTAGCAATTCACTAACTTTTCTTTTGTGTAAACTTGGCACAGAAAGGCTTTTACTATTGAACTAAATAAAACCCTCAGCACATGGCCATGGCCCAAGGGGACACTTTATCATTTGTATATAGAGAGACATTTGATTATGGCTTAATTATACAATATGCTGCTATTTATTTTCAATCAGTCTGCAAACTCCATAATTGAGGATTATTTACTGATGAGCTACTTACAATCCATTATTCTATTATGTTAATGTATTCAAATCTAAAATCATACGAATGTTTAATAACGTAGTTTAAATCTGTTGGTCTTTTATTGGTCTTCAAGAAGAAAGATATGTGGAAACTGACAATTTGGTAAATCAGAGTTACACAACCCTGAAAAAAGCTTTGTTTTGTTTCATTTTTTCAGTTTCTAAAAAATGTATAATTTATCATAGCATTATTATTTGCTACTGTACTTATGGTTGTCATCTTCTCTGGATGGTATTTGATCAATTGCAGAAATCAAACAAATAAGATAGTGGACAACATTTCCCAAAGTTCCAAACAGCGGGATTTTCCAATCATAGAAATTCTTCATACCTATCCCTTTGGACTCCTAATTTTAAAATTATAAATTACAGCTTTCCCTTTCTTTCATTTCTCTACCCAGCTTCTCCTCAGCTCGAGAGGGAATTACTTAGAATGTTTGGATTTGAGCCAAAATCAGAGGTTTTCTTGAGTTCTAGCAGGACTCAAACTGCATTTTTCTTCATGTCCTATGGAAGTACCTTAGCCAAGACATTACAGACACTTCCGAAGTGGCATTTTACTGCTGTGCAAAGATTTTAATCAGTCTCTAAGTAACAGGGAAAAGGCTAGAGCAATTCAATACTCTGAGGTTAAAGGGCTTCATGAAGAGGCTGAAGTTGCAGCCCCTGAATGCAAAAGGTTATGGACCTACTCCAAAACATCTCAGAGGAAAGCTGAATTAGTTTATATCCCAGATAACTCCATAACCTTCAGTTTTGCTACAGAAAAGAGGGACAGGGCAGTAAGAAATAGGTGATCAAATTTTGAATTGTTTTGCCAGAAAGGACTGATCTGTTGCACCATGACATATTAGCAGAGGCAGTAGACTCCAATGCTTAAGGAAAAGGAAGAGCCAAAGATGTGAAGCAAGAGGGGTGCTAAATATGCATATAGAAGCATATTTTGACTTCCATGTCATGGACAAAATTTCTTGCTTATGCACCCTCTTTCCCGAGCCCCAGTTGAGATCTTTGACAAATACACTAAGGATATGCCAGTGTGCTTGAACTTGTCAGACTCTTTCCCTTATATTTTTTTTTAAATCAATTTCACTTGATTTTGCAAGTTTCTGTGTCTGCAGACATCCAAGTCTCCTCAAATCTCAAAAGGTCACTTTCTCTTCAGAAAAACCTACCAGCCAGTTACTTATAATTGACTTTATGGTAGTTCACACTGGCAGTGACACAAAACTAGGACTCCAGTTTCTCCAGTGTGCAAGGACTGTGAAGAGCCAACATTACTTTCATTCATGTTTCTGAAGGGCAATTGGTAACTTTCAGAGTAGTTTCCTACAAAATCTCTTTAAAATATCAGTCTGTTGACAAAGATAGAAATTACAGGTGAAACTTTTCAGGTAAGAAAAGAGGTGATTCAACCCAACAATTACCTCTCTCACCAACTTCTCTTTTATGGCTCCTCAGAGGATTCCTCTACAGTGTAGACTGTAGGATCAGATGCAAGATTTATGTAGCAAATTAACCACATAAGTATGACAAAATAAATCATTACTTTAATACAGTAATAAAACATTATATTAAGGCTTCAATATAAATGGTTTGTACAGAGATTAGTAATTGAATACTAGATATTAGAAACATATTATATACTTTACTAATATTTGTTATGGATGGTTACAAGCATATTAGTAGGTGTTATTGATCTGTCCATTTTATAATAACCTCTAATAAATGATTTACCCTTTACTAAAAGGTTATTACTCAAGTATCAACTCTTCAGACATTATTTGTAGATATTCCATAATGCCAAGAACGATGACTATGTCAGATTTATTAAGCCATTGCTGTAGTTTTTCTGCCATTAGGTTTACTGAAATGATTTCATCAACATCTGTACAACTTTTTAAGATATTTTTAGTCATGGATGGAGTTGTACTGTGCTTATGAAAATAAAAATAGTTACAATAATGATACCAATATTCAAAAACATTGAAATCGAGAAGTGCAGAATTAAAGTATCCATTGCATTTAAACTGTTTTTCTCAAGCTAAAAATCTGGATCAAACAGGGTCTCACATTGCCAGCTTGGTTTACAAGGGAAAAAAGCAGTTGATTTTGCATTTTCTACACTAGTTTTGTTCTCGCCAGGATGTGCATAGTAGACCTAACTGGTTATGATGAGTGTGAGCATCAGGTAAAATAAATGTCCAATGTGCTTCAAGAGCACCGAGGCACATCTCTCCTGTTCCACCTGCAATATGTTCATAGTGAACAGAAGTTCTGAGAGCAAAAATGGCTGATGGTCTTGAGACCAGAAAGCATAAGAAAATGTAAGGATTTCTGCCTGGAGTGGTGTGTTAACTTCATGTGTCAGTTTGCTTCCTATATATGCAGAAAACATATGTGTATACATATACACACATAATTTTCATCTTTTATCATTTTCTGATAATTTCTAATGTTTTTCACATCACAAATGAAGAAACAGAATTTTTTTTTACCCTTTAAAATTAATGTTTGTATTAAGGAAAACCAAAGATGTCAACTGTCTTAGATGAGGATCTATTTACTTACTGAAATATGATCAAGACCCTTATTTACATGTTAATACTTTCAGGATCTTAATATGAACCTAATACTATTCAGTTTGTTTTTCTTGATGTTCCAGTTCTTCATATCATCTTATTTTGTGAGAATTCATAATGAAAGTATGTTTTAGGCCTCAGAGATACAAAGGACATCTCAAAAAAAAGATATCCTGAAAGGCCTACTGAGACTTTTTGCAAGACTTTATCAGGTAGTCATGCTCCAGGATACTTCTCATCCTTCAAAAATAGATTAATTTCTGTTCTGCAGAAATTCCTATCACTCTTCATTTTGAGGAAGCAATTTCAGAAATCTTAGAATAGGCAACAAAATTTTAGATTTCAACAAGTATGTGAGATTAATTCCATTACTTAAACTACTTTTCTATTGAACTTTTAAGCTAAGTATGGTTCTAAAAATTATCATTAAAAGATGGCTTACAGGTGTTGTTGATTCCTTTGCTGACTAAATGCAAAATTAATATACTTGAAACTATATTTTTATGGATATATTTTTGTCACTTCTTCATCTTCTTAATTAATATTTGCATACTTACACTATTCTTTCAATTCCTAAAGTAACATTTTATCATTATTATTGTTTCATTCTCCTTAATAAAATATTATTTATGTTTTATTTTTCTATTTCTTCATGTCTTGTACTCTGTATTCCCCAAACACCTAATTTCCATTTCAATCACATACTTTGGTTTTTGTGACTATTTCAAGACTGAATTTTCCACTTAAATACCTCCTTTATGCCTCACGTCACTGATGCCCTGCATGTAACAGATTTCAATGTGGCCCTCTGCATTTTTGGGTTATATCTTGGCCGTTAATCTTTCTTTATTGTGGTATGTTTAACAAACTGTTAAAAATAATGGTAGCTGGCAATGAAAAAGTGTGGTGCCCTTTAAAAGGCATTGTTTGAACTGATATTTAAAGATTTCTAATTCTCTGGGGTCAGGAAAGTAATGTTTTCATGTTTTTACAAGTCATTCTGCAGCAACTCTTATATTGTCCAGAAATTATGTTTAAAATTTCAATAGCTTCTGGTTCTCTGTGCCACATCACCTTGCAATTGCCCCCAAATTGTTTCTGAATCACGTTTCCTCTGGCAAGGAGTGGTAGCCCTCATTTTGTATTACATTGTACAATGTACAGTGCTCTCACCCCACTCATAACAATGTTAATGTCAGAATGAAAAATGATAAAGCATAAATTAAATAACAACCACATGTTTTCTGTAATATATCTTCTTTTGTTTTTTGACCCAGGTAAACAATTTCCTTATATCTCTTGTTCAGATCTGCATTTTCTTCCTCCCCATTTGTCTCATGAACATCAGATTGCAGGCATCTTGCCTGTGTCCAGACAGCTGAGCTTGAACTTCACTTAATACAAAGTGATAGTGCTCATTGCTGTTAAACAAGCTTCTTATTTTAAATAGCGAGCTTGTTAAATAATGTATCTTCCATCAGACTAAGGTCATTTTGGTGCTTTACAAACAAACTTAAGCTTCCAGTCTGTGTTATAACAAAGAACAGTGAATCTTTCCATGGGATTATTCTAGTAAACCCTTGGTAAATTATCCGAAAAAATAAATGTTACAAAATTCTACTGTTGGGCTCCACAGACTCCTCCTCCCCAGCCTTTTCCAGCAAGCAGAAGGCGCTCTGGGTATATCACATTCTCTACAGAGGAGGCCATCCAAAAGCTACAGAAATCATTATAATAAAATACAAGCCACTAGTTTCCTCTGGTGCAGAAGGGAGACTACATATGGGCCAAGGACCTCTCCACGTATGGATCTTTGGTACATAACAGCCCAGCTCAGCTGACGTGTCAATTATTAAAAATTTTCCAGGATATATTTCTATTCTTTTTCTTGAGACATGGTTTCTGAACTGCAGCGACCATTGTCTTTGGTGCCCAGGGACTATTACAACTATGGGTCACTAGCAGCAGAGGCAGAGAGAACCAACATGTGCATGGAGCAGAAAGTGATGTTCTCCATGCAGCTTTAACAGCAGCAGTGAGCACTGTGTGGGGCTCTGAGTGCTCTTAGGGTGCTCTGCACATTTTGGGTTGTGCATATTCTCACCTCCATGCTGATGGAGCATCCCTGGCAGATGCTCTGTCCTGGCCTCACTTGGCTTCCAAGACCCACCCTCCCAGCCCACCCCCTGGGATCCATCCTGCCTATTTCACATTGACATTTAATCAAGTTTCCAAGATAAACCAAAAATCTTACACAATCTTGTGCCTAGCTTGTAATACTCTTCCCTCCCCCCCCAACCGCCCTGTTCTGTGTATCATTTTCAGTACCTCTTTTGCTCACCTATTTCTCTTGCTCACTGGTCAGGGCACCTTCTCCTGCCGTCTTCTCTATGTGACAAAGGTTTTTTTGCTGGAGTTTGGTGATGGATGGAAAAACACAACCAGACTTAGTGTCACCAGTGGTGTCACTGCACAACTGAAATGCATGCAGTGACAATTTACAGAGAAGCAGGACATAACTTCCCAGCGGAAAACTGTGCTGGACCATTTATGTTGGCTCTGGTGAGCTAGCTGTGCTAGTTCTGTTCTGTTGGCTCTGGTGCACAGGCTTGTCCAGTTAGATGACAAAAGAGGATGAGACTCATAGGAAACATGGTTAATCATTTTGTCTGTCTGTCCTGAAGAATAAGAAGTAGAGTCAGACAGGGAGAACATTTTTAGCAAAATGTCTTGTAGAGGTGTTTAATTTTGACCTTTGATTACAGGTAGAATTTAGAGAAATAGTTTGGTCTTTATGCTTGACTTTCAGATACCTAAAGGAATCCATCCTGTTTGCTGAGTGGCAGCCTGTGACATGTAGCAGATATTAATATTACTTTTTTCCCGTATAATTTTCCAATAATTATAACTACATAGCCTTGAAGTGATGCTAAACTTTCAGTTTCAACATTTTACTGTTAAAGTATATTTTTCAGAACTATAGTGTTTTTACATGGATCAGATATTTTTTATCTGAATATGGGTTTCTGAATATACAGGACAATAATCTGCATGGCTTTCCTGTTAATTATATATCAATGGCTAAGATTGCAAGAAAAAGTATAAAACTTGACTGACTAATGACTAAAGTCAACATTATTTGGTTTTGGCTGTGGATGCCAGGTAAAAGGTCTTAATTCTTTAACAATTATATGAGAAATAATAGGCTAAATAATGCAAGAATAATGAAGAGAAAGAGTTGTAAAACAATCCTATATTAAATGTCATGTACTCAGCAGGTTAGGCTGATTAGATCTAGGGACAATATTTGTAAGACTTGCATAAGAAAGCAAAATCTTTCATAGGAAAGTAAAACCTTTCATACATTATTTTTCTGATATTCTTGCCCCCACCCCCCCACTGCACCCCCACCCCCAGAGGAAAAGCTTTGACTCAAGTCTGGAAATGTATTTCAAAGACCTGCACATATGACAGTAAAGACTGTTCCAATACATAACACTGTTCTGATATATGCACTTCAAATTCTAATACAGATTAGAAAGGCCATTTGGACTTCAAGTTATAATTCTACCTATAAAGACACAAATTTCAGGGAGAGTATTATTCAATCTGGCTGGAAATATGAAAGCAACATGGAAAAACAATAGGTACCAAGTTCCCTCTGGTTTTACTGAGTAACTCTGTGAAGTTCTTGGAAAGTTCTGTCCTCTCTAACCTGGAACTGGAATTTGGCAGGGCAAAGTTTGGCATGTTGGAAGATCTTTTAATTCTTAAAACAGATTTAGATAGATATTTCCTTGATGCAGCTCTGCCTGTTTGCAAATAAAGTGCAGCCTGCAACGTGCTGAGCTTGGAAATACTCAATAAGAAGATGGGATTTGATTTAATGGCATTTTTCCTTCCCCTTTCTGGGAATCCTTCAGTCAGCTCTCCAAACAGAAAGAGATCTTCCTCTCATGCGCACGATCCTATTCCCTCTGGGACTCCCTCAATGTACTGTTCCCTTCCGAATACTTTGGATTTTTTTTATCTCCTTGAATTCTTTCACAAAAGAAAAATTAAAAAAAAACCTCCAATGTCAACATAAGTGAATCCCAACTCTGAGTTTGGAAAATCAACCCTCTTTGGGTGATATATACAGTTTCTACTCAAAATTTACACATAGCCTCCTCTGCATGGAGGTACTTAATGCCTCAGCAACCCCTTCCAAAAAGCAACTCTGATGGTTTTACCAACTCAGTGAATGCAAAGCAACTGTTGCACACACCAGTGAGGTTTAAATCGTCTTCTCAAGTTGAGAAGGGAAGATCGTGGCCCTTGCTTTCTGCTTCATCTTACCAGAAGACATCCCTCACTTTGGTCATAAGACCATCTGTGTGAAATTCAGTCAGAAATAAGTTTACTCCATGTGACATGTCTACTCCTCAGACAGGCAAGCACCTGAGGTCTTTCTGAGCCATCCCTCTATGATCAATACACCACCATGGCACAGCACTGAATTAGATAGGGAGAACTTGAATCCTGGGAAAAGCATAAGTGCTTGAGATCATCACTGTGCCTCAGTACATAACCAGGTCTCATTCTCCAGGCACAGCTGCCAACTGTAGAAAGCTGGTCCTTGCACTTTGGTCTGCATCAGGTAAAGAATCTTCGAAGTCCACTTCACAGCATGTTATAAAATGGCATAGAATACACCATATGCCACAAGACATGTGGCATCTGTCTTTATCTTCCTTCAGACTAACTCTAAAAGTCACATACTGCAATAGTCCAAGAGCTTCCAGCTTGTCCTTCTACTTCTTATGTGAACTCTGAGGTTTTTGCTACTTGAACATATTTTTGTAATAATATTTACAGAGACTCACTCTCTGTTCACAGATAACCAAGAAACAGAGTTTTGAGACTGTGGCTTAAACGTTCAGGCAAAGGCTAGACAAAAGCACAGGGGAACACATTACTTTTTTTTCCCCAGTCTTTGGATGCCCTCTGTGTCTCTGTCTTGCTGGAAGATGAAGCTGTGAGGCCTGTCTAGTGCTGCCAGGATGAGATTATTCCATGCCTTAAGTTAAACACGTAAGCGTTTGAAGGATGGAGGTCATCATTCCTAAAACTTTAATAAACTTTACAGTAGAAATAAGTTTCCCTTAACCCCATTTATTTAAACAATCCATATTGTTTTATATAGAGGAAACTATCCAATGCAAATACAGCTAAATATTTTAATGGTTTACACATTCATTTTAGAAAGTTTTCTTTTAATTTGTTAACTTTTGTTCCTTTGAACCAGCTCAACCTACTTATTTAATCCCTTGAGCTTTCAAGGGACAGCTTGCAGAAAGTTATATACACAAATATAACAAACATTTCAAATAAAGCACAATGCATAAAGCAGAGAAAGGGAAAAATTTGACAACAGCTGCTAGATTTAACACTAATAGTTTTGAAAGATTTTGGCTTAAAGGTTAAGAGTATCTTATGACAATAAGCAGACTTTGTATATAATGTCAACAGCCCTGTTGCAACATGTCCAGTTTTAATTTATTCTTGTTCGCTTGCATAAGACAAATAATATAATTATGTATGTCTGGTTCATGACATTCAAGTTGGAAAAAAATCAAATAAATCATGTTTTTTTAGGAATAGCAACTTCTAAAGCCTTTGGCCTAGGTCCCTTATTAACATTAGAGAAATTTTTGCCTGAAAGTGATAACCTGAAAGTTTGCAAGTATTTATTTATTTTGATCAGATTTCATCTTTTTTGAGCCTTTTTGCTTCCGAATATGCTAGTGGTAACTAGCATCTCCTTAGTCTTGCTTTTCTTTTTCATTTCATGTCCAAAGAACATTGCAAATGATATCAATTGCCTCACTAGAAAAAAAAATTAAGGCCCTAAGGGCTGCAGTCATCAAACTTTGAGGCTCAATTTGGACCAGTTAGGTATGCTGACAATTTGGAAATATTTTTATTCCCTGAATATATTGTTCTTATAATGGAAAAATAACACAAGGGATATTAAAACTATATATTAATCACATGTTATAGTATATACCACATTTCAGTGTGTTTCCTAAGATCAGTCATCTAGTAAAACTGTTTATTTACATATATGTATTAAAAAAAAAGAAGAAAAAATACTTTTTTATAATCATATTCTTAGTTGGTAACAAGCAGCTCTTTACATGAGATGTGAAGTTCATATCACATGATTTTAGATGTCTGGTGTAACACAGATGATTAGTATAAACTAATTATGTAAGCTTCTATTAATCTTATATTATGGACAATTATGCACTTCTAGAGGGTGATACAAACATCTGCCTTCAGGAAAGATGAAAGAGACTATATCTTTCCTTTAACTCTGAAGGAAATCCACTGTATGGTTTACTTTAGATGTGTAACATCTAGGAAGCTTTAAGTAGGTGAAGTGAAACCCTCTCCAGGTGGAGATTTGTACTTTTAATATATATTTCCATATCTACTTTGAATAAAAATAGCAATACATTTTAATGGTTTCAAATAATGTTTTTCAGACTTTAATAGGGTGAATTAGTGTTGAGGTTTCTTCATATGCATTTGTTTTACACAGAGGGACTACTCTGGCTTCAGTGAAAAATTTCCTGAGTTAAAGTAGATTAAATGAAATCAAAATCTCAGTAAGGGAAAGATGAGATAGTACTAAGACGGATGGCAAAAATAACATCTAATGCAGAATGCATAGGCTTAGCATGAAATGTGCATGGAGAGCTTGGAAAGTACACTAGTGACATGTATCTGTGTAACAGTTCCAAAGCATTTTCTTTTGGATGTTATTAAGACTTTATAAAACAAACATATGCTCATGCTAATACTATTTTGAAGTAAATGTATTAATGCAAAAAAATGTCCAAACAAATGTGCCAGATTTCCTCAGGGTTTAACTCCCACAGCAGCAAAAGAAGTAGTCCAGAATGTTTGAACCACTTTCCATGGGAGTATTTCTACCATGCCAAAATCAAAGCACACTGTGCTGTTGTGGCAGAGCAGAAGCTTCCACAACACACGCACTGCTGCTGCATCCCAGAGAGGGAAGAGTGCAGGTGCCCTTCTTCTTGGGTATAAGATGCAAGAGAACCAGCATGGGTTTGCTGGGAAGGGAATTGTAAGAAATGTGTAAGAGGGACAGAGACCATGAAAACCTAATTAATGAGAAGAGAGCAGGAGAGAGGTTCATTCATGCCTTTGTTAGGCAGACATATGTATTTGCAGGCACATCAGTGTACTGGTTACTGTGTTGAATAGAAAGACATCAGCCTCAGTAGAGGGGGTAAGGCAGGACCCTCCTATCACATTTACCAGAATGGGCACAGGAGCTACAGGCTCTCCAAACACCAGGGACCTGCATCATATCAGGTAAAACCAACCACATCTTTATTCTCAAAAATTGGAAGACCTATGATCAGACACAGACTGATAATATCACTGTGGCTGGTTTTGTTTCTTCATATATTTTACATCAGTTGTGTAAATGCCGTTTTGTGAAGTAAAATGTTTTTAATAAATAGACTTCTTTCTTGGTTTGTTACCAGTTTGATCATCAAACTTTCCCACCAGACCCAAACATATCACCAGGAAAAATGCTGGTAAACCTGGACTGGCCAGCCCAGGCAGGCAGCTTACCAACCCCTGAGGATGATCCTTTGATGCTTAGAAGGTTAAGCCAGAGTTTTGTAGGCAGAAGACTAAATCAAGCACTTATTAACCAGATGATATCGTTTCTCCTATAAAAAGCCTTGGATAAAATTGCACATTTAAAACTATTTATCAGCTATATTTGCCAGACTTGGATTTACTAGAGGGGAGAGAGAAGAAATAGAAGAGGAAATGCTGAGGGAACTTTAGCTGCTCCCATTACTACTCGTTAGTTCAGCACATAAAATTGCAGTCCCTCCTGCAACCCCCATTTCACTGCCTCTTCTTCCATATTGGGCCTCTGTTCACTGCCCAAATAATTCCAATACTATCCAAAAAATGTTTGCAGATATATATCAGGTGGAGTTCATGGCTTGTGTGAGTATATATACACATACATATACACACTCATATGCATAAATATGTATTCCTATATAAACCCACACAGACCACATTATTTTTCCTAAAAAATAATTTGTATTTCTTACTATTTTTTCAGCCTTTTCTTAGGCAAAATGTTAGATTACTGTTTCTTCTTTCTTACTTTCTTTATAGGGGCCATTGCATTGTTCAATTGCTTTAAATCATGAGTCAGAAACATGTCATGGAGTTATAAAACAGTACCATTGATGGAGCAGGCTATCGCTGATAGGAGGGCTATTGATTGCAGATCTACTTTTAGATTGGATTTGTGCTCTGCAGTCCTTTTACCTGGTCATAAAATATAAGTGGGGTTTACAAAAAAATAGCAGTCCACTTAGGAAGTCTCTTAACAGGTTTTTTGAGCTTAAATGTACATTCCTTTAAGTACCTGTTAATTACTTTACTGTGATGATGCGCACCTGTACAATGTCAGACTGCCTACAGAGCCCATTGTTAACCTGCCCGTCAGCCATTTACTGCCAGTGATTCACAGTCAAGGGGTCTAGGATTATTGTCTACCGGGAATTATGTTTTACAAGCACAACAGTGTGCTGGAGATGTCTTAATGGCTGCTCAAGTGAGGTTGTTATAATGCCCACATTGTTGTTCTAGCCACCACACAGCCCAATTGCTTTTTAAGTTATGGCATCAGCAAACTCCAGATCATCTGCACTTAAATCACACACACATATCTGAAATGTTGACGTGGTAACTGGTAGCAATGTATGCAATACTTTTAAGCTCCAATTTGGTGGGTGCTTAGGATCATTTTATATGAAGTGTGCATGCATGCTTCAGCCTTTAGGGCTACAGCAAGCTTTGCTGATTTTAAATGTCATCATAAATTTTGCCTTGAACAACTCACCTCAGCTCATGTGTTGCTTTCCCCTTGATAAGCCAGAGAATAAAGAGTATATGTGGGTTGCATTAAAACTCATGTACACCACCTGCAAGGCCCTGCTCATGAATTTGTTAGAAAAATGTTTAGATGTGTAGAGATGGAGGGTACAGATACCACTCCTTAAACTTTTCTTAGTCAACTACCCCTGCACTGCTGTGCACGTGCACACGCAGAGCGACAGATAAATGTACATATATTAACATAGGCATGCTGTACCATAGGAAAATAGCACAGGGAGACTGTAAAAACTCCAGTTGCTAACATTTTTCTGCTGCTTCCTTCCCCTCTCCACCACCCTGCTTGATCTCATTGGCTGAGTTCTCCTGGGAACAGCTGGAGCAAATACATACTTGTCTCCCACTTCACTGCCAATGTGTCTGTGGCACTTAGATGAGGCCTTGAGTAGCATTATTTCTTTTCAAAGTCACAACCATCTTGATTTCTTTTTCTTCTTTTGTTTTTGTTTGTTGTTTTGGTTTTGGGGTTTTTTGTGATTTTTTGGGGTTTTTTTTGATGGTGTGCAGGCACTGACATACTCAAGTACATGTAGAAAGTACCTAAAGAATTTCTAATGGGTTTGGAGTATATGAAGTTTCCTGGCAGCACTTGCAACTTAAACTGATTGGAAATATTGGATATTTCTCACAGAAGAGGCAAAACAAGCTTCCCCAAACATAACAGAAACAAGAACACATACACCACTCCCCTACCTCAAATTTTCCACTGAAAAAATGAAAAATCTAAAAACTTTGATTAATCATTCCAGTAAACTTCTCAACAACAAAGAAAAAATCAGTTTATCTGCAGATCCTTTTCTAGTCAAATAAAAACCCCATCAGTAACTCCTACCCCCAGTTTTCAGTTCTAAGTAAATTTGAAGGAAAATGTTTTAATTAATTCCATTGTAATGTCAAGAGCTTGATGGGAGCAAAATTTTGAATACTTCAAGGCATCTGATCTAACCTGGTATTATATAAATAGTACTCTTCTACATTAAATGTTGAAGATTTGTATTTCAATCATGTTGATGCATTAAAATTAAAAATTTTAGCCTACTTTTCAATGGGATCAGAATAAGAACAACTCGGAGCACTTTGGAAAAAAAATTATACTCCTCAATGTTATTAATATGAGTCATAATTAGAGATGGAACATTTGCTCCAAACCCCAATTAACTTCAGGGGAAATTTGGATCCAAACTTTATGGCTTGAATTTATTTGCATGCTGAGCCAAGACAGAACTCCTGACCCAGTACTGTCCAATCCCTCCCCCACTAACAAATCCTTTGGGGAATTAAAGATGCATATCTGGTTCAAGATCTGACATTTGTGGTTTGGAGCTTGTTTGACAGTATATCTTACACATAAAGAGCACTTTCCACCTCAAAATGCCATTTGTGCCTTAAAATATGCATTTGTACATGAGGCTGATTCTTAGGAAGAATCAGTAAAGCCAAATGATCTGCTTTCTTCAGCATGTTTGTAATGAAGATGAAAATGCTCACAGATTACCAAAGTTCTCAAACTTTGTCTTTCAAGTCCAAAAATTCATTATGGAGTACTGGGTGCATTTTCCAGTTCACAAAATGATTCTGAGGATTTGACTCTCTTTCTCGCTCATGTGGAATCACACTGGTTTCAGATTGATTATTCATTAAGCAAGTGATTTCCCAGCCTGAAGATGTGTGGGTAAATTAGGTTTTAGTGTCACACAGAGACCTGGAAAATGTACCTGCTAATCCAAGACTTTGGAAGACCATGCGCTGTTTTGTTGGTGGCATTTGACAGTGAGATCTCCAAGGAGATTTCAAAGGAGACTCCGGTGGTTGTATACTGAAAGCTTTATTCTTAGATCAGTAAAATGAACTTTAACACTGAAAGGACTCTGGAATGCATTAAAAAAACATTTTTTTCCCACAAGGCAAATTAACTAAAACAAACAAAAACTGTGACTTTAAACATAATTAAATGTTACCCAATTCTGTGTAGCTCTAGGTCAGATAGACTATGACCTGATACCTTTATTCTCTCACCCTATCTAACAATCTTGTTCAAAATTACTGCAAAATATTGTCTTTAGGAAAGCAATCATTAATTATTTATAAGTATTATTTTACTGAAAGAGTTTAAGCTGTTTGCTTGAGTTATAAGCTCCATGGAGAGCTATGTAAATCTTTTTTTCCCCACCTTTATAGTCAGTGAATGATTCATTAATCGCAGAGCATATACAAATATTTAAGAGGCAGCATCACCCACAGGATAAAACAATTGCCTGCAGAATTTCTTTTCTTCTTAGTCCAGCTGTGCAATTTAGGGTGAGTCACTTCTCACTCTACATGCCTCAGTTTCCCATGTTGCAACTTGTCATGTGTCTCTTATGGAGACTCATGTGCTCTGTGGATACGAATTTAGTTGTGCTTTCAAGTTTTTGAAAGCAAACTCAGAGCCTAAGACAGAATTAGAAAGTGATGGTAGCACCTACCTTTGGTGCCAGCAGAGGAAACACTTGAATTTTTATCTACAGCAGGACTACAGGCTGAAAAAACAGTAATGCTCCAAAGGAATGGTCTGACAATTATGACATTATTAAAGCAAAGCAAAGGAGGACTATGGGTCAATATTCAGAATAACACATGGCATATGCCCCTGGTCCATACCTAAATGAATTACACATTGCACTGTTATACTGCACAAGGGCAAACAGGAGTCCCTCAGCTGTGTTGTAGGACAAGATTCAGGCAGAGCAGCACAGGCACAGGGGTGTGCTGAAGTAGTTCTGTGTAATCCAGCTTGGAACTACTTCAGCACACAGGAAATTAGTCTGGGCCTGCCTGCAGTGAAAGATGTGGGCATACCCTCAGCTCCTTGCAGCCAGATTTCCACCAGTAACATTTAAGGACGTAAAAATTCATATTCATTTCCCATTTTTCCAAAGATTAGCAAATATTTAGAGTTGAGTGTCCAGCTCTTCTTACTTTCATAACTCATCTAGCTTCAAGGACTATGGGCAGCAGGCTTTTATGGCTTTATTATATGTCTAATCTATGTTATGATGCAAGAAAGCAATCTGAACATTGGTCCCTCTGAGTCTCTCCATAGCTTACAGGCTGTACCTAGTTTACTCCATAAGAACAGGACTAATTAACTGATAGTAAAAAGGCTTCTTATAGATTTTGGCTTAATTTGGGAACCTAGGCATAGATAGAAAAGTAAATACTTGTTATAATTGCAACACATTGATTTACTGCTTTCTGGGAAACTACAGTATTACAGCAGTAACAGAGTTACTTTGTGATTGTGTGTGCATAGATATATATAGATATATATCAATATATATGTACACATATGTACACATGTCTGTGTATATATATGTTTTTATATATATGAAAGTAAGTTAAATATTCCAGATTGACAACATAGTAGAAGAAAAAAAATTGGCTCCATGTACAGTATAGGATTTTTCCTTTTTCTTTTTTTTTCCAAAAATGCATTTTATCATGGGTGATAGAATTTTTTGCATCATGAATATTTTATACCAGACTTTAGCCAAAGCCATGATATATCCCAGAAATTAACTTAGGGAAATCTGGTTCTCATTATTCTCTGATGTTCACTGATTTATTTGCTTTCTCAAACAAAGAATTTTAGTCCCCAAACTTGGTATCTACTTAGCTTATTCCTAACCCTTCTGGGAGGTGTGTGTGGGGGGGAATTTTTTCTTGGGAAAGTGTAGAGTGGAATAATTCTTTTTTCATGCTATCCAACTAACTTCTATTATTTGCATCAGCATAAATTAAAATATTTTCCATTCATGTAAGTAAAATTTAGACCATCTTGTCTACTCTTATATTTGTATTTAAAAGTCTTAATGGTCTGATGAGAAGAAAAAAAAAAAAAAAGAAGACATTTATTACTCTGAAATAGAACTCTGTATATTCTTTAACTATATGCAACTAGCTGCAACTCATTCTCTTCCCTCCTCCCATTTCAGTCCCAACCTAGCATCTGAGTAACTCTGAAAACATCTGAACTCATCAGGCATGACACATTTGGACCTGGATGGTATCTAAGCACCTGCAGTTCTGCATTGTGTGCATGCCCAGATCTACCCAAGCCTTAATGGGATACAGAAAGTCAGCTGCATGGTGCCAAATTTCCCTAAAGGGCTTAATCCCACAAACATGACTAAAGCCCAGTTCATATGTTGTAGGACCAGGGCTCTCACAAACTGTAACCTTTTCTGTTATCCTTTAAAACAGCTTTCTGGAGAAGAAGGTGGTGTTCACTGGCTTTTGCAAAGTGGTCAGCTTAACAGCAGATTTAAAAAAACATGGCCAGTCTTCGCAAACAAAGATTTGGGAAAGGTGTTTTTACCTTTCAAGCCTGCGCAATGGATTTTTTAGGTGAGACACAGCCTGCGCTG